>NW_026847660.1:77682901-77938726 GCF_025583915.1 Anolis sagrei ordinatus
TTTCCTGGAATACAATTTACATAATTTTGTTGTCTATTATGCTCTGACAGCACTGCACACAACCGTGTAACTCTACTTGTGATTGTACTTCCAGCTCCCTCACTGTATCTGAAGAAGTAGATTGACAACCACAAAAGGTCCTACTAAAATACACAAAGTCATAAAGGTGCTGCTGGATTTCTTTACGCCTTCCCCCATTGGCAGTTTTTTGGCAAATAAATTTATACAGCAGTCTCTTTGGACTCTACTCTTTTTTAAGAAAAAGCACGTAATTAAGCTTTGCTTAAACACTTGTAATTACATGTTATTTTTCCTGGGTTATAAATGTCATTTCCAAATTGGTTCTATCATAAAAACATGGGAAAAATTAGTTAAACTTCAAAAACTTTGTTTTTGTGGGATATCCTGCAGCACATTTTGCTATAGTTTTTCAATGAATATCTTCTAGAGTTTCAACCAATTCAATGTAGTTTGTGGCAGACATAAAAACAAAGTTTCTGAAGTTTAAAAACTACTTTCAAAGTAAATATTGCACACTTAAATAGGAAATAACACTTTCAAACCAGGAACAGAAATGCTTGCAAATGTTGTTATATTGTGTTATTTATTTATCTCCTTTTTCTTATTGGTTTCTCATTGTTTTTCTTTCTACCTCCACAACATCTTTTCCTTCCCATCTTTCTCACTCATCTCTTTCCATTCCTTTCCCTCCTCCTACAACTTCAGCCTACATTCATCCTTCTCTTCATTTTCTAATCTCATTATTTCTTCTTCCACAGCTCATGTCAAAATTCCTTAACCATCGTCTCCTATTCCCCTGCCCTTCCAACATCTGCTGACTCAATGCCTTTTATTTCTGCCTTCCTTTCCTTCTCCTACCTCCACATTTTCCTAATTACAGCCATTTTCTACTTCCATCATTAGTTCCCTTCCTTCTCTGTTGTTTTCCTCTTCGGGTCAGGTCACCTCTAACCAATTCTTCCTCTTATCTATCTATCTATCTATCTATCTATCTATCTATCTATCTATCTATCTATCTATCTATCTATCATCTATGGGTTCTTCCTTCCTTCTCCATTTGTTTCTCTCTCTCCTTCTGCCCCTAGCTATGTTGTGATTTCCTCATTCTTTACTACTGACAAAAAACCCCTTGCCAGTTTTCTGTTTTAACTCTGTAAAGGTTAGTCATCTTTCTGTGGCATTTGACCATAGCCATCCATGACTATATTTACTGTATATTCCGGCATATAAGATGACTGGGCGTATAAGACGACCCCCAACTTTCCAGTTAAAATATAGAGTTTGGGATATACTCGCCGTATAAGACTACCTCTCTTCCAACACACACCAAATAAAAATTTAAAAAGCATCAGATTTGATTTCAATATGGTAATTTTCCTATTACTGTACCTCCTTCTCTGCCTCTCAGATCTCGCACATGCGCACCTGCACCACTTCACTGCAGTCTTCAGGAGCAAGATCTGAGAGGCAGAGGAGGAGGTATGGTAATAGGATACAAGGGCAGGCCAGACAGGTAAAAGAGTTGTGTTTTTCTGGGCCCAGAGCCACTCTATCTCTTTGTTCCATACCCCGGGTGCCCCGGACACCTGCAGCTTGCTCCGCCCTTCAGTGAGGTGCCACTTCACCTCACCATCGGGATCGCATTAAGTCCACGAATCCTGATGAATAGATTTTCTTCTACCGTACTTGTACAGCGGGGCCCTTTCATACAGTTGCTGCATACAGCAGGGACGCGGCCACTGCCATTTTTGAGCTTCCCCCACCATATGTGGCAACCACAGATTCTCCAATCTGGATTGGAAGTTTGAGCACCCGCTCTATAAGACGACTCCCGACGTTGTCCACATACACCTACAAAGTCATGTGGCCGGCATGACTGCATGGAGCACCGTTACCTTCCCACTGGAGTGGTACCTATTGATCTACTCACATTTGCATGTTTTCGAACTACTAGGTTGGCGGAAGCTAGGGCTAACAGCGGGAGCTCACATTGCTCCCCAGATTCGAACCTGCAACTTTTCAGTTAGCAAGTTCAGTGACTCAGCGGTTTAACCCACTGCGTAACTGGGGGCTCCTATATTTAGACTATATCTAGGAGGTCTCTATCCTCAGGTGATATTCTGAAAAGGGATTTTGGCGGAGGGATATTCTGTGAGTTTGGAGTGCAGGTGATGTCATGATGGCCATGCAAAGATCTATACTTGAATAATGAACTCCCTCATGGCATACTGTCTATGGCTGGATATACACTGCCATATAATCCAGATTATCAAAGTTGATAATCCCAATTATCTGCTTTGAACTGGATTATATGAGCCCATACTTCCATATAATCCAGTTCAAAGCAAATAATCTGGATTTTATGTGGCATGGTAGAAGAGGCCTATATCTTCTCACCCAGCTATTTTCACATTTTCAGTGTAGTTTTCTACACACAAGACATGATCCAGCTTCTATTTGTAAAATATTGATTATTTCTCACGTTAATTCTGCAGGCAAATGTATTGACGGAACGTGAAGTTGGTTACTGTATGATTATACAAATGGGGTGCGAAATTGGTCGTTCTTTATGTCCATGGCACAGAATGTATTTGTGAAATTAGATTTTCTTTGACAAGCCTAATGTTATTTACAAAGGTTGCTGCTGTTAAGGATTGTTTTCAGAAAAAATTCTATTGCTTTTGCAAAACAGTTGGTGTTAATGCAGGAAATGATAAATTTATTTCAAAAGTAATTTGGGCGTAGAATCTTGCATTTTGCTTAGTCAGAATAGTGGAGACTTTCTTCTCATCAACAAGAAACTTGGAGTGTTAAGTAAGTACTCATCTTTAATTTTTCCTCTTTGCTGTTATAAGTACTGCATGGATAAAGTACCATAATGTCTTATCCTTTATGAGTTCAGATGTAGTAGACAGCCAGCATATAAAAAAGGCAACATATTTGCATATGAGCAAGAAGTGCATTTATATTTGGAACAAAGGTGTGTGCTTGTGAATGTGCCTTTGAGTTGCCTGTAAACTTATAGTGATCTCACAAATTTCATAGGGTATCCTAGGCCAGGAATACTCAGCTGACAATTGCCTTTTTTCTGAAATATAGTTCACAGCACTGACAGAATAGGAATATCTTATATATATAGAGAGAGAGAGAGAGGGAGGGAGAGAGGGAGAGAGAGAGAGAGAGAGAGGTGCTACTTCCACCTCTTGTAACATAAAATTTCAAAAATTGGATTACACCCTGTACTATCTTCTCAAGAATAGGCCCCACTGCATCCTATATCTAGGAAAGTAATCACAGCTTTGCAACCTAACTAGTGGGTCTGTTATTGAAGGGAAATGTACTTGTTGACAATTTCATCACTGCTCTGAGTTGTATGGGAGCGCTGCTATTTCTGAGCTCTTCAGAATCCAGCAGTGGGGCAGCTTCATTCAACTTGGAGCAGCTGTAGAAGATGTAGCAAAAAAAACCAGAGGTGAGTCCTTGTCTTCCAGAACAGCAGATCCATCAGTCTCCCAGGTACCTAAACAAGAGAGCATTGGATGGCTTACTTGTCTGAATGTATCTCCCTCTACGTTCCGCCTCGTAGCTTAAGATCATCCGGAGAGGCCCTGCTCTCGGTCCCACCAGCTTCGCAAACGCAGCTGGTGGGGACAAGGGATAGGGCCTTCTCCGTGGTGAACCCCCCTCTCGCCTGTGGAATTCGCTCCCCAGAGAGATCAGGTCAGCTTCATCCCTCCTTTCCTTTAGGAAGAAATTAAAATCATGGTTTTGGAACCAGGCCTTTGGCCAGCAGGCGTGATAGCACCTTAGATGTCGAACACCACCTTGGATGTCGAACTGGACTACACGATTGTGATAATGATGGAAATGGCTATATGATTATGATAATAATGTTTTAACTGTTTTTAATCTATTTTTATTTATTGTGTATATTGCTGTTATAGTGTCATATTTGTTGCGGCATCAAATTGTTGCCAATGTAAGCCACTCTGAGCCCCCCCCCCCGGGGGGGGGGGTTGAGAAGGGCTGGATAGAAATGTTGTAAATAAATAGCCCATTGAGTTGGGGATGATTTTTCTGTTGTGGTTCTAAGCAATAAGCATATTGAGAAACGTGTGTTAAACCCATATATCCGTTATACTCAGTAGTAAAAGAAAATCAAGCCAAAAAACCTCGGTTGACTTATTCACAAGTCAATGTGAGTACTGTACCTTATCAAAAAGGAACAATTCCTTTCTCTGAGCAGAATGGTAAGACCATAGTCCATCCCAGGATAACCTAAAAGAAGCTAGGGGTCCACTGCAGGAATCAATGTGTGTGTGTCAATTGTAAAATAAGATGCATGAAGCTGATTGGGTTATGCCCGGGGAGATGGCTAAGCCTAGGACTTTTGGATACTGTTACATTTTTGTTCAAGCTTGAGCTATGCAGGTGCAGAGAGAGACCATTTTGAAGAGAGAAGCAGATAGAAAGATAGAGTTTGGAGTGTGCTCTCATTTGACGAGCTGTTGAAGGAGTTTATCCACATGGAGAATAGAAATACCATTTTAGATTTCTCATAAAAGGACTTTATGTGAGTTGATGCAACTGATCACGTTGTACATACATTGTTCTGAACTACAAAGAGTAAACTACTTGTCCTTTATTGTTCACCTGCATAGCATTTTTTTTTCCTCTGGGCTGATCAAATGTGAACTTCATGTGGTTTATTTTACATTACGCCACACCCACTAACTTCCTGAGAAGATATTGGTGCATTCCACTCTCTGTTAATTACTCTCAACTTATCCACAGGTCATCTCATAATTTTGAACCCAAAACCTGCCCTCAATTATACATGATGTCAACTTATACATGAGTTCCATTGAAATGAGGTGCTTTGTTTTATCATTATTTACAAACATTGAGGGAATCTGAGAACAATAAGGGAATGTTTGACCTTCTGGATGTTGTTGGACTACAAGTCCCATGATTGACTATGGTGGCTCAGGCTAATGGGAATTTCAGTTTGGTGGGACATTTCCCATCTCAGCTGTACAAATTAACTGGAACTTTGAATTCAGTTTTTAAAAAGTTATTTGCTGCATCCATCTTTATGTGGCCTTGCCATATAGCTTCCCATCTGTATTGTCCTAACTGCAATGGCTGTAATGTGTTGTATAATATATTAAGAATCATGCAAAGCTCAGGGATCCAACTGGATCTTCCATAGCAAACACTAAAGACGTGTTAATAATGACCAGCCATATGTGTTGCTTTTCTGGACTACATGCAAGAGGCCTTTACTCAGGTTCACCTCCCAGGCTTCTAAAAGAGATGTAAACAAAAGGCTTTACTTTTTGTTCTCATTCCTATTAGCATTTTCAGTAAATACCACAGAATACTACCCAGCTTATTGGAAAGCAGCTGAAGAAGTGTCCAGCATGGCTGCTTATGATTAAAAGTGAAAGAGGAAAATGAGTTCTATTTTCTGCAGTGGCAAGGTGCTAATGGCTGGTTATGGGTAGCAGGAAGCTGGGATTGTCTCTACACATTTTTTAAAATTGTGACTCCAAATCCTTATCAAAACACAACAATATTTAGAATGATGAGCAACTGTTGTTATACTGGATGATTGGGACAGCAGTTATTAATTATGAGAGAGAAAGGTATCATTTTTAAAAGTAAAGTTGTGAGATTTAATGAGTTATTTACAAGCTCTGGCATACACCCAAGCTTCGAATTTTAAGTATTGACAATCAATGCAAATATTCATAAGTAATGTGTTGTCGAAGGCTTTCATGGCTGGAATCACTAGGTTGCTGTGAGTTTTCCAGGCTGTGTGGCCATGTTCCAGAAGCATTCTCTCCTGACGTTTCACCCACATCTATGGCAGGCATCCTCAGAGGTTGTGAGGTCACAGCCTCTGAGGATGGCTGCCACAGATGTGGGTGAAACATCAGGAGGAAATACTTCTGGAACATGGCCATACAGCCTGGAAAACTCACAGCAACCCATTCTTAAGTAAGTTCTACTAATTTCATGCTTTCAGGGCCACAGTCTACCAACACTGGAAATACACATACTCCCTCTTTGGAAGGCCAATCCCCAAATTACTTTTGTCTCTACTTTCTGACTGAGAACATGCCAGAGACATAAAATGTGGGTCATTATTTTGGAGAAGGAGTAGGGCACGGCATTGAAAATCATGGCTAGTAGTGAGTTTCTCCATTTCTGGTACTAAGTGCATCTGCCCCGCTATTTGACATCATTTTCACTCTCATTGCTTTGGAATAGGTTTCTATCCTTTCCTACTTTTCTATCTCCTTCACAATATTCCACCTCTTTCCATGCCCCCCCCCCCCGATATCTTTTTATTTTAACACCTTTAATATCATTTATTAAAAATAAAAAAAATAAAAAAGGAATAATGGGGGCTATAATTTTGCAAGACTTTTAGCCTTCTTTGCCAAAAAGTGCAGTGCTTCACCAAATGACAATTCCCATAGCATTTCATAGCATTGAACCCTGGCAGTTACAATGGTGTCAAGCAGCACCAATTCTTCAGTGTAAATGCACTCCTTATCCCTTGCTGGGAAAAGTGCAGGAATTGGGGCATTGATTAAAAGAGATGTTGGGAAATGGGTGCTAAACTGGGAGACAAAAAGGGGCAAGAGTTCCCCTTGTTTGTAAAGAAGATTGAGAAGACAAATGTGAATTTAAGGTAGACAAGTTCAAACTCTCCTTCTGCATATTAAACATGTTAGAGCTAGGGAAAATAGTTTTTAAGACTCTCTTTTTGTTATTGTCGAAGGCTTTCATGGCCAGAATCACTGGGTTGTTGTAGGTTTTGTTTGGGCTATATGGCCATGTTCTAGAGGCATTCTCTCCTGACGTTTCGCCTGCATCTATGGCAAGCAGGGGCGGCTCAACCCATTATGCAAAGTAAGCAATTGCAGTATAGTTGATTTTGCCCAGGGGGCGCTCTTGAGGCGCTCTTGGGGGAAAATAGACCTTGACATATGCAAGTTGTAGTTACTGGGATGTATAGTTCACCTACAATCAAAGAGCATTCTGAACTCCACCAATGATGGAATTGAACCGAATATGGCACACAGAACTCCCACAACGAACAGAAAATATATATATCAGTGATTGGTTTGGGGGAGCACCAAAATACTGTTTGCTTACCATTGAAAATTACCTAGGGCCGCCTCTGATGGCAAGCATAGCATCACCTCTCAACAAAAGATTGCCCCAGGCACTGCCAGACCATCAAATGCTAATCAAGGTGGTCAGTTGAAACATTCAAACCTAGCTCCAACAGACAAGAGTCCTTTGTCCCACCCTGGTCATTCCACAGATATATAAACCCCTTTTCCTAGTTCCAACTGACCTCACTACTTCTGAGGATGCTTGCCATAGATGCAGGAGAGAATGCCTCTAGAATAATAATAATAATAATACTTTATTTTTACCCCCCTACCATCTCCGCAAGCGACTCAGTGCGGCTTACATGAGGCCAAGCCCACAGTACATCAATAAACAAAAGGAATAACAAAAACAATCAATACAATACAATTAATATGAATCACATAAACAAAAAATAAACAATAAACAGTAAACAGTAACACACAAGCATTTAAAAACCAATGGCCGGGCCAAATGTAATAGTTTAAATTTAAAAAATAATGGCCATGTAGCCTGAAAAAACCTACAATATCTCTTCCTGTTGTTATTTTGTGCCTTAAAATGGTTTTCAATATATGGCAACCCTAAGGCAAAGATTGATCCAAAGGGGGTTTGCTTTTGCCTTCCTCTAAGGCTGACAGTGTGACTTGCCCAAGGTCACCCAGTGGGTTTCCATGGCTGAGTGGAGATTTGCACTGTACTCTTCAGTCCAAAGCACAAACCACTACACCGCACTGACTCCCTTTTAGGATTACACTTCCCCAAAAAACCTTCACAGTATGACCAACATAGCATTGAAGCAAGACAGATTTAAAAAAAAAATGCTGGCAAAACCGCAGGCTTCAGAACACAGAGCATTTTCATTTTATGACCACAAATGTGTATTGGGTGATTTAATTCATAGGTTACCATTTCAGATAATCTTAAGACCACATCTCAACTTGTGAAAGAGAGATGTGGTAGTTGTAATCCGCAATGGGATTTACAAAGTTACTAACCAAGGCAGCACTTTAGCTGTAATTAATATAATAATAATAATAATAATAATAATAATAATAATAATAATAGTAATAATTTTATTTCTAACCCACCCTCTCTCCCCAAGGGGACTCAGGGTGGCTTCCAAAACAAGGCATTCAATGTAATCCAAATTTTTATATGGTTCACTTGAGACATAAAGGCAATGCAGATGTTGAGTCAGTGGAGCTTGAGTACCAAAGCAGAAACTTACAGAAAATAAGTCAAGTCACAGGATGCTGTGTGCCTCTTGATATGATTCATTCTTATCTGGGTGTTAACCCTGGACTGAAAGGAACTCAGAAAACATTTGGGAGTTGGGGTATGTTTTTAGTTCGATGATTG
This sequence comes from Anolis sagrei ordinatus, assembly GCF_025583915.1. NCBI lineage: Eukaryota > Metazoa > Chordata > Lepidosauria > Squamata > Anolidae > Anolis > Anolis sagrei. Next base: position 77,691,455 of record NW_026847660.1, read on the forward strand.
CCTGGCCACCCAGAAGGTCCTTTGGAAATAGGAAGATCATCAGATCCAGGTGAAGATTTTAATAGCAATTGCCGCCCTACTCCACAGAGTTTTACTGGGTACAAGATATTACTGTCACCTTCCATTGGTTCCATTCTTCTGTTTTCCCATGGTGTAAAAAAAACAAACAAATGAAGCTACATAATAAAATCTATAATGTGTTCAAATTTCATGGAAAATGTTGATTATAATCAGAGATACAGCATTTTGAAAGATCTCTTATACATATATTTTCATTTTAAATTGGAATATCTAAAAATCAAGATCTATGGCATATATTATTATATTTTTAAACTATATAAAATAACTTTAATCTGGTACCTAGATATTCAAGATACTTGATAGTTTAGGAGAAATTAAAGTATAATTTTTTAAAACAAACACAAAATATCATAGTAGTTATATATCTGGAGGGGGGCTCCTGGTGATGCAGTGGGTTAAACCGCTGAGCTGCTGAACTTGCTGACCAAAAGGTCGGTGGTTCGAATCCGGGGAGCTGTGAGCTTCCGCTGTCAGCCCCAGCTTCTGCCCACCTAGCAGTTTGAAAACATGCAAATGTGAGTAGATCAATAGGTACCGCTCCGGCGGAAAGGTAATGGCGCTCCATGCAGTCATGCCGCACATGACCTAGGAGGTGACTACGGACCACTCTGTCTCTTCAGCTTGGAAATGGAGATAAGCATCACCCCTCCAGAGTCGAACACAACTAGACTTAATGTCATGGGAAAACCTTTACCTTTACCTACATACCTGGAAACATTATAAATTGTATTTAAATTTAAGGTGTTTTTTTCCTTGTGGAGTTTAACCTCAAGATTCTGATGTCAGTTTTGGTGGATTGCATCATATTTATGTTGGAAATGTTGAATAAACACCTTTAACATCAAAACTTGGTCACTTCTACTATGTTGGTTATTGCTGCTTTTGCAATGTAAATTGGTGGAAAGGTAAGTAATGACAATGTGAATTTGTTGTTCATTCGTTCAGTCGTTTCCGACTCTTCGTGACTTCATGGACCAGTCCACGCCAGAGCTTTTTATCGGTTGTCACCACTCCCAGCTCCTTCAAGGTCATCCAGTCACTTCAAGGATGCCATCCATCCATCTTGCCCTTGGTCGGCCCCTCTTCCTTTTGTCCTTCCACTTTCCCCAGCGTCATTGTCTTCTCTACAGAGCAGGCACGTAGCGGGGGGGGGGGGGGGGGGCTTGAGGGGCTTCAGCCCCCCTCCCAAATTCTCATGGTGGTTCACAAAAAGGCCTTACTGGTACATTATTTAAACTGTTATGTTTATTCATATCATGATCTGATCACCATACTCAATATATCCCATATGCATGGGGTATTGGGGTAATGATACAAAAGGTTTGCTAGGCTAGACCCTCTTTCACTCAGACTCAGCCCCCCCGAAACTCAGCCCCCCCGAACCCCCCCTGAAAAAAATTCAGCCCCCCCCCCCGAAACGAAATCCTGGCTACGGGCCTGTCTCTAAGCTTTCCTTTCTTCTCATGATGTGGCCCAAGTACTTCATCTTGGCGTCTACTATTCTTCCCTCCAATGAGCAGCCAGGCTTTATTTCTTGAAGTATGGACAATGTGAATAAATTATCAAAATTTGGTAGACATAATGCTTGCAGTTCTGGATGAATTCTATTTTCTTTGCTTCTCATAGGCATAGCATGGGGATTTGGTTAACCAGTTCAAATTCATGAGTAAACTAGGGTTTGTTTTTTTTTACCTGAAAAATTTGGTGGTGGGATGGCCCTTTGACTATGGGGTTGACTATTTTCATGTGAGTGAGAAAAACTTTAAAGTTGTTATGCAAACCTATCTCTGCAGATATGCCAATGTTTATTTTTACCAGCCATAAATCCAAACCCAGGTTTTTTGTTGTTGTTTTCTGACATCTAAATCCATAACAGTAGCTAATTCTTGGCTTGTTTCCCAACAAATTTGTTGCCAGTTTAATAAACTATGGAACAATTTGTGGCCCAGCCAACAAACTAAGGCTAATGCAAACCATGGCTTATTGTGGTGTGCAAACTTACTTAGTGTATTAATTTCTAAACCATCTCTAAATCCAATAATACACCTCCCATGTGCAGATATTGATGAAGAGAAGGTAGTGGACAAACAGAAAATTGCAGCATTATAGAGAATTCATTTTTATTTTCTTCTCATTTTTGGTCAATACCTTGATCTTTCTTGCTGATATGTAGACTCTTGGGCAATATATTGATCCTCACTGTCAGACTAAATATTCTGTATTTGTTTTCGCTGCACTTTGTAAGATTATGCATGTTAATAAAGTACATTTTTTTTGTTTTACTGTTATCTTACATATTATATCTACACATTTTCCATTCCCAGGAGAAAAGAAGATGAATACTCCTGGAATGGCAGATGGGGTCACCACGGATTATGACTATGAAAACCTATCAGCACCAATCTATAATCCTCATGTCAACATATTTTCTTCCTATTTTATGCCACCACTTTACTCTTTGGTGTTCATATTTGGCCTCCTGGGAAATGCACTGGTTGTGCTGATTCTCATCAAATACAAGAAACTAAAAAACATGAGCGATATCTACTTGCTGAATCTGGCTATCTCTGACTTGATTTTCATTATTTCACTCCCATTTTGGATTTATTATGCAACAAATGAGTGGGTATTTGGTAATGCAATGTGCAAAATCCTCTCTGGAGTTTTCAGTGCCGGCTTCTACAGTGGAAGTTTCTTCATCACCCTTTTGACAGTTGATCGGTACCTGGCAATTGTTCATGCCGTATTTGCATTGAGAGCCAGAACAGTTTTCTATGGGACCTTCTCAAGTGCTATCACTTGGGTGGTAGCAACATTAGCTTCTGTGCCTGCATTGATATTTTCCCATGTTCAAAAGGAAGTAGAGAGTTGTAAATGCAACGTTTTCTATCCCCCTGGAAAAGAAGAAGAATGGAAGCAAGTTATCAATTTAATGATGTTCATCTTGGGCTTAGCCATTCCATTTGCCATAATGATATTCTGCTACAGTCAGATTATATGGGTTTTGATGAAGGGTCACAATGAAAGAAAGCGGAAGGCTGTCAGGCTAATCTTTGCCATAATGATTGTTTACTTCATCTTTTGGATGCCATATACCATCACCAGTTTAATACATACCTATCAAAGTGCATTTTTCTCATGTGGCTTGGGTGTTGATTGTGATGGCAACTTCAGACTAGCCCTTGAAGTGACAGAAGTCATTGCTATGATTCATTGTTGCCTCAACCCTCTGATTTATGCCTTTGTGGGAGAAAACTTTAGGAAATATATCTCGGTCTTCTTCCGAAAGCATGTTGCAGTTTATTTATGCTGGCTCTGTCCAAGTCAACCCAAATTAGAACAGTCTTCTTCCTCCTCCAGAAGCACAACAGAACACAACATTCTTTTTAGTTTGTAAAGTGCTGTTCAACTCTGTCTATTTTTGAGCCTTCTCTTGCTGTATGGTGTAACTAAGATCAGCAGACTTCTCAGAAGAAGTAGGGGACAATGTGTTGTGCTTGGTGAACATATAGACTTTGGGAAGAAAGGCCCTTTAATGGTATTTCCTACCTGTAAAGGGAATTACTCACATAAAAATGTGTGGTTGCTGATTTTACTCTCCAGGATACTTGTCACGTTGCCAGGGCTCTGCCTTATTAAGGTAGAGATGAACCAAACAAAAACCCAGTTTGTATAAACAGTTTAATTAAAACAGCACTTACTGTCTGGCTGTTTCAATATTCCAAAATATAAAACAAAGATAGCACTCAGCCCCAGAATATACAAAAACCGATAGCAAAACACTGTTGCAGGTTCAAGATAATTCCATAGTCAAAAGGTCCAATCCAGTGGTCAAACACGGAGAATTCAATAAACAAAGTCCAGGGATCAAGTGTCTACCATAGTCAAAAGCCAGTCGAAAGATTTAAGGTTCCAGGATTCTAAGAATTCAGGAGACAGGTCAGGATACTAAAAATCCAGAGACCTGGAGGAAAATCAGCAGCATCCACCACCAAAATATAACAAATACTTTTCCCCCATAGATAACTTGATAGATAACTTGATAGATAACTTGATAGATCAGTCCCAAGGCTAGCTCCTTATATCCAGAAGCACCCAGCTGCAATCTATCTCTTGCATACCTCCACCCTTAATTGCTGTCACCCATGAACTTTTACTTACAGATTACTCAACCCATTAGAACTAATACCTACTTTAACCCTTCTGTGCTGGTACGGCTGTACCAAAAGCTCCAACTTCCTTTTCTTTCTTTGAGTGTTTGCATGTATTCCAAAGTTCCATGCATTTTGCAATAAGGTGGCTTCCCTTGGTTTGCAATTATAGGGCCTATGACCTATCAATCATTGTTAAGTTTTGGTTCCACCCCTTTCCCTAGGGCTCTGGGAGGAGAGGGAGCCATTTTAGGTCAGTCTTGCATTGGAAAGCTTAGCTACAGGATGTGGATTAACTCCACCTGTAGAAAAGCTTCGTTTCTCACAGCATCTGCGGGAAATTCCGGGGGGAAACAGTTCCAAAGGACTCCGGGTGGATAATCTACAGAGCCTTGACTGGTAGGTCTACTTGGGACCAAGAAGCAGTTTGGAGCCAGGAGTAGAGCCCACACCAGCAAAGTTTAGAAAGTAGATTGCCCAAGGAGGGGTTAAAAAGGGTTTTCCTCTTAAAGAAAAGAAACAGTTCATGAAGCCAGTTGCCTGTCCCTTGTGGACAAGATTAAGAAAGCCACCAGTTGATTCAAAGCCTTGAAGCATTTGTTTAATTTGTTGAAGATCTAAGAAGTATTTGATTGTTTGTTGAAGACTTAAGCAATAATAAAGGACTTTGTTAAACCTTTCAAGCTTCTAAAGACTTTGTATAGGGCCTCTCACTCGAGGCACCCCAGCTTCCCACTGGGCACAAAGAGCACGTCCTGTTCAAAAGCCAACTGCTATAGGCCCAGCGTGTGACAGCACACCTTCCATCGCCAACCACCATCAACTGCAGAACATAGTACATGACAATACTGAACCTACCTGAGACCAAAGGATCTACATCTTGGATTGTGCCTTTGAGATCTGGAATAAAACCCAAGACTGATTTGCCTCTGTGGTGCTTCCCTATGGGCGCTTCCAGACAGGCCTTATAACCCAGGATCTGATCCCAAGTTTTCTGTTTATCCCAGATTATCTGGCAGTGCACACTCATATAATCCAGTTTAAGCAGAAAACCTGGGATCAGATCCTGGGATATAGGGCCTGTCTGGAAGGGGTCTCTGACAAGGCAGTGGGCACAACCATGCATTGATATACATATTTGGGGAGTTCTGGGCATAGAGACAAACAGCAACAGTACAATCAGGTCTGCCCTTCTTGTTCTTGAGTATTGCTCTGTGCAGAAAAGGCATGCTAGAACACAGAGGATTGCAATGTGCAATGTGAATGCCACTCCTTCTCAGCTCTGGTACCTTGATTCTTGTGACTGTTGGCAATGGTTTCTCCAGACTATCTTTTTCTGTGCATCTCTCTACCTGCTCTGTTTCACTCAGAATGACTTTCTTGGCTTTTGAACAACGTCGTAGGAATGCTGTCAAGGTAGCTGAATGGAATAATAGTGTTATAGTATTTTATTATGAAACTATCCAACGTGCTCAGATAGGGAGCAGATCCAGAATGAAAATCTGGAATAAAACTGAGATTTAATAAATAAATACCAACCTCTAGTTTTGGAAATCAAGTGTCCCTCGAGTCAAGATGATAAACTTTTGGGATGTGTGAGGAAAAATATCCTCCAAAGGCACAATGTTTACTTTGTGTAGTAATTTAGAAGCAAACCTGTATAGTTGATATTTAATCCCAATGTTTCAGACCAGTGCATGGCTCCCTTTTTATGTGTGGTGGATTTATAAGAAGGCCAAAAGTTGCTGGTTTAAAATTTACATCTTAATAATAATTAAAGGTAGATTTTATAATGTTACCAGAAATGTTGAACTGGAGAGTAAAAAGAGATCTTCAATCCACAATATAGAAGCAAGAATATTGTTTACTCAAACCTGGAAATGGACTCAAGCACCAGCAGTGGAAGAATGGAGTGGACCAAAATTGCCAAATTGGCTTGGTTTTTGAAAGAAAAGTCAAAGCCAACTGAAGATGTTCTTTTAAAAAGATTTGAAGCCATTTATGGGGTTTTTGAGCAAAAAGAAATCAAATGATGTAGCAATAAGGGATTGTGGATGTTAATAATTTTAGTAGGGTTTTTTAGCTGGATCTGTTATGAAATAATTATATTTTTATCTTTTTATATATTATTTTCACTGTATATTAGAATGTTACTGTTAAAAATCAATCAATAAATAAGGTGTCAAAAAAAAGATGGAAAGAAAGAAAAAAGGCATCTAAAGTTAACATATGGAAAGGAAAGTAGGACCACATTCATTTCCTTCAAGTCTTCACATGAACATCATTGCTTTGTACAGAAGGCACTTAAGGGGCCGTGATGGTGCAATGGGTTGAACCACTGAACTTGCTGACCTGAAGGCTGGCAGTTCAAATCCGTGAGTCTGGGTGAGCTCCCTCTGTTAGCCTCAGCTCCTGCCAACCTAGCAGTTCGAAAACATGTGAATGTGACAGGAAGGCAAACAAGCGCTCCAAGCAATCATGCCGGTCATATGACCAAGATTTGTCTACAGACAACGCAGGCTCCTTGGCTTGGAAATGGAGATGAACACCTCCCCCAAAGCTGGAGCTGAGCACCACTGGAACTGAAAGGGGAAGCCTTTGTCTTTGTCTATGAAATTCTGTGTCATTTTCTCAAGGCATTGAATGTTTGCCTGTGTTTGTATATATGCTGTAATCTGCTCTGAGTCCCCTCAGGGAGTTAGGGTGGAATATAAATAAAGTGTTATTATATTATTAAGTATAGACTGAATGTATGCATCATTTCAGTGATTTTAAATAATCACGCAACATCCTTCAATAGCAATGAAGTGGTCGGTTAGATCTTTTGCCATGCAAAGAGGGCAAATAATATTTTTGCTTGCATTAACAACGCCATACTTTCCAAGTCAAGGGAAGTACCCTATATTCTGCACTGGTCAGGCCTCATCTGGAGTGTTGCATTCAGTTTGGGAAGCCTCATTCTAAGAAAGATTCATACAAGTTGGAACAGGTTCATGAAGGACAACAAGGGGAAGAAGAGGTATGGAGAACAAAACATATGAAGTAAGGTTGAGGGAGTTAGGAATGTTCAGCCCAGTGAAGAGAGGACAAAATATCTCAAGGGCTGTCATAGAGAAGCGGGAACAGATTTATTCTCTGCAAACCAGATGGTAGAACCGGATCTATTGGTTTTAAGTTATGAGAAGATGCAATGATAATCTCAGAAGATGCCACACACTACAGTAATCAACCACTTCTGAGACATTGGCTTTCTCTCGAGTTGGTGGTGGAGAGGGGTTTCCTTTGCTTTCCTCTTGCCACTACATAGCCATGCCAAAAAGGTGCACTATGGTGGTATAATAAACAATTACAGCAAAATTAAAGGAATATACGACCTAATTCACAAAGGAAATAGAAAACAGAGTTAGAATATAAAACAAATGAACGATACACACACATATATGTATATAAAATATAATAATAATAATAATAATAATAATAATAATAATAATAATAATTTCATTTCTTACCTGCCTCTCCTTGTGGCTCGACGCAGGTTACAACATAGATAAAACACATAATCATCATAAACATTATATAAAATACACATATTAAAATGTATTTCTACAAATGCATGTATTAAAATACACAGAACAAAAATTATAGTGAACAGAAGAAGCAAGTTTAAAATTCATATATTTTTATTTATTACCCACCTCTCTTTATGGCTGGAGGCGGGGCACAACATAGTCAAAATATATTCATAAAAGCATATTAAAACATACACATGTTAAAACACATGAAACTAAAGTTAAAACACAATAAGCATGGAATGTGATTTTAACATTCATAGTTAAAGCTGACTGGCTAGACCTATTGGAAGAGATGGGTCTTCTGATGTGTTTTAAATTCCGACAGCTCATTTAGCTGTCGGATTTCTTCCGGCAGCAAATTCTACAGTAGTGGTGGTGGTAGTAGTAGTAGTAGTAGTTTGTTTGTTTTTTCGTGTCAGAAGCAACTTGTAGTAATAGTAATAATTATAATCAGAGATTCAGATGAAAAATATATAGTCTAAGCTTATAATTAGAATTAAGGTGTATAGAACACAACATGTATATGGAAAACAAAATGGAATATAAATGTGGCATAGTACAATTGGTATTGATATAGAATACAGTACAAACATTCTATTTCAAAAGCACCACGGTGTGTGGAGATGGCCATTACCGATTTTAACGTTTCAAACTCATTCCTCTTCTATCAAGAAGCATATAAATCAAATTCTAACTTATTTAGCATATAAACAAAACTGAACATAGCTGAAAAATACATCTACTGGAAGGAAAAATACATCTACATGATATTGAGGAAAGGGTTTACAAAAAGTGCATACATTAGAAAACTTCTGATGCATATAACTTAATCCATTCTTATGCACACACATAAGCATATAGTTGTATATAATTGCATATAATTGTTTCTGAAAACACTTTCTAAAGATGATTTTTTGGCATTCATTAAGTGATGTTGAGGGGGCTTAGGAATTGCTTCCAGTGATTAATTGTATTTAGAAACTCCCAGAGAAATGGTAAAGAGAGAACCCAAAAGAGTCTCAAAATAATGCTGAAATTGAAAATCAGTTTGTCAACAAGCAGACTCTCTGAAGGACACAATCTTCGGCCGATGAGATGCCTGCAACAGAAAGGAGTAAGACTCCATTCCCTTTTGGTACAAATTGTTTCCCAGGGTCTTATCACATTTGCTCTGAACTACAATGGACAATAGAGTGCTTGTTAGAATAGCAACAAAATATAACTCTGAAGCCATGTACATTTCTGCCTATTGGAAATAACGTGTGATTTTGAGAAAAATTAAAACTTAAGCTTTGTTTAATGTGAACATTTCAGAAAAAGGTTATAACAAGCCAGCACACCCAATTTGGGTGTGGCTGTTTGTTTCCCCAACACAAGTTGGGCTGTTACCACTCTTGACCAACAGTACATTTTCTTGAAATCAATTTCTGCTCTCCTTCTGCTTCCTTCACCCATATCCAAATGAATTTTCCTAACAATGTGAACACTTACCAAAATCAATTTGCATTGAGGAAGTGAGAAACCTCGCAAAATCAAAATGGGTGCATACAGCAGCAATATGAGATTCCGCTAAAAGCATGCGGTTTTACACAATGCCAAGGGAATGCGTTGATAAGGTCTAAGTTACTTCCTCAGAGCTTGTGTTTCTGTCCCTGCAGCTGGTGGCTGTGGGGTTAGCTGGGCAAAATCTACACAAAGGTAGATTCTTTATCCTGTCATACTATCTAATTATAGTGTAATATTCAACTTTAACTACAATGGCAACACTCTATGGCAGAACTTTCCAAACATTTCATGTTGGTGATACACTTTTTAGACATGCATCATTTCACAACACAGTAATAAAGTTTTACTACCACAACTGGAGGTTAAACTGACCCTTTATAAGAGATACAGAGACATACATATGTTGCAATAACAAAATGTATGGAGACATAATGTATCTCATGAAAACCTATCTATCTATCTACCTATCTATCTATCTGATTTGTAGTATAATAACATACATTTCCAAGTTTTTTCTCATTTCTTGTTATGTTCCTGTGACACACCTATATATTGCAGACAACACACTAACAACATAGCTTCCCAAACTGTGCCAGGAGGAAGGCGCGTCAAGCCAACCCCGACCGGGACCGCCTTCCACCTGGAAACCAATGCCTTCACTGTGGGAGAAGATGCGGGTCAAGAATAGGGCTCCACAGCCACCTACAAAGCCACAAAAATGGTCATCAAGGAAGACCATCTTACTTGTCCAACGAGGGATTGCCTAAGTAAAAGTCATTATTACAATGCATGCATGTGTCTATATCGCTTATAAAGGGTTGGTTTAACCTCCAGCTTGCTAGTAAAAATTGTATTACTGTGTTGCAAAATAATACACATCTAAAAAGTGAGTCACCAACCTGAAATATCTGGGAAGCTCTGCACTAATGTGTCACAATTGGAAAGTTATTCCCTATGGAATCCTGGGATTTGTAATGTGGTGAGTTTTCCAGTTGAGAATCTTAAACTGCAAATCCCCAAATTCTACAGATTAGAGCCCTGATAGTTAAAGTGGAATCATATTTGGGTAGGATGTAGACCAGTGATTCCCAGCCTGTAGTCTGTGGACAGAGGCGGCCCTAGGTAATTTTCAACTATAAGCAAACAGTATTTTGGCACCCCCCCCCCCCAACCAATCACTGATATATATTTTCTGTTCATCATGGGAGTTCTGTGTGCCATATTTGGTTCAATTCCATCATTGGTGGAGTTCAGAATGCTCTTTGATTTAGGTGAACTATACATCCCAGTAACTACAACTCGCATATGTCAAGGTCTATTTTCCCCCAAGAGCGCCTCAAGCGCCCCTGGGCAAAATCAGCTATACTGCAAATGCTTACTTTGCATAATGGGTTGAGCTGCCCCTGTCCGTGGACCACCAGTGGTTCCCAAGAATGAAAATTTCATCCGCAGCCTCACCATTACTACACGGTTGCCTCGAAACCTCACGGCACTGAGGCTGACTGGTCTCGCAAAACCCTCTTATAGTTCCGAGGCAACAGGGATGTCAGGAGAGGAGAGACTGACTACCCACAAAAGATTACTACTATCACATCAGCTCTAGATTTTTAAATATGCTTTTCTGTGGGCAAGCAGATGGCGACTACTGGGTGGAATATGTTCTGTATCGGAAACTGTAACGGATGTGGTCTATTCAATGCAATTTTCTGAATCATCATTCCAAATAACCAAACCAAATCTAAAGTTGATCAATAACCGATTCGTAACTCTTTTGGTACTTATGTTGGAGAGTGGTCCCTGGTCAAAAATGTTTGGGAACCACTGATGTAGACTGAATATAATAGGGTCATGTCCAAGATCCTAGTTTCAGTAGCTTGCTTAGCAGCTTTATAGTTTGCAATAATGCCCAGAATAAATGCATTGCTCCAATGACACAGAAACCATCAGCCACGACTGCACTACTCCACACTGCCCTTTTGTTCATAAGAAAGTGATACGAATGTACAAGAAGACCAGATGATGATATGTAATCTCTTCCTATAATCTCCCCAAAGATGTGCTAACCATTTGTGCACTTTTGCTGTCCAAATACAGTGCATCTGGGTCTAAGATTCAACAGAAGTGATTTTCATCGGGTTTAAGAATGGAAAAAAGGGCAACGGTCAGTTTCAAACAGGCAAAGTAAACCACCAGGTATGAATTAACTTCTCGCATCATAATCATGACACTACAGAAATGGGGGGGAGGGGTTCCTTGAAGGGGACATGTATCCGTTCCGAAAAATGTGTGGTTTTGTGAAGATATGGAGCAGTAAAATGTGCAGATGAAAGATAAAGCCTTGTTTTTGGGGTTGGGTGGGTGTGTTTTCAGCATGGGTTTTAACCAAGATGGTGCAATAAAGTCAACAGAGTAGTAAAAAAATCTTGTAGTTGTCCAAATATTCTACAGAAGTATGGAAACAGATTGTTGAAAAGCTGCCTAGTCAAAAGGCTATTATTAGAAGAAAGGAACTGACATATTGTTTTTAAAGGAGAAACGAACAAATTGCAGAACTCAAAATCTTTCTTCACACAGGGAAGTGTGACATTTCTTTCTTTGTTCATTCTTTTTTCCTTTTCTTTTCTTTTTTGCTGAAGTGCATCTATTCCAATCTTTACTACAAAAACTAGATGCAAAGAACGAAGCTTTCAACATCATTTATTAAACGTTCATAAATTGGTAAGTAAATTTAAGTTGGAGTGTATCCTTGTGTGTGTGTGTGTGTGTGTGTATGCTTTTTCCTACTTATATGGATAAGGAGCAAATATAAAAATAGAAATCAAAATGGATTAGGAATGTTAACTTTCACAATAAAACTTGACTGCAAATATATAGTTATCAGTTCATATTCGTCTACAGGGTATTGACAGTTTAAACATATCCTATTCTTAAAGTGTTTAATCCTCTGATTGTCCAATTATCCTTCATCCCTTAATAATTGGGCAGAATGTTTTTTATTTCCCCTCTCTATTTTATTTTACTAAAATACCTTTAAAAGGGAAAATCAGTGATATTATTCATAAATATGACAACAAGGTATAAAAGTATTCAGCTTTGCAAAATAAATACTGCAAAAATGTCAGAAACTCAGTCTTAAAAGAGGGAAATTGTGACTGACAGATGTGACCTCCTTTGCAACATTTTAAGAATTGCTCTTTTCACAAGTTTAAAGCTCTTGGTAATTTTGACTAGAAACATTAATTTCTCCTTTGCTTTGTAAGCTTTTTTAAAAATGGCTAACATTGAGATTATTTGTCGTGTCAGGGCAACCAGTCGATTATATTACATTTCTAACAGAACAAAGCAAAAAAACAGACAAAATACAAAATTTGTGAGTTTGGTAGTTGATTAAATGTCCTTTGACCAGTATCTGGCCACTTGGAGTGCTTCTGGTGTTGCTGCAAAGAAGGTCCTCCATTGTGCATGTGGCAGGGCTCAGGTTGCAGGGCTCTGTCAGATCAGAGCCCACAAATGTCTCTGATATTTTTTCCAACCACAACACTGATAAGTGGCCCTTATTATGAGGGATTTTCTCTATAGAGGTTGGAAAGATTTTCCTTTTATATTCACTGAAGATAATGCCATTTTTTCACATTTGGGGTGTAGGCTCTGAAAGACACAAATGTGTTCATCATGTAGTTTATTAATGTGGACAATATGTTAATGTTAGAGAGGAATACGTAGCTAAGGAAATCATATCAATTGTCGAAGGCTTTCATGGCCGGAATCACTGGATTGCTGTAGGTTTTTTAAGGCTATATGGCCATGGTCTAGAGGCATTCTCTCCTGACGTTTCGCCTGCATCTATGGCAAGCATCCTCAGAGGTAGTGAGGTCTGTTGGAACTAGGAAAAGGGGTTTATATATCTGTGGAATGACCAGGTTGAGACAAAGGACTCTTGTCTGCTGGAGCTAGGTGTGAATGTTTCAACTGACCACCTTGATTAGCATTTGATTTCCTGGCACTGCTAATCAAGATGGTCAGTTGAAACACTCACACCTAGCTCCAGCAGACAAGAGTCCTTTGTCTCACCCTGGTCATTCCACAGTTATATAAACCCTTTTTCCTAGTTCCAACAGACCTCACTACCTCTGAGGATGCTTGCCATAGATGCAGGCGAAACGTCAGGAGAAAATGCCTTTAGAACATGGCCATATAGCCCGAAAAAACCTACAACAACCATTTACACTGCCAGTTTCTGAATGCAAATTAAGAGCACTGAACTGGGTTATATGGCAGCATATTATTCAGTTCAAAGCAGTTAACCTACATTCAAATACTGGATTATATGGCAGTGTAGTTGGTGCTTTAGTTGCTGATTATTCGGCACCAAGATCAGGATTAGAAACAGAGAGAAATGATGTGATATTTTTTATTGTTTCGATCCATGTTTGAAAACTGCTAGCCATGGTCATAGCAAATCATCACTTTTCAGCAAGTGCTAGTCATTCAAGTTGTAGGGACCTTGATGTGGTTTCGACTACTCATTTTGTCCAGTGCATTTCTGCAAGAGGGAAAAAAACAACAACAACCTGGAAATATCTAACAGAACCCAATGCAAAATGCAGACGATCTTGCTTCTCTTTTGAATTGGATTCAGTTACAACCTTCCATAGAAATATGTCCTTCCTGTAAATATATTTCTTAACTGAATGTTATCTTACTAGGAATTCAACACAAATTTTTGATTGCGAAACTATTGGTAAATTATTGTGACACATCTGTCTTTCTGATTGTGTCAACTCATTCTGAACCCTTGTGTGCATGTCTTCTTCCCCTCATAATGCATTTTAATGCTCATGTTGAGTTTTCTCCATTCCCACTCAAAGAACCCTCTGCAGACATTATGAATGTCCAACCCCTACCAGCCAAGTAGCTTTCCAAGGGTTTGGGGGACCAGTTCAGAAATAATATTAGTAGCCAAAGTAGTCATCCTTCTGTTTTGTGTAAAATCATCAGGCAGGGTGAGGGCCATCCAGATTGTTTGGAAGTCTAACTTCTATCAAACTTTTACCTAGTAGTACAGGTTTGGGCTTCTGAAAACTAAATTTTCTGAAGGGCAAAAATGATTACTTCTGTGCTATAGAAAGCCACCAGAAAGCAGAGACTGTGAACTTGGAAGAAACTCAGATTCTCAAAGAAGAGGGTCAGGCAGAAAACTGTGCACCACTTTGGTGAGTCCACATGTGTTTTAGACTGGATTTTCTCAGCTGGCGGCCTCTTGTGAAACACAAGAGACCCTTTTTGAAACTGAGGTCCAAATTAGGCATAGCATAGTGTTACAGCTGTCTTTTCCTTGATGTTTATTAATAGCTTGACTAAGGACCTTATTACACATCCCCCACTTGTGTTGTTTTGCCGGTAAGCATGGCAAAGCGGCAAGCACGCAAGGCGAATCTGGCACCCTGCACATCATTCCAGTGTGGCTATGCTTCCCCTATCACATGGGGGAAGTGTCACCCAATCAGGGCAGAAGTGTGCTGACTCCATTGGCGCCTTCCTGTGTTGACAAGGAAGCGTCCTAGGATATTTCCATGTTGTTTGGGGATGGGGCTTCCACTGGAAGTTAAGGGCAATGGATTACATTCCCATCCGCCCCTCAACTGGCTGGCAAGTGTCCTAGGATGCTTACATTGGTAAGTGTGATGAGGTCCTAAAAGAACAGCAAGATGGATTCACTTTACAATGGACTCTGACTCAAAGTCCTCCACCCTGCTATATTTTCTCCCTGAAAATAAAAATATATGGAAAAATTTAAAAAACAGCATGGAAGAGAGGTGTTAAGCTGAAAAACAGAACAGACAAGATTTAACCAACCCTAGACCAACTCTGGCTATATATCTTCCTGGCCATCCTGGCCATCACTAACAAGTTGTAGCAAGTTTCCTGCACTGAGAAAATTAAATAGCTATTCTAAAAACTGTGCCTAATATTATAAGATAAATGCTTTTTTTTTTTTAAAAAAAAGAAATTTATTTATTTTATTTATTTGCATTATTTCTACCCTGCTCATATCAGCCCAGAGGCAACTCAGAGTGGCGTACACAATCAGCACAATTTGATGCCATAAAAATACATACATTGATAAGCAAAAGAACCATTGTAGTGCAATTAGACATAAGACAGTGCATAATAACAATATTAAAAGCTAAAAACTGGAAATATGCCGTTGTCCTCATAGCTACCATTCCAAAATTTGTGCTGAGGCAAAACAAAGCAATTGCCTTTTGTGGGCAGATGCTGAGAGCAGTCAAAGCCTTGCAGTTATTTTTCCCAAACCTTCTGACCATTTCCCACCATTAGGGATGGGGTTCTGTGTGCCATGCAGCTTGTTGGCATCCCCTAAACTGGTCTTTGATTACATTAACTGCAATGGCTTAATAATAATAATAATAATAATAATAATAATAATAATAATAATAATAATCCTTTATTTATACCCCGCTCGCATCTCCCGGAGGACTCGGTGCAGCTTACAAGAGGCCGAGCCCAAATACAATAGTAAAAACAATAACAACAACAGCAGCAAAATAACTCAAAAAACAAAGCAATGACATTAACAACACACAATGACGCAATTAAAATCAATGGCAGGGCCAAATGTAATAATTAAAATTAAAAGTGCTGGGCATGACCAGGTGGAGTGTTTGGAGGGGGATGGGCATGCAGATATCCTAGATCTCTGATAAAGTGCATTGGGACATAATGCTAGGAGTCAAAGAGTTGGAAGAGACCTCATGGGCCATCCAGTCCACCCCCTGCCAAGAAGCAGGAATATTGCATTCAAATCACCCCTGACAGATGGCCATCCAGCCTCTGTTTAAAAGCTTCCAAAGAAGGAGCCTCCACCACACTCCGGGGCAGAGAGTTCCACTGCTGAACGGCTCTCACAGTCAGGAAGTTCTTCCTCGTGTTCAGATGGAATCTCCTCTCTTGTAGTTTGAAGCCATTGTTCCGTGCCCTAGTCTCCAGGGAAGCAGAAAACAAGCTTGCTCCCTCCTCCCTGTGGCTTCCTCTCACATATTTATACATGGCTATCATATCTCCTCTCGGCCTTCTCTTCTTCAGGCTAAACATGCCCAGCTCCTTAAGCCGCTCCTCATAGGGCTTGTTCTCCAGACCCTTGATCATTTTAGTCGCTAGGAGTTTCCTTATTCTGGGAATAAGGACTCATGGAAGTTGCAGTTTTACAACTCCTTAGCCTTCTCTGCCAAAGAATGCTAGTGCCTCACCTAACTACAAATCCCAGGATTTGTGTTTTATGATTTGTGTTTTATGATTTAATTGATAATTGTATGTTATTATTGTTATGTCAGGTTTCTGTATATGAGGCATTAAATGTTGCCATAATTATGTTGGAAACCACTTTGAGTCCCCTGTAGTATACAAGAAAAGCAGTATACAAGTAAAGTAAAGTAAATAAATAAATTCCATATCATTGCGCTATGGCTATGGCAGAATTTGTTTTGTTAACTCAAAACAAATTCTATAGTGTAGACACACCCAGATATCTATCAATCAATCAATCAATCAATCAATCAATCAATCAATCAGCACCTTTCAGGGTGAGAGTTCTTGTATCCATCATGGCTGTGTATAAGAAGGAATTTCTTCAGGTGTTGCTTGTTACACAACCGGGTAATAACGCTGGCTGACGTACCTCTTCTACATTGCCATTAGAGGAGAGAAACCATCTCCATTTTTGTTTTGTTCCTGCAGCCTTAGTGCCTGTGCAAATAGATTATTATGGCCATAAGACATTTAAACTGGTGAGATGTCAAGATAGTGAGTTTGTTTGCAAAATTTGATATCTCCTCATGAATTAAATAACTACAGATAGTAAAGATTCCTTACAGATTTCCTTAATATCAATATGATGTATGGTGTTGAGTCTCTGGCAACAGAAGGAGGAGGACACGCTTACGACTTGATCAGATGGGCAGGGGGAAAGAGGAGGAAAATGGAGGGAATTCTCCTCTGTTCCCTATCATCTTTCCATGTCTTCTGGGATGGCCTCTCATCTTACATAGTTTCCCATCCTTTCCCTGACCTTTCTCACTTCCTCTTCGCTTTTTCCACTTTCTCCACTTTCTCCAAAGTCATTATGGGCTCTGTTTCTGGACGTTGCTGGAATGGAGTACTATGGAGCCCTGCTGGAAGTTGCTCTGTATCAGTGGAACTCTGTTTCGACAACGTGCAGAAACAAGGAGAAGAGTAGACAAGACTGTGTCTGATAAAATCCCTAATGGGATCGGCTCAGTTTGAACTCTTAATTTGTGGTGCCAACCACATTTCAAAAATGTATCTTCAGCTCCTCCATGTGGCAACAGAGAATATGTTCCTAGAATGTATAGCGAAACTTGAAACATTGCAGAAAACTTATCTCAAATAACCAAACAGTCCCTGGTATTAACTTTTTAAAAAGCAAACACATTTCTGGAGAGAGTATGAAAATACGAGTGATCTTCTATCAATACAAATTTTCACTTTGTGATTATGCCACAATTGTAAAAATTCACCGTCCTCTCTAAATACCGTGTACATGACGAGCCTTTCTCTTTTCACATCTCTAGCACTGTAGTAACCTAAAAGTCAGTTGACAATTTGGAAATGCAGTTTAGGATTAATCCACGTTATCTGCTTTGAGCTGGATTATATCGGTCTACATTGCCATATAATCCATTTCAAAGCAGATAATCTGGATTTTATATGGCAGTGTAGACAGGGCCTTGGAAAAGGAATAAAATCCTCAATGATGTGGGATTAGAATTTAAGAGATGAAACAAAAATAGCAATGCCAACATCTGAAAATTAAACAAATATTACTGGTCTTTGAAATCACATTAAATTAACTTCTAAAACATTTTAAAACGCTTTTGATGGTAAACATAGCTTCACAGAAGACTGAAATAGCTACAGCTTGGTTCTGCAGTGGAGACTACCACTACTGAAAACTGGATCAGGAACCCAACAAGTGCTTCTTATGGTGATTTAAGAGGGGCCATGGCGCAAAAATGATGATGGATATATATATATATATATATATATATATATATATATATAATATTTCATAATTATATGTGGATATTATAGTTCTAGAAACATAGGGATCTTGGGAGAGATCACTCCAAATCCAATAATATCTTTATAGATGAGAGCTACTGTATTTTTTCATATCTCCATTTTATTCATTTAGAATTAAATGACCAGGGCCTTCTGCCATATACAGGATTTTGTTGTTCCCATGCCTGCAGACAGATCAGAGTTTGTCCATATTGCCATTCCCTGAATGTCCAGACAGCATGATCTGTGTCTGGTTAGCTGCGAATTAGGAAGTTAATGTTAAAAAGGAACTTTTCCAACTTCTGGTAGACAGCATTTCTACTTGTTGCGTAACTTCAAGTAGTATCCAACTTATGGCGACTCTAAGGTATTATGAAGTTTTCTTGGCCAAACTATGTTCAAAGAGAGTTTTTTTCCTTCCTCTGAGGCCTCTTCCACATAGCTGTATAAAATCCACATTGAATTGGATTATATGGCAGTGTAGACTCATATAATCCAGTTCAAAGCAGATATGGTGGATAATCTGCCTTGATATTCTGGGTTAGATGGGTGTGTAGAAGGGGCCATAGAGTCTCAACCAGTCAGTGGGTTTATATGGCCAAGAAGAGATTTATACCCTGTTTGTCAGAGTACTAGTTGAAGACTCAGTTCACTATACCACTCTTCCTCTCACATAGGCAAATGTGGTCTTTTTACTACTACTAGGCTCCTTGTTTGGAGGCTTTTAAAAAGAGGCTGGATGGCCATCTGTCAGGGGTGGTTTGAATGTGATTTTCCTGCTTCTTGGCAGGGGGTTGAACTGGATGGCCCATGAGGTCTCTTCCAACTCTATGATTCTATGACTACCATTCACAAAAGTAAATAAGCATTATCTTCTTCAGTCACAGGGAGCAAGATGGAGACATCTACAGTGACAACAGATGAGGCTGTAGTTACAACAGAATTTTATTACGGTGACATCCCTACACCATGCTACAGTGTTGCTGTCCAAGAATTTGCTTCCCATGTTCTACCAACACTTTACTCTTTGGTGCTCATATTTGGCATGCTGGGCAATGCACTAGTTGTGCTGATCCTCGTCAGATATAAGAAACTCAAGAGCATGACCGACATCTACTTGCTGAATCTGGCCATCTCTGACTTGCTTTTTGTGGTCTCGCTCCCATTTTGGGCTTATTCTGCAGCCAATGAATGGATATTTGAAGATGCAATGTGCAAAATCCTTTCTGGGATATATCTTATAGGCTTCTACAGTGGGAGCTTTTTCATCATTCTGTTGACCATCGATCGGTACTTAGCAATAGTCCATGCAGTTTTTGCATTAAAAGCCAGGACGGTGGTCTATGGCATTGTCACAAGTGTTGTCACATGGTGTGTGGCAATATTAGCCTCAATACCACAGTTGATTTTTAACAAATTACAACAAGAAAATGATCGCTGCAAATGCACTCTCAGTTTTCCACCTGAAACACATGTCAACTGGAATCAGTTTCTGACACTGAAAATAAACTTGATTGGCCTGATCTTCCCCATGATGGTGATGACCTTCTGCTACACTCGGATCATAATAACCCTGAGGAGATGCAGAAATGATAAAAAGAACAAAGCAGTCAGGCTGATTTTTATCATCATGATTATTTACTTTCTCTTCTGGGCCCCGTACAACATAGTTCTCCTGCTCCAGACGTTCCAAACATCATTTCGTCTTGACAACTGTTATGACTATAGTAATTTGGGGATTGCGTTACAAGTGACCGAAACTTTAGCAATGGCGCATTGTTGCATTAACCCTGTGATCTACGCTTTTGCTGGTGAGAAGTTCCGGAAATATACATGCACTTTTTTCCGAAAGCACGTTGCTCTTCATTTGTCGAAACATTGCCGTTTTTGGTATACAGAGCCTGTGGAACGTGCGAGTTCTACATATTCCCATTCCACTGGAGAGCAAGACCTTTCAGCTGTGTTGTAAAGGATGTCCAAAGGGAAGATACCATTCTTAAACTGGAGACTGCAGGTTTTTAGATCTCTTTGCACACGGGGCTTTGGACAGAACATAAACAAATACCTTATGACAACTTTAGGGTCAAAGACAAGACTTGAAAATAAGAGACTTTAATTTCACAAACTGTACAAAATCAACTCTCACATGCAGTTGAACTGCAGATATTATATTCTCAGGGGTTCTGTTAAAAACAAGGAAAGCAAATCCTTCATTCAAGCTAGACGTATACATTATATGCTATAGTCTTTGAAACTTATTTGCATGTGTGTTTTATGGCAAGACATATGGCGCCACAGGACTTTTTGACTCGGGGCCCTTCTACACTGCCATATAATCTAGAATAGCCAGATTATCTGCTTTGAACTGGGTTATCTGAGTCTACACTCAGTTCAAAAGCAGATAACCTGGATTTTATACAGCTACATAGAAGGAGTCTAAGATTTCTAGATTTAGTATAGGTTACATAACATACCGAATGTCCTTGTATGCTGCTGCTGTTTCTTCCTCTTCTCTAAGCACATCGAATACCTGGACTTTCCCATTTAGCAGAGTATTATATGCAGGTTCATGCACTGAATTGTAATGTTTTAGACAGAGTAGATCAGTAAAAATCAATGATCACTAAAATCAGTTATTGAAGTCAACAAAGATAGGTTTTGTTTTAATCACTGATTTAAACCTGTTTCACCATTGGTAAAGGAGCCACAGTGGTGCAATGGGTTAAACCCTGGTGCCGGCTGAACTGCTGATCTGAAGACCTGAAGGTCAGTGGTTTGAATCTGCAAAACAGGGTGAGCTCCCATCTGTCAGCTCCAGCTTCCCATGCAGGGACATGAGAGAAGCCTCCCACAGGATGGTAACACATCAGGGCATCCCCTGGGCAACGTCCTTGCAGATGGCCAATTCTCCCACACCAGAAGTGACTTGCAGTTATTCCCAAGCTGTTTCTGACATGATAAAAAAAAACATTGGTAATAATATGTTATATATTTTGTAGGCAGTGGCGTGTTTCTGGCCACTGCTGAAATATGTGCATTTGCAACTGAAGTACTGATAACAATATGAAACTGTGCAAGTATGTATCACACTGTATATATCTACAATGTTTATTCCCTCTTTAATCTATAGAATAAAAACAAAATGTCCCCATATGTAAGGATTGAATTGCTGACATGGTGCACTAGGAGGTTCAATAGGAGAAATAGGAAAGTACATTTACGTTTGGTTTGTGGAACTGCTCTATTTTGCTTTGCTTGGCCTTGGCCCAGCCACATCCAGAGCAAAAACAAATCTCAGGCAAACATGAAATGCATGAGAAACAAGCAGGGAAGAAAGATTGCAGTTAGAGACATGAAAAGAGAAGGAGGGAGTCAAGGCGAATTTAACACTCTGGGCAGTAATGGAAATTACTCCTATTCTCGTACTGGCTTTAGCATTCGTTAAATGGGGCATTCTAAAATTTTCTATCTTCAGACCTACTGAGAAGGCCGAAAATCTTGTATACAGTGACAAAATGACAGCTATATTTGGCATTATCATTTAGGAATGACATGCAATTTTTTTTACTGGTATCAGATTTCCCTCATCCACTTCATTTTTCTTATTTTTATCATGTCAGGAGCGATTTGAGAAACTGCAAGTTGCTTCTGGTGTGAGAGAATTGGCCGTCTGCAAGGACATTGCACAGGGGACGCCCGGATGTTTTGATGTTTTACCATCCTTGTGGGATGCATGGGGAGTTGGAGCTGATAGGGGGAGCTCATCCGCGCTCTCCCCGGATTCCAACCTCCGATCTGTCGGTCTTCAGTCCTGCCGTCACAGGGGTTTAACCCACTGCACCACTGGGGGCTTCCACCTCAGTTTATAACAATTGTGCCATTTTATGAGGATAACCAGGAGATTTCAATTGTGCTCCTCAATTAAAATGATAAGATATGGTTTATTTAGAAGAGCCTCAACATAGGGCTGGTGGTCAACTGCACCTCTATAATACATCCGGGAACCTGAAACTTATTCCTTTCACTTTTCTCATAGGCATACTTTATACTTTATAAGAGTGCTAGAGTAACAGCCCTGCAAAAGTTCCCACCCTGGATTTTATACAACGATGGCTGTGCCATGAATGTCCAATGTGTGGAAATATATAATACTTTCTGAGTCTGCCAATTTGCTGACATTATGTTTTGTTTTTACAAGAATAAACTATTCATGATTGTTTACGTAGTTCACTGTACATCTGACTTTCTGTGAAAGTTATCAAAGTTTGTATCAGAACTTGATTTTTTTCCTTTTTGAACTATAGTTTGCAGAAACTCTCATGTGCCTAGCTTCTTCCTTATCTGGAAATGGGAAGTCTCTTTAAAGTGCCTTGGAGAGTGTGTGGTGACCCAAGCCCTCTTCTCCTGCCTCTTCCTTGGTTCGTGGAGCTGCTGCCTTGGGTCCTTGCTGCTGCTGCCTGGCTGGGCACTTTCTTCTCCTTCTCCTCCTCCATCTCTCATGCAAGGAAGGAGCCTCTAGAGTAAGAGGTGCGAAGGAGGAAGAAGAGTGGGGCTGGAGGTGTCTTCCTTGTGTAAGAGACAGAGGGGAAAGCACCCAGCCAGGCAGTAGCAGCAAGACACGGTAAGAAGTGTGAAAGAAGAAGAGAAGTGAGGCTGGAGCCATCTTCCTTGCATGAGAAACCGAGGGGAAAGCGCCCAACTAGGCAGCAGCAGCAGCAGCAAGCAAGAACCCAGGGCAGCAGCTCCAAGACAAACCATGCCATTGCCAAAAATGATTGGAAGGGGAGGGGAATTCTCTGCCATTGCCGCCAGTTAAAAAAGAAGTGAAATAATAGGGCTGGACACTGGGTTGTGTGTGGTGTGTGAAGTATCTTTGATATTTGGCGTGAAAGAAGGGTACCCTGCCCTGCCTCTCTCCTGCTGCTGCTCCTGGAGAAGTTAGAGGGCGGGGCCAGCAAGGAGAAAGAGGGAATGCTTTTAAGGAGATTTTATTTATTGAAAAAAATCTCTAAAAATTGGGGGATGACCCATTTGTTATAAAACTTGGTGGGCTAAGAGTGGTAAATGTGCCCTCCATGTGTGGTGATTGTAATCCCTCTAGCCCTAAAACTGAGGGAGACTGGAGCCTGGGAAAGCCAGCCCATTGCTGCCAATAGACTGAACATTTTTGTATTTTCGGATGAGGAACAAAAACTTCCATTCAGAGAGGTGCTGTTTTCGGAAGGCGCTTGAACACAAAAACTGGGGCCTTACTAATGAAACAAACAGAAATGGATAGCAATTCTATATAAATGCACAAGTCTAATATCAAGCTAACTGATGTAGAGGACCAACACGATGACTTTTGGTGACCCTATGAATGTAATCGGGTTTTTTTTTTATTAGGGAAAGAAACCTCTAAAAGGTTTACATTCAAATCTTAAGTATTAAATCATAATTATATAAACTAAAACATGCAATGTTAGAGCAAAAAAAAATCTGACAGATCTTTTAAAAGCCTTTGAAAACAACTTAGAAGTATTTGAAAGAGCCCTAGGAAAATAGAATGTCTTTACCTAATACTAGCTTGACTCCTCAATAAAGGCATCATCCATAAATAAGAGTCTCCCCTTATAGTCACATACCAAACTTAACTTGATTGTGTAATTTCACAAAGCATGCTAAAGATTATTTTGCTGGGTAAAAAAAAATAAAATAAAAAAATGGTTATCTTTTTCAAAACACTTTTCGGCACATTTGTGACAGCATTTAAAAATATCTTGACAGACAATTAGCAAAGTTTCAGGTTTATGGATCTTTAATAGAGCCATTAATATAATGTTTATCCAATAATTCAAACATCTAGCTGAGAAAAATTTTACCCATCTCAGTATTTTATCTCAGTCAAAATGTTTTGCTATCAGAATGTCATTATGTGTTACAGAATTACCTCTTTTCATAGAAGTAATCTTTTAAAAATATTTTTATTAGTGGGTTTTTGTACATAAGTGGGGTGGTGGGTGTTTAAAAACCTTTAAAAAACCAGGGGAAATAAATAACCTTGATAATTTTTCAGTTATAGGAAACAAGATGGACACTGCCACACACACAACAGTCGATGACATTCCCACCACCGAATTTGACTATGACTCATCACCGTGCACAGATACCAAAGGCCAGAAATTTGCTTCCCATTTTCTGCCAACACTTTACACTTTGGTACTCATATTTGGCATGCTGGGTAATGCACTAGTTGTGCTAATCCTCATCAGATACAAGAAACTCAAGAGCATGACTGACATCTACTTGCTGAATCTGGCCATCTCTGACTTGCTTTTCGTGGTCTCGCTCCCATTTTGGGCTTATTCTGCAGCCAATGAATGGATATTTGAAGATGCGATGTGCAAAATCCTTTCTGGGATATATCTTATAGGCTTCTATAGTGGGAGCTTTTTCATCATTCTGTTGACCATCGATCGGTACTTAGCAATAGTCCATGCAGTTTTTGCATTAAAAGTCAGGACGGTGGTCTATGGCATTGTCACAAGTGTTGTCACATGGTGTGTGGCAATATTAGCCTCAATACCAGGGTTCATCTTTAACAAATTACAACGAGAAGATAACCGCTACAGATGCACTCTCAATTTTCCACATGAAACACATGCCAACTGGAATCAGTTTCTGACACTGAAAATAAACTTGATTGGCCTGGTCTTCCCTATGATGGTGATGATCTTCTGCTACGCTCAGATCATAGTAACCCTGATGAGACGCAGAAACGATAAAAAGAACAAAGCAGTCAGGCTGATTTTTATCATCATGATTATTTATTTTCTTTTCTGGGCCCCGTACAACATTGTTCTCCTGCTCCAGACATTCCAAACATCATTTCGTCTTGACAACTGTTATGACTATAGTAATTTGGGGATTGCGTTACAAGTGACCGAAATATTAGCAATGGCCCATTGTTGCATTAACCCTGTGATCTACGCTTTTGCTGGCGAGAAGTTCCGAAAATATACATGTATATTTTTCCAGAAGCACATTGCTTTTCCTCTGTCAAAACACTGCCGTTTTTTGTATACAGAGCCTCTGGAACGTGCGAGTTCTACATATTCCCATTCCACTGGAGAGCAAGACGTTTCAGCTGTGTTGTAAAGGATGTCCAAAGAGAACTCAACCTGACTAATACAGTTTTTCATCTCTCGCTATGTGTAGGACTCGGACTATAAACAGTTGAGCCTTTATAACAATGCAGCTTTAATTTTGGAGAACACCTTGATCTATTATTTTATTATTATTATTATTATTATTATTATTATTATTATAACTTTATTTGTACCCCGCTAGCATCTCCCGAAGGATTCGATGCGGCTTACAGCAGGCCGAAGCCCAAAAACAATACAACAATACAATACATAGCAAATAAAACAGTCAAGCAAAAACAATGACAATAGAACACGACAAGACATTATTAAAAACTGAGTCGGCCGAAGTAGGGTACAGGGTTAAAAGTGCTGATGTGTCGGAGGGGTGTGGGATTATAATAAAAGTGCGGTGTGCAGTGTGCGGTGACCTTGGTAACTAAAGTGCTTCTGGGATTTGGTCCTGGGAGATTCCTAATCTGAAAAGGCACATTGGAACAGCCAGGTTTTCAAATTCTTTCTGAAAACTGCCAGTGTAGGGGCTTGTCTGAGATCTTTCGGGAGGGTGTTCCAGAGGCGGGGGGCCACCACGGAGAAGGCCCTGTCTCGCGTCCCCACCAAACGTGCTTGTGACGCAGGCGGGATCACGAGCAGGGCCTCTCCAGATGACCGGAGTGAGCGTGTGGGTTCGTAGACAGCGATGCGGTCACGCAGGTAGGGTGGTCCCAAACCGTTCAGGGCTTTGTAGGTAAGCACCTGCACCTTAAATTGGGCTCGGAAAATAAACGGCAGCCAGCTCCTTAAACAGGAGGGTTGACCTCTCTCTGTAATGGGCCCCAGTTAACATCCTGGCTGCCGCCCGTTGGACCAATTGGAATTTCCGAGCCGTTTTCAAGGGCAGCCCCACGTAGAGCGCATTGCAGTAATCCAGTCTAGAGGTGACTAGGGCATGGACCACCCCGGCCAGATCAGCCTTAGCGAGGTACGGACGTAGCTGGCGCACAAGTCTCAATTGTGCAAAGGCCCTCCCGGTCACCGCCAAAGCCTGAGCCTCAAGCGTGAGCGATGAATCCAGGAGGACTCCCAAGCTACAGACCTGTGGCTTCAGGGGGAGTGTAACCCCGTCCAACACAGGTTGCCATCCTATACCCCGATCTGGTTTACGATCGACCAGGAGGACCTCTGTCTTGTCGGGATTGATCTTCAGCTTGTTCGTCCTCATCCAGATAGACACAGCGGCCAGGCACTCGTCCAGCACCCGAGAGGCCTCCTTGGAATTAGGTGGAAAGGAGTAGTAGAGTTGTGTGTCATCTGCGTAGAGGTGGCACCTAACTCCAAAACTCCGGATGACCTCTCCCAGCGGTTTCATGTAGATGTTAAAAAGCATGGGAGACAGAATAGAGCCTTGCGGGACCCCACAGGTCAAAGGCCAGGGGTCCGAGCAGGCATCTCCCAGCTTCACCATCTGGGATCGTCCCTCCAGGAAGGACCGGAGCCACGACAAAACCGTGCCCCCGAGACCCATCCCAGAGAGTCGACCCAGAAGGATACCATGATCGATGGTATCGAAAGCCGCTGAGATGTCCAAGAGAACCAGCAGGGTCACACTCCCCCTGTCCAGTCCTCTACGGAGGTCATCCACCAAGGCGACCAAGGCTGTCTCGGTGCCGTGACCAGGCCTGAAACCTGACTGTGCCTGATCTAGGTAATTGATGTCATCAAGGAAGCCCTGGAGCTGGAGGGCGACCACCCGCTCCAGCACCTTACCCAAAAAAGGGAGGTTGGAGATCGGCCTGTAGTTGTTCAGCACCGTAGAGTCAAGGGAAGGCTTTTTAAGGAGTGGGCGAACCACAGCCTGTTTCAGGTTAGATGGAAAAATCCCTTGCTCCAACGATGCGTTAATAATCAACACAAACCAATCAACCAACCCCTCCTTGGCAGATTTAATGAGCCAGGATGGGCAAGGGTCTAGGGCCGAAGTGGTCGCCCTCACAGCCCCAAGGACCTCCTCCACGGTCTCAGGTAGAACAAGCCGAAAAGAATCCCACAAAATTGGACAAGCAGATGCCTCAGTCACCTCCTCTGGCACTGCGATGAAATTGGAGTCGAGCTCAAGACGTATCTGGGCAACTTTGCCTGCAAAATGGTGTGCGAAATCGCAACACCGAGCTGCTGGGTCGTCAGAGATCTCCTCCACCACAGGTGGGTGAAGGAGCTCCCCAACAACCCGAAACAGCTCCGATGACCTATTTGCTGCAGACGCTATACGGGTGGTCGTGAAAGATTCCCTGGCCACCCGTATAGCCACGGAGTATGCCTTAAGAGAGGCCCTAGCCCGTGCTCGATCAGACACGCCCCGAGATTTCCTCCACTTGCGCTCTAGCCCCCTTCTCGTATGCTTCATCACAGCCAACTCCTCGGTGAACCATGGAGAACCATGGATCTAATGGACCTTGGTTTCTGTCATCTGACAAGGTTTACCATAAACAAATCTCAGGTGCAGTGGGACTATAGACATTATATTATCAAAGATTCTGGAAAAAATGGCAGTAAAATTAAGTTTTCAAGCAAGTCATATAGATTGTATAATCTCTGAAATATGTGTGCATGCATGTTTTCAGAGAAGACAAATATGGGATAAACCTGATCTTATATGAATCAGAGTTGATTAAAAAGCCAATGATGTTTTAAAAGGGAGTTGGATGTTTACATTTAAAATTGGATTTTAAAAATTATTTAAGACTAATTTCAAAATTTTCCTAACTTATTTTTTAAAAGAAGATCCTAGAACAAAAATATTCTATTAATATGAAAATGCCAGTTTATGGAGACAGGACAAAAACCTGTTCTGCAGCTGGTACATATGAAGTACAGTCTTGTCTCTCCTTAAGTGGTAAGACAGAAAATGCCACTGTACTCACAATTTGGGGATATTGGGTAGATCTGAGTAATGAAGGAAGAACAGGGATCCTGTTTTTTTAGGAACCAGAAACTAAATCAGAAGTCAGTCTAGAACAGTGTTTCCCAACCTGTGGTTCATGGACCACCTCTGGTCTGCAAGAACGAAAATATGATCCACCACCTCACAATTACTACACTGTTGCCTCAAAACCACGCAGGAATGAGAGCGACTGGTCTCGCAAAACCTTCTTATAGTATCGAGGCAATGGGTATGTCTGGAGGGAAGAGGCTGACGACCCATAAAAGATTACTACTACCACATCAGCTCTAGATTTTTAAATATGGTTTTCTGTGGGCAAGCAGATGGCTACTACTGGATAGCTCGTGCATTGTATCAGAAACTAGAGTTGATGTGGTCTATCCAATGCAATTTTCTAAATCAGCATCCCAAATAAACAAACTGAATCTAAAGTTGGCCAAAAACTGATTTGTAACCCTTTTGGTAATAATGTTGGAGACTTGTCCCTGGTCAAAGTGGTCCCTCTTCAAGTGGTCCCTGCTCTAAAAACAAAACAAAACAAAAAAGGTTGGGAACCACTGGTCAAGAGCAATTGTTTAATGCAGGGGTCCTCAAACTTTTTAAACAGAGGGCCAGGTCACAGTCCCTCAAAATGTTAGAGGTCCAGATTATAATTTGAAAAAAAACATGAATGAATTCCTATGCACACTGCACATATCTTATTTCTCCTGAGGAAAAAAAACCCACTTTAAAACAATACAATAATTAAAATGAAGAACAATTTTTAACAAATATAAACTTATTAGTATTTCAATGGGAAGTGTGGGCCTGCTTTTGGCCGATGAGATAGGATTGTTGTTGTGTGCTTTCAAGTCATTTCATACTTAGGTTGACCCTGAGCGAGGGCTGTGTAAATGACCTTGAAGGGCTGTATCCAGCCCCCGGGCCTTAGTTTGAGGACTCCTGGTTTAATGTTTGTCTATCTTCTACTGAAGCTTGCATCTCTGAATATTTATGACTGAATGGTTAGAGTTATATAACTCCTCCTGAATGTGACAAAGTGTCTGGAGCTGAATAGATCAACCACCAACTATGAAAGGAACTCGGAACATTCATTTGTTCTCTATCAGTCTCTAGAGATGCTTTGAAAAATTACATCGAATGTGCACAGATGAAAATCAAATAGAGGCCTGATATTTCGGAAGATAAACTTTCCCCACAAATTTGGTTTTGCATCTCATAGCTATTTCAAAAATTGTTCCCTCTACATAACAAACAGGAACTATATTGCAGACTGGATTTGTGAAAGGAGGGGAGAATGGTGGTGAAGGAGAACAAAAACAGCATTAACTCACTTTCTAGTTTTCCTGTTAGGAAATCTAAGTGCTATACAATTTTTGCTTCTTCATAGATTTGATGAAACTGGAAGGTTGAATAGATTCTACAGAGGAGATTAAGTATGCCAGATTGCACAGGTATCAGGAACCTCTGTGTGATAAGCGGTTTAGAGTTTGGAATTAAAAATAAACTTTTAGTTCTGTTTTCACTGAAAAATATCATTTTTGAAAACTTGTGTGTACATAGGATTAGTAGGTGTGTTTTATTACCAAAGATGTCCTCTATTTGAGAATTAGGAAACATTTTCTTTTATGCCGACCGGACAAAAATAATAGGTTGAAATTTCACTCCAATGGTTACAGGGGCAGGATCAGCCCATTGTTGGGAAGAGAAGACAGTTGGTGGTTGATAGTTGGTCAAGTAATGCTGCCATTACAGAGCAGGGACACTGAGGAAGGAGGAGCAAATGCAGGGTGATGGCAGAGGGCTGTGAGGCTGTATCTCTTGATCCTCCTTTCCTACTTGAATGGCAATGTCTGTGAAACAACATTCAAGTGGGATGGATGCCAGCTTTACTTCACCCTTTAAGGAACGTGGCAGGACTGCCACCATCTCACACATCAAAACACAGTGGGAGGAGCTTTGGAAGTAAGTCCAAGACATGAGGAAAAACTCAATAATATTCACGAAATGTTCCAACAACTAAAATACAAGCTGATGATCACAACTTTGGGGTGGAGGAGGAAAACCCACAACAACCCCTGAGAAGCCCTTGTAGTCTCATGCAGCGAACTAAGACCGGATATCTCACTATCACAGAACAACATTGGGACAAATGGCAGAGTTGCAAAGCCATTTACCTCCTCATCTACCAAGAGCCCTGTAAACGATTGAATTGTCAGATATGCAAGATAGTCAAAGAAAATACAAATCTACCAAACTCTGGCTAAAAATCAAAACTTGACTCACAAAGGAAAAAGTGGTTGAGATCTACAACATCTTGCTGCCTGACCCGTTGAAGAAGAAAATTGATGGAAGTCAATGACAAGAGCACTTAGTGAAGCAGGACCTAGGTACAGATGGACCTTTCCCTTGAAGATTGTGGGACGGAACAGAGACAGGGCTTGGTGGTGACAACGGGACAAGAATTCACTGCCACTTGTGTCCAGATGGGAGTGAAAATCCCTCACTGTGGAAAAATGAAACCACAGAAGGCTGATGCTATTCCTGCAAGTTGGAGGAGGAATCACTAATGGACAAGCCCCCAGAAAAGAAGAGAAGACTCCAATTTGAAGAAAAACATTGCAGTGGCTGCTACCCCATCAGTCAACTGTCAACAGAGCAATGTCTAGAAATTAATGAGGACTTTAATTCTTGTGATAAACAAAGGGTTTTAAGGCATTTTCCTCAATTTTTCCTTTATTTTCTTTCTGTCTGTGTTTTCTGGTGGTCTTGGGTGACCCTTCTGACACCCCCCTGGTGACACCCCCCCCCCCTCAGGTCTTGACTTTCCAGGTTCAGAAATGCTGCCTTAAGGCCATCCAGTCCAACTCCCTTCACCAGGGCAAGAAAACATAATCAAAGCCCTCCTGATAAAGGGCCATCTAGCCAGTCACGCACATACATATATGTATATGATAGATGCAGTATCAAAGATTTCAAAGGGACCACTTCAATTGCGGTGCTCAGAATTGGACAAAGAATGATTCCAGGTGTGGTCTGACCAAGGCAGAATAGAGGGGTAGCATGACATTCCTGGATCTAGACACTAGACTCCTATTGATGCAGGCCAAAATCCCATTGGCTTTTTTTGCCGCCGCATCACATTGTTGACTCATGTTTAACATGTTGTCCACGAGGACTCCAAGATCCTTTTTGCACATACTGCCATAGAGCCTGTTGTCCCCCATTCTGTATCTTTGCATTTAATTTTTTCTTAAAATCTGGTTTCTGCCTCCTGCAGAATTCTGGGGTTTGTAGTTTAGTGAGGCTGTTAAAGGCTCCTCTCGAAACTACAAACCCCAGAATTCTGCAGGAGGCAGAAACTGGATTTTAAGTGGGTTTTTTCTCTAGTGTGATGAAGTAGGTGGAATATCATTTGTCCCTGTTGAACTTCATTTTGTTAGTTTTGGCCCATCCCTCTAATCTTGAATTCTGCTCCTGTCTTCTGGGTTATTAGCTATCCCTCCCAATTTGGTGTCGTCTGCAAACTTGATGGGTTAAACCCTTGTGCCCACAGGACTGAAGTTCGACAGGTCAGAGGTTCCAATCCGAGGAGTGCACAGATGAGCTCCCTCTGTCAGCTCCAGCTCCCTATGAGGGGACATGAGAGAAGCCTCCCAGAAGGATGGTAAAACATCAAAACTTCCGGGTGTCCCCTGGGCAACGTCCTTGTATATAGCCAATTTTCTCACACCAGAAGCGACTTGCAGTTTCTCAAGTCGTTTCTGACACAGAAAAAAACCTTCCATCTAAGTAATTAATAAGTCATCCACCCCCTGGATTCTGTGATTCTATGAAATTGATGGGCAGAAATGTATTTATTTATTTACGACATTTATATGCTGGCCTTCTCACCCCGAAGGGGACTCGGAGTGGCTTACAAGATATACATATACATATACATATATATATATGTAATGTTCGTTTGTGGGATTAACATAACTCAAAAACAACTGGGCAAATTGACACCAAATTTGGCCACAAGACACCTACTAACCCAAGGAGTTGTCATTTGGGAGTTGTAGTTGCTGGGATTTATAGTTCACCTCCAATCTAAGAACATTCTGAACTCCACCAGTGATGGAATTGAACCAAACACGGCACACAGGACTCCCATGATCAACAGAAAACACTAGAAAACACCTTGACTTTGGGAGTTGTAGTTCACCTACATCCAGAGAGCACTGTGGATTCAAACAATGATGGATCTGGACCAAACTTGGCACGAATACTACTGAAAATATGAACCCAGATAGAGTTTAGGGGAATTAAACCTTGACATTTGGGAGTTGTAGTTACTGGGATTTACAGTTCACCTACAAACAGAGAATTCTGAACCCCATGAACTGTTTACCCACAAATATAGAGAAATTACATATAAATAAACACTTTCACATTACTTTATTTTCTAGATCACCAGATTGGGCCACAACAACGCGTGGCAGGGGACGGCTAGTATATATATATAATACACCCACACAATATATTATTTTATTAGCATAGTACAATATCAGTATTAATTATTACTATATTGTATTAAACCATTACATTGTAACATTATTAATATTACATGTAATACAAATATATATTTATAATATCATATTATTAGTAGTATTATATTGCATTACATTATAATATTATAGATATTATATGTATATATACGATATATTATTTTATATTATATTATATTATTAACATAGCACAGGAGACAAGGTGAAACTATATTAAACTACATTTATTTATTTGTCGTGTCAGGGCAACCAGTCAATTATATTACATTTCTAACAGAACAAAGCAAACAAACAGGCAAAATACAAAATTTGTGAGTTTGGTAGTTGATTAAATGTCCTTTGACCAGTATCTGGCCACTTGGAGTGCTTCTGGTGTTGCTGCAAGGAGGTCCTCCATTGTGCATGTAGCAGGGCTCATGTTGCATTGCAGCAGGTGGTCTGTGGTTTGCTCTTCTCCACACTCGCATGTCGTGGATTCCATTTTGTGGCCCCATTTCTTAAGATTGGCTCTGCATCTCGTGGTGCCAGAGCGCAGTCCGTTCAGAGCCTTCCAAGTCGGCCAGTTTTCTGCGTGTCCAAGGGGGAGTCTCTCATTTGGTATCAGCCATTGATTGAGGTTCTGGGTTTGAGCCTGCCACTTTTGGACTCTTGCTTGCTGAGGTGTTCCAGCAAGTGTTTCTTAGTGGTTCTCAACCTGTGGGTCCCCAGGTGTTTTGGCCTACAACTCCCAGAAATCTCAGCCAGTTTACCAGTTGTTAGGATCTCTGGGAGTTGAAGGCCAAAACATCTGGGGACCCACAGGTTGAGAACCACTGCGTAGATCTTAGAAAACTATGTCTAGATTTAAGTCGTTGACGTGCTGGCTGATACTGGAGATGTCTCTGCCTTGGTCCTTTCACTACATTATATGAGTCTACACTAACCATCCAACGCGGTTTCACACTGCATTGCTTGGCCGTGTTGATGGCACCAGGATTTCCTCTCTGAAACTTCCCCAAAGGAAGCGACATCCCTTCTTTGGCAAGCTACTTTTCTCAATACCGGTGGTCGCACAAGCGCCGGAAGAAAACTCAAACAACAAACCCACCCTATCCCTTCGCCCACAAACAATATTTAAAGGGGCCACGCTTACTATCCTTCTCAACCAATCGCCTCTGCCTTTCCGTACCTTGCCCCTTTAAGGGAAACTTTCCCATGTTTGGAGGCCGGCGACGTCACGAGCCGTCCCTGGCGCATGCGCCCTCCGTCCAGGAGTCTTTTCCCGCCAGCCTTTGGAAGAGGAGAGTTGTTGGTGAGAAGGGGAGAGGGGGTCGCTTCCTCAGGCCGAGGACGTGCTGCTGAGGTAATCCCAGAGGAAGGCAAGGGGAACCTGTATCCTTCCTCGTTCTCTCTCTCTCTTTGGGCCCAGAAATGAGAGGGGCCTCCTCCGCCTGAGAAATACTACAGCTCCTCAGGGGCCTCAGCCAGGAAGACCTCCAACCTCTTCCTATTACAGGAAAACCAGCTGACTCCTAATCCATCTAAATAGGCCTGGGCAAACTTTGGCTTTCTGGTTGTTTTGGACTTCAACTCCCAGCATTCCTAACAGCCTCAGGCCCCTTCCCTTTCTCCCTCAGCTGCTTAAGCCATAACATTTATAGCTGTACATTTCTTATGAAACTGACAGCTGAGCTCCACAAAATTTGTTCCTATTTAATAGCCTGAGATAGTTATTTTAGTTTCATTTTCCCTTAGATCAGTGGTTCTCAACCTTCCTAATGGCGTGACCCCTTAATACAGTCCCCCATGTTGTGGTGACTCCCAACCATAATATTGTTTTCATTGCTACTTCATAACAGTCATTTTACTACTGTTACAAATCATAATGTAAATATCTGATATGCAGGATGCATTTTCATTCACTGGACCAAACTGGGCACAAATACCCAATACACCCAAATGTGAATGCTAGTGGGGTTGGGGGAGGATTGATTTTGTAATTTGGGAGTTGTAGTTGCTAGGATTTATAGTTCACTTATAATCAAAGAGCATCCCAAACTCCAGTAGTGATGGATTTGAACCAAACTTGGCTCCCATGACCAATGGAAAACATTGGAAGGGTTTGATGGGCATTGACCTTGAGTTTGGGAGTTGTAGTTCACCTATATCCAGAGAGCACTGTGGACTCATGCAATGGTGGATCTGGACCAAACTTGGCATGAATACTCAATATGCCCAAATGTGAACACTGGTGGAGTCTGGGGAAAATAGATCTTGGCATTTGGGAGTTGTAGTTGCTGGGATTTATAGTTCATTACAATCAAAGAACATTCTGAACTCCACCAACCATAGAATTGGCCCAAACTTCCCACATGGAATCCCCATGACCATCAAAAAATACTGTGTTTTCTTATGGTCTTTGGCGACC
Source organism: Anolis sagrei ordinatus (assembly GCF_025583915.1). Classification (NCBI taxonomy): domain Eukaryota; kingdom Metazoa; phylum Chordata; class Lepidosauria; order Squamata; family Anolidae; genus Anolis; species Anolis sagrei. The sequence goes on from NW_026847660.1 coordinate 77,726,889, forward strand.
TCTCTGACACCCCCTCGCGACCCCCTCAGGGGTCCCGACCCCCAGGTTGAGAAACACTGCCTTAGATGAAGAGTGTATGTATAATGATTATATGTAACCAATATAGTTACCTGATAGAAGTGTAAACATAGACAACTTGTCTGGAAAAAGGAGTCATCACCATTTAGTGTTGCAACCATTTGTTATTTTTTTTCCATTTTCCCTAACAGGTTTTTTTTTCTTTTGTAAACATCAGAAAACAAATGCTTTCTAGTGTAGGATTAACCTATCCAAATAAATTTAGTAATATCTTTCTTCCATTGTTTAAAAGGATAGTCATTCATGATGACTGGAATTTTTGGAAATAGGTGCATCTTTTTGGGTAAAACACGAACCTTAAGTGTGGCTGTTCTTTCCATAAAGGAGCATTTTAATTTTCCCCAGTTACAAAATTCTTTTTATTTATTTATTTATTTATTTATTTATTTACAGCTTTTATATTCCGCCCTTCTCACCCTGCAGGGGAGTCAGGGCGGATTACAGTGTACACATATATGGCAAACATTCAGTGCCAATTTTTGACATACAAACATATACAGACATACACAGAGGCTATTTAACTTTTTTTGGCTGCCAGGGGAGCTGTCGCTTTCATCATCCATCTGCGACGCTGATGAAGCACTTCCACATTCCCCGCATTCTTCCCCGCTGGAATGCTTTGCTGGAGTCTTCTTTATGGCCTCATAAATCGGTTAATTTAGCCTCCCCACACTTTAAGGTGGTACCTAATTTTCCTACTTGACAGATACAACTGTCTTTCGGGTTGCAAAGGTTGACAACAAGCTACACAAAATTGGCCGGAAGCTCACTCTGACCCGGGCTGGCTTTGAACTCATGACCTTTTGGTCAGAGTGATCTTAATGCAGCTGACACTCAGCGAGCTGCGCCACAATCCCTGTCTTCAATTATTGTAGATACTTGATGCATCAGACATATGCCTACATATTTTACTTTCTTGCTTAATTGATATCTTGGTAAATGGTTGCTTCTCGTGTAATAATATTTTATTAAAAGATATACAAGGGGTACATTACCATCACCACAAAGGAAAGAATTGAAAGATAGTGCTTTTAAAATGTAATGTGATAACATAAAAATAATAATGAGTGATTATAATGAGGAGAGGAAAGGAAAAGATGGTATGATGAAGATAGGTAGGGGACGGGAGAAAGGGGGAGAGAGGAGAGAAAGAGTATAAAAAGAATAGCGTAGAATAGAGTGGTAAGATGTGGACGGGATGAGTATATTATCCACTCGTCTCTTCTGACGTAGCCATATTTAAATTATTATCAATGGGTATTATCAGTCTTCCTCAGTCCCCTATTTGCCTCTGCCTATTATGCCATTTCATAATTTAAAGACATTTTTAATCAGAATCCAATCAGTCATCCTCTTGGTTACCATCTGCCGGTGTCTGAGATGCTTGTGTTAGGCTCTCCATATTCATGATATCCAAAATTTTATTACCCAATCCTCCGTTGTTGGTTCCTCTTCCATCTTCCAATGTTTTGCATAAATTAGTCTTGCTGTAGTGGCCAAATGTCCAGTGAATGAAAATGCATTCTGCTTTGACAAATATAGAGATGTGCTTTCATATTTGAACATATATTTCCATGAACTGTTATTAAAACTTGTGCTCCAGCTGCGCCCATACCTTGGGAAGTCTGACTTGGCTACGGTAGTCCATGCTCTGGTTACATCCCGTGTAGACTACTGCAACGCTCTCTACGTGGGGCTGCCTTTGAAGACTGTTTGGAAGCTTCAATAGGTCCAATGGACAGCAGCCAGGTTGTTAACAGGAGCGGCACACAGGGAGCGCACAACTCCTCTGTTGCGCCAGCTCCACTGGCTGCCAGTTTGCTACCGGGCACAATTCAAAGTGCTGGCTTTAGCCTTTAAAGCCCTAAATGGTTCTGGCCCGGGTTACCTGTCTGAACGCATCTTGTCCTATGAACCATCTAGGTCAGTGGTTCGCAACCTGTGGGTCCCCAGGTGTTTTGGCCTACAACTCCCAGAAATCCCAGGCAGTTTATCAGCTGTTAGGATTTCTGGGAGTTGAAGGCCAAAACATCTGGGGACCCACTGAACCACTGATCTAGGTGTTTTAGATCTTCTGGAGAGGCCCTGCTCTTGGTCCCGCCTTCCTCGCAGATCCGATTGGTGGAAACAAGAGACAGGGCCTTCTCAGCGGTGGCTCCTCGGCTATGGAACACCCTTCCTAGGGACATTAGATTGGCCCTCTCCCTCCTGACATTTCAAAAAGGAGAAAACCTGCCTATTCGAGCAGGCATTTGCAGACGCAGTATAACTGATTGATTGATACTCATGGAATGACAAGACGATATGACGGAAAATGATTTTAACGAGATGCTGAGAATTGTATTTTATGGTGTTAATTGTTTATTGTTTTTACATGGCTATTTTATATGTAATTGTTTTTGAATGTATATTATCTTGTGGGGCATTGATTGCCAAAAGTAAACCTCCTCGAGTCATCTTCGGGCTGAGAGGGGCAGTATACAAATATAGTAAATAAATAAATACACAAATAGGCTTTTTGTTAATGTTTCCTTTGCCTATATAACGTTACATCTTCTCTTTCTTCTTTCCTCATTAGTTAAATGATGAAAAATAACAAGGAACCATATCTTGTGAAGTTCATCAAGTCTCCAGGGAACTCAGATTTTTTCCTTCAGGCCCTTGAAGTAAGATAATTTTTACATATGTGAGGCGCTCACTGAAAATAAGACTGAGCCATGTTTGGATGCAGCAAAAATGCCTGATGATTTTTCCTGTTGAAGTTTTTATCTTACAGAAGGCAAAAATATTGTGGCTTTCAGCAGATTTTCCAAAATGAATGCAGAAAAGTTCTCCCTGTCTCCTTCCTCTTTCTTAGCTTCTCTCATGCTGTAGGATGGGTGCAAAGCGAGCAATGGGAGGTATTGGCATTTTAGTTCAGCCAAAACCTATATACTCCTGTATGATATAGGATTGTGATAATTTAATGAAAATAGCCCAGGGTGCACCTGCTATTTTAAAAATAATAATATTCTATGTGGGGACTAGGACATTAGGCAGAATAACTCTCTGTAAATAAAATGTCCAATGTCCACTGTGTGTGAGTGGTTTGGGAACTTAAAAGAAAGTACTTCATCTCACAATGTATAGTTAAACTTTTAACTACATTACTAATGAGGATGGCTATACATTCTAGCACCAACAACAGTATGCCTCAGTATATCAGTAGCTGAGGAGCATAAACATATGGGTGCATTTGGATTTATGTCCAGTTTGCTGGCTTCTGTGGGCAGTTTGATTAGCCGTTGCATGAACAGAATGATAGACTAGATAAATACTTGACTCTGATCCATCATTGCTCTTATCTAATATGGCTTTTCTTCCATTCTTAACCTTTTCCCTCTGAAGTGCTGGAAAAGTCAATTGAGGCCAACTGTCAGTAGTAGGCAGGCTAGAGCCAACAATGGGCCAAGATTTATGGTCTTGGTGCTTATGACTTCCGTGGATTGTGTGGCTCTCTCTTTCCTTGTATCACCCATTTTTCCTCTGCTTGTGCACAAATGAAATGGAGGAGTTGTTGATTCCCAGAATTGAGATCTGGGGAGCAGAAGTGGTCCTAAAATATCCAAAGACTTGTGAAGCTGGGGGCTTCATAAATTGGCTGCATGGAAGGGTGTTGTAGGCGCAGCCATTGAAGGAGAAAATGTGCCTAATTTTAGATTCAAGGAATGGAGTACAGCAATGTAAATGAGAGCAATGTAAATGACAGTGGTGGAGATATGTAAACATTTAATTTGAGCAATCTGGCAGCAGAGCAAACATATTCCTTACCATCAGCATTGAAGTGAGTCAGGAGCGACTTGAGAAACTGCAAGTCATTTCTGGTGTGAGAAAATTGGCCGTCTGCAAGGATGTTGCCCAGGGGATGCCCGGATGATTTGATGTTTTTATCATCCTTGTGGGAGGCTTCTCTCATGTCCCCGCATGAGGAGCTGGAGTTCATAGAGGGAGCTCATCCGCCTCTCACCGGATTTGAACCTGCGACCTGTCAGTCTTCAGTCCTGCCTGCACAGGGGTTTAACCCACTGTGCCACAGGGGGCTCATTGAAGTGATGATCATCAACCATTAATTTTGCTAGGCTGGCCATATTGTCTGAATGCCCAATCACTATCTCTCAAAGCAATTACTTTACTCTCAGCTCAAGAGTGAAAAACAGAATGTTGGTGGACAGCAAAAGAGATTTAAAGATGGGTTTAAAGCTCATCTAAAATGTGGAATAAACACTGAGAACTAGGCATTCCTGCCCTCAAGCATTCTAACTGGAGATCAGCTGTTAGCACCAGTGCTATGGATTTGAAAGAGGCACAAATAATCAGCGAAAGGGAGAAACGTGCCAAGAGGAGGGTGCATCAAGGAAACCCTTGTTATGACTGCCTTCCACCTAGAAATGTATGTTCTCACTGTTAAAGACCATAGGGATCCAGAGTAGGTCTCTACAGTTACTTTTGGACTCTGCCAAAACTACCCTTGAAAGACAATCATACCCATAAGTGATAGCTTATGATTATAATGACCAGAGCAAATATATACCTTACTATTTATATCAGTTTTGGAGATCTACCTAGCAATGACACAGCAAATCTATGATGATATTGAAGATATATTTGCTAATCATGAAATGTCAGTCATTAAGTTGTAATATAAAACCAACAAGCAAGCAGCAGTCAAAATTATTAATGTTAAACTTCTTTCTTACATTGTTATTAATAAAAGCCATTTAGCCAATGGTAGGATCAATAGGCTCTGCTAATCTTCATCTGACTTTTTAAAAAAATCCTAATACTTCAATAGTTTCAATTATTTCTTCGTTTCAGAACATTTTTTTCTTTAGCATGGGACCATTTTTCTTTGACCCTATGGTCAACCTCTGGCCTTTCATTTACTATATATATCTGTGGTAAGTTCCATACATTTCAGTGGAGTTTAGATCAGTTTTGAAACAAATATACATGGTACCAAACTGAGTAGAAGACATTTTGAATTTCCTTGCCTTTTTTGCTGTTTGAATTCTTCTTAGTGTATGGGAACTTTAGCTAAAATAATTTCAGTTATGTATCATTTTTGCATTTGTATTGCTGGAAGCATTCAAAATAACTGAATTAGAAATCTGATAATTTTTTTGCCGATTCAGAGAATATGTTCTGTTGCTTCTGTTTATTTCACAGTCCATTAAAGAATTTCAGTCAGAAGAATATCTCCAAATTCTTGAAAATGAAGCTGCACTGAGAATACAGGAGAATGACAAATCCCTTTATATATGTGATCCATTCAGTGGCACTGTTTTTAATCACCTTCAAAAGGTTTGCATTTTATTTTTGTATTTGGTTATGCTGGTATGATATCTTGATAAAGGGCCTTTGATCTGAAAACTGAAAAAAAGAACGAAAAGCTGTTCAGGGAATCAATGTATGGGCTAATAAAAATGTTATGGGGTAGAGTTATAGATGGAGTTGGATTCCAGTTCTGTTGATAGCTATTCCACGGAGAGTGACCAAGCATGAGTATTTTAATGACAATATAATAGAAGCCAGTAAAAACAAATCCCATTTTTCATCAAATTATCAGGATTGTCGACCTACTGTTAATATTGAGTAATAGATTTTACTATTCTTCCACTGTAAAAGAATCTGCTGTCCTAATTATGCAGTGTATATGGATTTTGTTAGCTGATAAAAATATGCATTAGCTTTGGTGGATTAATTTTTGAGGAAAATATCTTATTGACTTTCTCCCTTTACATTTTCTCAGTTGGGCTGTAGGATTGTTGGACCACAGGTTGTTATCTATTGTATGAAGAACCAGCGGTGTGTCCCAAGAGCTGACTATCCAGTATTTAATATGACCATGGCTGATGTGACGATATCATGTACAAATCTTCAGAAGGAAATTAGGGTAATGTATTATGGAATACATTGCTCAGCCATTTATGTGTAGTTTATCTTCTAGATTATTACATTAGGTTGCTTATAGCAGTAAAAGTCATACAAACACATAGTCATGGCAACTAGGACCCCACACTTACTTTCAAAGTGGCTCATGTTGAGTATGCATGCTAGGTTTGATAACAATCCAATGTTGGTTGGGTACACATTGCTCTCTGGAAGTGGGTAAACTGTCATTCCTATCATCCTCTGTCATTACCCTCCAAACCCCACCATTCCTTAAAGTTGGTAATGGTGAATATGTGTGCCAAGTTTTGCCCAGATCTATCGGTTGGGTTTAGGGTGCTTTCTGACTGTGGGTGAACTACAGCTCCCAACATCCAGGGTCAAGTCCCCCCAAACCCCTCTATTTAAAGTTGGTCATGTTGGGTGTATGTGCCAGGTTTGGTCCAGATCTATCATTGGGGTAAGGAGGGAATCAGGGCTCTCTGGAAGTCGGAGCCATCTTGGAAATACATACAAACATAGGTAGGTAGGTAGATAGATATATAGATAAATGCATTGTTATTTCATATAAGATTATTTCAATAACATGCAATTAAAATCTTCCAGAATTTAAAGATACTTTAAATATACTTGCCATATCTTTTGGCAGGAGAGACTGTTCATTTTATAATTTGAAAATTATTATATCCTTTCTTTTCTTTTCCTCTGTTTTTTACAATCATGCCAAAACTGTCCGTTTCCAGATGATCCTGTGTTTTGTATCAGAGATAGGGAATCATTAGTTTCCATGTTACTTTGACCTATAACCATCATCCTCACTGAGCATGTCCAATAGTTTATGGTACATGTTACATCATGATTACAATTAGAATGTAAAACATCTATCCCTGTTTACATTGTCAACATATTGTGCCTTCCCCTGAATCTTCTCAAGTGTGCCAGTATTGTTTCTGTTGTGCTTTTCAAACTGTTTTTGAGCTATACTTCTAGTATTATTTGTATAACATTATTTGTCTTTCTAGTAATTCCAATTTTTTTTTCATCTTTGTAATTTCATTGTTTTGATGTGCCACTGTTCTAGGAAGAAATCCACAAGCATGTACAGATGATGGGAGGCCGTGTATACAGAGATCTTAATGTGTTAGTAACACATCTTATAGCTGGAGAAGTTGGAAGCAAAAAATACTTAGTTGCTGCTAATTTAAAGAAACCCATTTTGCTTCCCTCTTGGATACAAGCTTTATGGGATAAATCCAAACATAGGTAAGACTGTGATTTGTGAATTTACTAACATTCTATGAAGTCAAAAATTAAGAGCTACCTTAATAAAGATTTTAAAATTATTATGCAATTTTGCCTTCGCTCAGTCTCAGTACCAAGAAAGAATCATTTCAACCATTGATTCCCACTTACAATAATGGGAGAATGGCAAAAATATAGAGTGATATCTTTGACTAATGCATAACCATAGAATTTTGTGCTGTTACATAGACACTTTCATAGAATTGGAGATTGATTAATTAAAATCAGTGAGATTGGAGTTTGCTGGATAACCAACATAAACCCAATGATTTCTGTAAGTCTTCTTTAACTGTGACTGAACTCGGGATGGTTTTTCTGCTAATGAGAAATGTCAAGAGTTGTGTTATTGTCCTTGCTTCCAACAGGATGATTAGATACACAGACATAAATATGGATGACTATTTGTGCCCATTGTTTCTCGGCTGTACGGTGTGTGTAACTGGCTTGAGCAGCACAGATCGAAAAGAGGTTCAACGTCTCACCACCGAAAATGGTGGCCAGTATACAGGGCAACTCAAAATGAATGAGTGCACTCACCTTATTGTTCATGAGCCAAAAGGTAAATCCCAATTTGAAACAAACACAATTTTACTCGGGTTGAACTCAGGAGGCTTCTTATGTCTCTACATTGGTTCACAATTATAAACTTTAGATTTAATTGTGATTCAGGTGTGAATCTCAAGTGCAGAGGACATACTGTGGGCAAAGCACAGCCTGCTGGCAACCTGCAGTCTCCCAAGTTCTGTTTTTGCAACTTCCTCCATTCCATCAACATCAGTGAAAACAGTGGGTGGGTGTGGTTGCTGTAGTGGAGTTTGCCACCAACATTTAGGGACAAACTTCAATAAAAACAGGAATTGGGAGGGTTATTTATTTATCGTGTCAGGAGCAGACCGAACAGTTGTGTTGCATTTTTTAACAAGCAAGCAAGCAAACAAACAAACAGACAGACAAAACACAAAGTTTGCAAGCTTGGTAGTTGATTAAATGTCCTTTGGAGTGCCTCTGGCCACTTGGAGTGCCTCTGGTATTGCTGCAAGAAGGTCCTCCATTGTGCAGGGCTCAGGTTGCATTGCAGCAGGTGGTCTGTAGTTTGCTCTTCTCCACACTTGCATGTCGTGGATTCCACTTTGTAGCCCCATTTCTTGGGAGGGTAGGATAATAGCAGTTGAAAGTTTTCTGAACACTTCTCTGCTTCCTGAATGGTCTGGCTCTGAGGATCAAAAGCCAGACCTTCAGGAAGGAAGTATAGTCTATATTTTTGGATTTAATTTGCAGCCCAACAACAACAGCAAAAAAAGTATTGGTGTCTTGGCTTTTAATCGTAACTCTGGGATTGTTTGGATCACTGACACAGAAAATTGCATTTGAAAGACCTCATTAGCTCTAGTTTCTTAGATATGATTATAATGGTTTTCTGTGTGTGAGTAGATGAAAACTAGTATATGGCATGTGTTCTGTATTTCAAACACTAGAGGTGATGGGGCAGAGCCTCATGCAAGACATTTCTGGTTCTTGGAAAAGCTGGTCTTTTCATGACTGAAAGGTGAAGAGAGAGGAAAGGCAGAAAGTCTACAAAATAGCACGTCCAGTCAGAGCTGTATTCAAGTTCAGCCAGATATATATTAGAGACAGTTGAGCACCCTACAAGAAAGAGACAATAAGAAGAAATAAAAATTCAAGAGCCTCAGTTCAGCTAGAAATGTGTCTTATTTCCCAAAGACTTTACCTCTCCTTATATAGACTTTTGTAGTGAGACTTAGGAGGAGAGAAAGTCTAAAATTCTTATGTTAATAAATTCTTGTTTGATTCAACTATATAGTCTCCAATCTGTTTCCCACGCAATCAGTTCACTTTCCAAGCATGGGCAGAACACCACACCATCTCTTACATTTGTACTTTTTCTTAGAAACAATGTGGATTAAGGTTTAAAAACCCCCAAATAGATTAGGTTGTTATATTTGGACCACAATAATGTTTTTAGATATTCTCATGAGAATATTTTAAAATAGTGACACCTGTCTCATCAAAATCAAGAACTGAAGCTTCTGTTTAAAAATTACTGATCCTGTTTGCATTCCATCTACTTCCTTCAATTCAGACGCAGTCATTCATTTTTCTCTGGAGATTGAATTGTATGGATGGCCAAGAAAGCACCACTATTCTATGTGTCAATGCATCCATTTTGAGGATAAACATGGTTTGTACATTCATTCAAAGAAGTGGGAGATTAGTTCATTTTCACAAGTCAGGTTGCAGTAGTTAGCTCTAAGAAAATTGTGAGTGACAATTCTCTAAACAGGATGTAACGTCTTGTGTGTGGAATATATTTCTCAGTGCATTTTTTAAATGTCAATTTTAATTGTGCTTTCTTTTAATCTGTGTTGAAAAGGTCAGAAATATGAATGTGCAAGAAGGTGGAATGTCCATTGTGTATCTATGCAGTGGTTTTTTGACAGCATTGAAAAAGGATTTTGCCAGGATGAATCAATGTATACAGTAATCCCCAAATCAAAGCAAGAAAATGTACCAAGTACATCGACTCCGACTAGCCAAGCTAGCAGTTTTGACAGTAAGTAATACATTCCCCAAGTGGTGGAATTTCTGTAAAACAAAGAGGTTAGATTATTTTTACTATTATGCTTTAATTTCTTTCTGCAGTCTTAGAAGGTTTTGCTATGTCTGTTTCTGAGAATTTTTTACCAGCCTTTCTAGTGTGTCTTTCTAAAGATAAGGAAAATATCATTTTGTATGCTTCAATAAAGTGTGTATACATTTTTGACATTTATGTAATTTCTAAATTCCTATGCATGAATTGTTAAATAAATATTTTGAACATGGTCCGTAAAGACTAAGAGGGCCATTTATGTATGTTGTATGCCACCTTTTTCCTAAAATAGGCTCCCAAAGAGAATCAATAGAAAAACCTGCACAATAAAAATGTAAAAACAATTAAAATTAGCACTTAAAATAATATAAAACAATTTGAAAGACATACACAAGTTAAAAAAATAAAGAAAACACATACCCCAATAAGAAATTTCCATGCTTACGCGTTAAATTTTCAATACTTAATATGCTATCTCCTTGGGGAGCACTGTGTGGAACAATAGAGAGAAGAAAATGAGCTTTTATACACTTACTATATTTCATCATATGGACATGCAGACAAAACTGGTTAACAGATGGAAATAATTTATATTTAGTGGCATTTTTGTCTTAATTGTGCTAAAATTACAAACTGAGATAATAGTGGTACAATTATGTTGTTTTTCAGATATGCTCTTAACCTTCTCGTTTGAATATTATTCAAAGGTCGAACCCTCTCAGATGTCAGCCACATTTCAAACATCAATTTAACAGCCATTAATGAAACATCATGTAGCTCTTCCATGAACACCAGATTGGTCCATCCTTCTGATGAACTGAACAATTTGGATATTAGTTCCTTGCAAGCACCTGAAGATTTACTGGATGGATGCAGAGTATGTCTAATAGTCCATTCGCAATTGTGAAATTATCTTGATATGTAAATTGGAATTTAGAGTTGGTAGAGCTTTGTTGTTTTATTGGTACTGTTGGGCAAAATTGGATTTACACTCGTGGATTATGCCTATGAAGCAAATATAGTCAGCCCTCAACATTTGGAGTTTTGACTTTTGTGGATTCATTCACAGATTTGGGTTAAAATATTCTCTTTTTATTTGTGGTTTTTCCCTTTCACAGAGGTCTTGTGCCCGTAACCCTCGCGAATGTGGAGTGCTGACTTTATTGTTACCATAGTTTTTTTTTTGCAGTCAGTAATGGAAGATATGGAGATACTTGGTTAGGGAATCACTTGCATTTTGTAGCTTTTTCATTTGTGGTTTTATTTGGAATGAAGTTCATTGCTTTGTAGAATAGTTTTCCTCAGCTCCTTAATGATGTTGTAGAAACAATCCTTAGGATGGTGTGATTCAATAGAATCTTTAGAGAATAATTCATTGGCATAGAAATATACAGTTTTTCTCAGGAAAAATTGCTCACCCCCCCTCCCCCCGAATTATTTTCAACACAGAGAAATTACTTATTTATCATGTCAGAAGCAAAGTGAGGGTATGGTTAATGGTTATAATGTATTTAAAAACACAAAGTTAAAAATTTGCCATTGTACTAAATGTCATTTGACCAGAAGCTGGCCGCTTGGAGTGCCTCTGATGTCACTGTGAGAAGGTCCTCTGTTGTGCATGTAGCAGGGCTCAGGCTGCATTGTAGAAAGTGGTCTATGGTTTGCTCTTCTCCACACTTGCTTGTCGTGGACTCCAATTTGTAGCCCCGTTTCTGAAGATTGGCTCTGCATATCATGGCACCAGAGTGCCTTCTGTTCAGCACCTTCCATGTCGCCCAGTCTTCTGTGTGCCCGGGAGGAGTCTCTCATCCAGTATCAGACATGGGTTGAGGTATTGGGTTTTAGCCTGCCACTTTTGGACTCTCACTTGCTGAGGTGTTCCTGCAAGTATCTCTGTAGATCTTAGGAAACTATTGATTTAAAGTATTGGTTTGCTGGCTGATATCCAAACAGAGGATGGGCCAGAGATGTCAATGCCTTGGCTCTTTTGTTACAGGTTGCTACATTGTGACAGATGTCAGGTGGTACAAACAGTATAATATCACAGGCATAGACATCCTGTGATAATGTGGCATGTCTCATTAAAAACCACATCCACTGTTTTAACATAGCGGGATGTATTCCACACTGGGCATGCGTATTCAGCAGCAGAATAGCAAAGCGCAAGGGGCAAATGTCTTCACTGTATCTGGTTGTGATCCCCAGGTTGTGTCAGCTTTCGTGTGATATTATTCCTGCACCCACTTTTTGCTTGATGTTCAAGCAGTTCAACCAGTGCTTGTTGTAAGTCAGAGCACGGTTCAGAGTAACTCCCAGGTATTTTGGTGTGCTGCAATGGTCCATAGAAATTGCATGTACTGCTGCAGAAAAGATTTTCCCCAAAAGATTCCTAAATGCAAATAGTGATTGAGAATTATGCAGAATGCTTTGTTTATTAGTGTGTGTGTGTGTGGGGGGGAATAATATACATTTTTGCATGAAAAAACAAAATAAATAAGATTTGTTTGCAATAAGTGGTTTGTCTCTTCAGTTGTTTTTCAAAGAAAACATCAACTGAAGCTCCCGATTGCTTGTGAAAGTATCTTAACTTGCCTGTAAATTATCATATTGCTTCAGGGGATTTTTTCTTATTTTTTTCCTTCAGATTTATCTTTGTGGTTTTAGTGGCAAGAAATTGGATAAAATTAGACGGCTTATCAACTGTGGAGGTGGCGTTCGTTTCAATCAACTTAATGAAGATGTAACACATGTCATTGTAGGTGATGATGATAAGGAACTAAAGCAGTTCCTAAAAAAGACAGTGCAGAGGTACGGATTAATTGCATGTTTTCTTGCATGTTTTTTTTCTGTTAAAAGAATGGTAATTATTAAATGTGTAAACTTGGTATTTTACCACATTGTGGGCAATACTGAGTATCTTATTATTCAGTTATCATTTTCAAAAATCAGTATGCCATGTTGAAAGTGATCTGAAGTCTTAAGTTAATGTTATTCATGTATAGTCTCTGTACTAGTGAACTTTTTCAAATTTGATTTCTGAAATACATGGATTGTGTTCACAAATAGCTAGACAAATTGCCTCCTTAGAAAGAATCATTTCACAATTAAATTAGCATACAAATAAAGCTATTGAAAGATGAGTTTTGGGTGGAGATCTCAGATTTCTGTGCAACTTCTCTTTGCTCAGAAAATATACTTTTTTTTTTAGTAGAAATGTGAAATAGTATGTTTCTTCTTGGAAGAATTTATTTTCCAATTGATTTTAATGTACTTTTTTTGCTCAATAGGCCATATGCTGTAACAGTACAATGGCTTTTAGAATGCTTTAAAAAAGGTTATTTACAACCTGAAGAGCAGTACATCCCCGAAAACTATCAACCAGTAAACAGTCCAGTTTTGGAGCAGCCAGTCTTCCTCAAAAGAAACAGTGTTGTGAAGAAAGAAACTATCAATATCCAAAAGGCTCCAGAAGCAGATGATGATCTGCTTTCTCAGTATGTAACTCAGGATTCTACAGTAGGTAAGAGATTGTCCACCAAACCCCCATTTTCTTGCTTGTAGAATATTGAAGATATATTTTAATAACTCACAGAGGCTAGATAAAGTTTTATTATGCTTAATAGAAGTTAATACCATGTCTTTTTTCTTGCCATGGGTTAAGGTTAAACAAGGTTAAAACAATATCCTGTATTTCTTCAGTTCTAAGACTCACTTTTTTCCTAGGTAGACATTTATAAAAGTAGGGTGCATCTTAGAATCGCAAGTGTACCTTGTGCATTTTTGTTGTTGGTGGTGGTACTGAAATTAGGGTGTGTCTTACAATTGATGGCATTATACAGTTGAAAAAATCTGGTGCATATCTTGATCAACTAACAAAATTCATATAAACTGCATAATCAGGAAAGTGGAGTCTTGAAATACAGTCTAACTAAAACTTTGATGGTTAAAAGATTACAAAGCAATTAAATTGGCAGTTATATTAATTGAAACACTATCAAAATAATTAAACAAAGAATACCAATAAGAGTGCTGCATATAAATCTTACATTACTAATTGATCTCTTCCCCTCTTCATTCTGTTTTCCTTTCGCCTTCTGTCAACTCAATGGGTTGTTCACTAAAGCTCTCTTTTTCAACATTGCTTCTGCCTCTTGTGCTGTAAGATTTTTAGTTTCTCTATCATATGGCACTTCTCTCTTCACATTCCCGCCCGTCAAGTGTTCCACTCCTTACCTCTATCAATATAACTCACTCGTCCTTTTCTAAGTGTTTCATGAGCTTATATCTTTCCGTTCTCTCACAGAAACTATATTGTGCAAAATTATCAGCAGATTAAATGCTTGTGAAAATTATTTTGATTTTGAAACAGCTCAGCCAGTTATGATCCTGCAGATGTGATGAGACAATCTGTTTAGCCATTATTCACTTGTAAACCTTGAATGAAATATGTCAATTTATGTATACAGATAGCCCCTGAGTTACAAATATCTGACTTACATCCAACTCACAGTTAAGAACGGGTGTGAGACAACACTAAGTGAGAAAAACCTACCTCTAGGAAGGGGATTCACTCTTGAAAGAGTTATCATGGGGAAAAGGTGTCTCAATTGAAGCTTTCTCACCATCCTTGTTTTCACAACAAGCCAATTTTTCAAAATCCAATTATCAGGTACAGAAAGTGAGGGGAAATCTTCTGAACAGGGGCACAGGCAGCAACAGGGGTGTTAACTCTTCCCTATGCTACCTTTGTTCAGCATTTGTAGAAAGGAGGAAACGTTTGATAAAACTGAATTAAAGAGGTAAACTTGGGAAATAGTTTCAGTGTTAAAAAGTGATTGGACTACACCCCTACATTGCTTAGAACTTAAACTCTCTCCCTTCTTCCATTACACCGAATAATTGAGGGATATAGCAACTTTTTATGTAAATCCAAAAAAAATGACCTCAGATTTGATCTATAATGTACAGGTTTTTTCAAAATTTGCTTTGACATTTTAAGATTAAATTTTGTGACTGAATGTAAGTAATAAACTTTGTGGAAGAACTGTGTAGGATAACATGCTTATAGTGTTTTTGGAATTCAGTTTCCAAAAATACATTTAAAACTTGCAAGCTTGTGAATCACCCATTCATCGTCACTGTGAATTGTATATAACTTTCGGGGAAAAATAAGATTTCTTTACATGTTCACTTTTTTCTAGTTGTTGCTGGAGGCGGCAGTGAAAACGACCACACTGCCCTTCAAGAAAAAAAAGAGTTCTCTGTCACCCACAGTTCCCTGGGAGAGACAACTACAATTGCTGAAGGCACCTTGTTCAGTGGGAAAAGGTTTCGTCTTCAGGGCTTCGGAAAAGAAGATGAATCCTGCATGAGGGCTCTGATTGAAGAAAATGCTGGGAAGGTTCTGCCTCAACAAAGTAAAGCAGTTGCTGACTATGCAGTGGTCCCCCTCCTGGGTTATACAGTGGAGCCCACTGTTGGAGATGTGGTTACAAATACATGGCTGGTAAGAGAAGCTGTAGGATAAATGCCTCAAACATACAAGGAAAAGTGAGACAGTGTTGTGTATTGGTTTGAGTGTTGGACTATAGCTTCTGAGGCCAGGGTTTGATTCTCTGCTTGGTCATGGAAACCCATTGGATGACCTTGGGCAAGTCATATACTTTCAGCCTCAAAAACCCCCCAGATAAGTTCAACTGAGAGTCACCATGTGTCAAAAATGACCTTGAAGTCACACAGTAGCAGCAAATGAGAAAAAAAGCTAATAGTGAACTGAGACATGCTACAAGCCAAATTAAAAATCTTACATGAGTAGATTCTTAATTGTTTTCATTGCTAAAATAATGTACGCAGATAACATAGCTTCGGCCTTCTTAAATTTTTCCATTTGGGAACCCTTTCAGCCTGAGAAATTACATAGGTATAGACATGCAGTCCCTGAGTTGCATACATCTGACTTACAAGTGACTCATAGTTAAGAACAGAGGTGAGACAATGGGAAGTGAGAGAAATCTACTTCTTGGAAGATAAAAAGAAGAAAAAGTTATCATGGAGGAAAGGTGTCTCCACTGAAGCTTTCTCACGAATCCTTGTTTTCACAACAAGCCAAAATTTCCAAAATCCAATTATTACAGGGGCAGAAGGTGAGGTGAAATCTTTTGAACAGGGGCATAAATAGCATAGATAGCAAAACAAACAAAACAGGGGTGTTAACCTTTTCCAATTCTATCCAAAGCAAAATATGTAAATGTTTTTGGCTGGAGTTACACTTAAAAAATTACCTGTTCCAACTTCCATACAAGTTCAACTTAAGAACAAGCCTACAGAACCTATCTTGTACCGTATTTCTCCGAAAATAAAACTGGGCATTATATGAATTTTCGCTCCAAAAGACGTCTTTCAGATGATGTCTTATTTTTTCATGTACAAGAATCTACATTTATTCAAATACAGCCATGCCTTCTTTTTCTGTAAAATGGTCATATTATGTCTATAATATTACGATATTTATTTATATTTAATATATATTAACATTATTTTATAATTCATATATATCCGTCATGTGTTACAATGGATGTACTACCAATAAATGTGTCTATATGGTTGACTCTCGTAACTGGGGGTTATTATTGGAGTAGGGCTTATATTACAGGCATCCTGAGAAATCATGCTAGGGATTATTTTCTGGTTAGGTTTTATTTTCGGTGGTACAAAGTAAAATAGATATACAAACCAAATACTGATAACAAGGCTTGTTAAACAGGCTGATTTTCCCTTTTATGATGTACAACTGAAGCCTTTTCTGCAGAATCCACTGTAAATCCTGCACAATAGATTTGTGTAATTGTCTAAAACAGCCAGTAGGTGATGTTCAAGAAACTTTTATTGCGGCCAAATTTTTGTGACCTCAACATTGAGCTAAGGAAACCTCATTTGGGGTTAGGACCCACCGTTTAAGAAACAATGATATAGCTGACTTATAAGAATTCACTTACTGAGACAACCATATTGGAATATGGCTAACAAAGGCCATCCCCACATTTTTTTGGTATTTTCATTTGAATAAAGCAGTTCAATATTTTCTTCGTTTAAGAAACCAAACTTTAGTCTTTGAAGACGAGAGTGGGTTTAAGTACTAAAGCAAAGATTATATTGGTGCAGTTGCATAAACGTTGATTAGTTTGTTACATTTAGAACACTTTTGAGCAATTCTTTTGTGTCTCCAAATAATTCTTTAGGTTCTGTGCACCAGAATGATCTTTGGGCTCCAGAATGTCTGTATTGCTTTAATTGTTTCACTCCGTGTTTCTTAATTGTTAGGTGATGTGTGTAGAACAGCAGTCTCTGCAAGATCCTCAGTCAAGTCCGCTTTTCACACCAGTACCAATAAAAGAAGGCAGTACCCCGTTACAGCAGTGTGTTCTGTCTTTCAGCCAATTTAGTGGGGCAGAAAGAGATTCTTTAATTTATTTAGCAAATATTCTTGGTGCAAGGTAAGCATCTATAAAACTCTGAAATAATTTAAAAGCAGCAAATACATTGTATACATTTTTTTAAAAAAAAATACTGTTCTATTCAAGTAATTCAAAACTGTTGAATGACCTTCTGGAAGAGATCCGACAGCTAAACGAGTTATCAGAATTTAAAACACATCTGAAGACCTATTGCTTCTGCCTGCACAGTCAGTTTTAACTATGAATTTAACTGTGTATTTTAGTGTATGCTTTAATGAATGTATTTTAACTATATTTTAATATGTGCTTTTATTGATATATTTGTGCCTTAAGGAGATGCGGATAGTACATATACATTTATTAGTACTACTAGTAGTGGTATTACTATTAAAATTACAGCTAAGATATTGAAATTCTTTGTAGTCCGTAATCTTAGATTATCACTTTTTAAATAAGAATTAGCTCCTAAATGTTACTGTTAGTCCTGAGTAGAATAGACCTCTTGAACCAATGGTATTTGTCGATGCATTGTCTCACCGTTCAACAATTCAGTGAGTGAATCTATTCTAATTGGGACTAACCAATAGGATGCTAGCCTAGATTTCATTCTTGTTAAAAGATATGCGTTTGCATTATATGTTTTTAAGGATGAGTTTTGTGTGTGTTATGTTATGGAAATATCATCTCCTTTTTATTTTAGAGTTCAAGAATTCTTTGTGAGAAAAGCCAACCCAAGGAAAGGGATGCTTGTCAGCACCCATCTGGTAGTGAAGGAGCCAGAAGGCTCCAAATACGAAGCTGCAAAGAAGTGGAATCTTCCTGCTGTTACTATGGCTTGGCTGTTGGAGAGTTCAAGGACTGGAGAAAAGGCTGACGAAAGCAAGTTCCTAATTGATAATGTAGTCACTGAAGGTTAGTTAGTTTGAAACTTTGTAGCTGTATTAAACTAGCATCATAGTGTAAGATTTAAGTTTCGGTAATAATTAGAGCTCTCTCCTAGCATTCTGTTTCTTCACATGATCAATGGGAAACGGTCTTTGTTGGTAAGCCCCACTGCTTCCTGTGAACCACCATCTTCTATCAATTGAAGTAACATTTCTCAAATGAGATTCTATGTCCTGCTTCCGAAGGCACTTTGTGCAGTTTAGAAACCTGCTTTCCCAGTTTTCAGGCAGATTATTGGTGCATGTGGTGATGTCTTAATTACAATATTTTATTGATTTATTTCAGTCTACCTCCAGACCTAGTTAGTGTACAGAAATGTCTGGATGGGAGGAATGTATCCCTGTTAGCACTACGAGTTTTATCAGAGTTTGGTACAGGTTGAACATCCTTTATCTGGAATCCCAAAATACTACAAAATCCAAAATTAAGCACATGGGTGACTGAGATTATGATATCTTTGCTTTCTGATGGTTCAGTGCACATAAACTTTGTTTTAAGCACAAAACTATTAAATATAGTATGTATAAAATGATCTTTGAGCTATGCATGTAAGATGTATGTGAAACATAAATTCATGTCATGTTTAGAGTTGAGTCCCATCTCCAAGATAACTCATTATGTTCATATATTCAAATACAGGTATCCAGAATAAAAATAGTGTCCTAGTCAATCTGAAGTATTTCGGATAGGAATGTTCAACTTGTATCTTCAATGCTAGTATCCTTCTCAATCATGGTTAGGACCAAAAAGTATTACCATATATTCCGGCATACAAGACAAATGGGCATATAAGACACCCCCCCCCAACTTTTCAATTTAAAATATAGAGTTTGGGATATACTCGCCATATAAGACTACCCCTCTTACCAGCCTCTCCAGGCCCCGAAGCCTCCTTTCCTGGGCTGTGAGGTGGCTTCTTGGCTCCACAGAGGCAGCCTGCCCTCCACTGGCAGCCAGGCCCCGCCACAGCCCAGCCAATTGCCACACTCATCACTTCCTGTTTTGGGAACAAAACAAGATGGAAGCTTCGAAATACCAGGCGAGGGAGGTGGGCAACTGCCCTCCCACTGGAGTAGGGCATCTGAAGCAGCTGTTGTTGCTGCATCCCTCTGGCGCCACTTAGCTTAAGTCTTCCAGGTGGCTTCTCCTCTGCCGCCACTGCACAAGTCTTCCAGGTGGCTTCTCCGGATTGGAGAAGCCCCTCAGGGAGGCTGAAGCCTGGCAGTGGGAGCCAAGCAGCTCCAGAGGGGCACAGCTGCAGCCCTCTGATGCCTCTTGGCTCCCACTGTCAAGCGGCGCAGCAGCAAATGGCTGTAGATTGTTTTGTACTTTGAAATGCATAGTCAGTTAGCATCTTTATAAAGATTGTATTCACCTGAGAAATAGTTTTTTTAAAAAATGGATCTTTTTTGTACTTTTAATGTAAATAAGAGAATCCCACAGATCAGCTTGATGGAGTGGCAGATGCTTCAGCTTCAAATATGCCTAATCTGCTTGAAACTGGGAAGAAAACAGCTGTAACACCACTGGATATGAACAGGTTTCAGAGTAAGGCTTTCCGAACTGTTATTTCACATCACATTGATAAAAAGCCAAGCCCTCCACTGAGTGGAAAGCCATTACAGAAAGAACCGTCTCTGCATCTGGATACACCATCTAAATTTTTATCTAAAGACAAGCTCTTCAAGCCATCTTTTGATGTTAAGGTAAATGTGTTGGAAACCGTGTGCGTATTAACTATATCTAATAGTTCTTATGTCAGTGATAATGTGTACCATCTCTTTTAGAAAATGCGATGTTGATTGTGTTCAGCTATTGTGATCGTGTTCTTTTACCTCTACTATATGATAGTTGCAATTCCTGTAAAATAATTTTGTAAAAATGTTGGTCATATTGTCGACTTGCACCACCAAAAGGCTTTTTGTGTGCTTGAAATACTAAATACGTTGCAGAAAACTGGTGAATATAATAATTATAAGTTGGATCCAGTCATAGTGACCTGCTACAGAACTTAGTTACCCATTTAAGCCGCCCCAAGTACCTTTGAGAAGATGGAGGCTGGATACAAAAATAAAGTTGTTGTTGTTGTTGTTATTGGAGACCAGTCGGAATTATTTGAACTGTAAAGTTCGTTTTGTATAACTTAAGTTCCACTAAATGGAATGGCTCTCCTCTAACTCATTTGAAGATGACCCATCGTTCTCCTGTCTTGAAAAATATCAAAGAGAACAGAACTTGTCATCTTTCAGACACTGAGCTCTAATTAACATTGAGGGGAGATGAGAGTTGTGATCCAGCAATATGTGAAGGGCCACAAATTGCCTCTTCTGATCTAGGAAACCCACAGATGTTGCATGTGTCAGGAACACTGGCTGCGTATTGCTTCCTACAATAGTAGGTGGCAGTGGGAAGAGATACTTTCTATAAAGTAGATCAGTTACATGGTTTGCCTTCTTTTGAATAGTATTTAAATTTGTTTCTGAAACCAGCTTTATAGGTGTGCATAAAGGGTTCATTTGGAGCAGTGGTTCTCAACCTGTGGGTCCCCAGGTGTTGTTGGCCTACAACTCCGAGAAATCCCAGCCAGTTAACCAGCTGTTAGGATTTCTGGGGGTTGAAGGCCAAAACATCTGGGGACCTACAGGTTGAGCACCACTGATTTAGAGGCTATATGCATTAAAGAAGCCATCAATTGTTATTTTTAATCTTTTTTCGCATACTTATCCTGTGTCATTAATTGTGTAGCATTGATTGCTGCAAAGACAGTATTGCCATGGTTTGCCATGGTTTGTGGTCTCCCAAGAGTTTGGGACAAATGTGGGGAGGAGGGATTTCTTGGGCTTGCATTATTTGAGTCATTAACCTTGTCTTGGAGCCTGTAATACTAGTTTGGGATGGTGCTGGGTATTTTCTTAGTTGGCTGTTTCTTTTCAGCTCATTGTTTTTTTTAAGAAGCAGATTTCTCTGGAATATAGCCTGATAGGTTAGGGAGATCATTTGCTTGCCATTTCCAATGTATAGTGTGCCGCTTTTTGTGATAACAGCTTAAGTCACTGCATAAGTTTGGATTTTTAGTGAGATTTGGCTCCATTTTTTAAAATGAGGATTTATCTTTTTACTTCATCACACTAGAGAATGAATCCACTTAAATCCGGTTTCTGCCTCCTGCAGAATTCTGGGGTTTGTAGTTTATTGAGGCTGTTGAAGGCTCCTAAGATATAAACCCCATAATTCTGCAGGAGGCAGCAACTGTATTTAAAATGGATTCATTCTCTAGTGTGATGAGGTCCCCTGTGAGAGATTGATTTGAATTATTTCAGACTAAATAGGACACCTGGACTAGAAATATGGACCCGTTTCTGAGGATGCTTTTGGATATTTTTCTTTGTAACCTAGAATGCAAGGAAGCATTTTGGGGTATGCAGGTGGAACTTGCCCATTCCGCTCACTAAGGCCACATTTGGCAGTCTGCACTCCAAGGATAAGGCCGATTGAAAATACTCACTAAATATCCAAACTAAAAATCTCACTAAACCATGAGCTCGTGCCTTCGTTCTGGGAAACTACACGGTTCAGTGGATATGTTTTACTGCCTTTTCCAATTTTACGTCACTTCTAATAAGACTAACACAATACTTGGCCAAGAGAATGAATGAGTTTTGAAATTTACCTGTTGAAGGATGCAACTCTGTTTTTTTTAAAAAAATACAACTGGTCAGTTAACTAGATCAGTGGTTCTCAACCTGTGGGTCCCCAGATGTTTTGGCCTTCAACTCCCAGAAATCCTAACAGCTGGTAAACTGGCTGAGATTTCTGAGTGTTGTAGGCCAAAACACCTGGGCACCCACAGGTTGAGAACCACTGAACTTGAAGAACAGAGCTAACTGATTTAATAGTTAACAAAAAATATGTTAACTTTCCTTCCACCTGTTTTGGTTTCCAAGTTTCAAAAACCCAGGTCAGCATCACCGGTGGCCAGGGATTTCAGGGGGCTGTGGTCCAAAACATCTGGATGCCCAAAAGATAAGGATAGACATTTTATGCAAAACATAAACGTATTTTACATTTTTCCTAGGATGCTCTAGCAGCTTTGGCAACTCCAGAGGGCGCTAACCAACAAAACAGAACGCTGAGCACTCCTCTTTCAGAAGTCATTGGCAGGAACTTGAAGCTGGCTTTAGCAAATAGCACTCGGCAAGCAACTGCTCTTACTGCCAGTCCTCAGCTGAAAGATGCAACCCAACAAATTGTGAGTTTTGGGATTTAGGCAAATTGGGCAGTTGGTTTTGCCTTTGGATGTTTGCATTTGTTCGTGGAGAAGTCCTGACACCACTAATTCTGTAGTAGGAAGTGATTGTGTCTTTCTTAGTGGGGAGAGGTGGACATGATTGCTGTTGTGGATTAAGTAGCAGTGAAACTATACACTCTCAAACAGCAATGTGATCTAGAAAACTTTCTGTGATAAAATTGTAATTTTCTCTTTTAATTAAGAAATAATCTTTTCTGCAGTAAATATCCTATTTCTAAATATTGATGAAGCAGGGAGCCATCAGACAGACAATTTTGGCAAGTGTGGTAAATTTAGAGTGTCAATTTTTTCCATGCCTTTTTTTTAAAAAAAGTAATAGGTTGGATCCAGATATAGTCATAACTAAAGTAGATCCATTGAAAGCAAAGAGGTCTGTTATAGGGATATAATTATGATTGTCTCATTGAGCAGCAGGCCTGATCAAAGTGTGACTAAATTTGCATTCATCCAAGTGTAAGGAAAGGATAAGCTGTTGTGCTTAACTTTTTACATGACACTTCTTGCTTTAAAGAAAAATAATAAAATTCAGCTGTAAACTTAGACCTGCCCTCATTCTTGACAAGAGCGCGTTGAATCTTTTACTGGTGGAAGGTAGAAACCAGATACGGTATTCTTTATTTCAACATGACAGACTTACTAATTCATCCTTGAAAATTAGAAACCATAGACCTTGAAATTGGGGGAATTTACAGATTAGTTCCAGTACTTGTAAAGATTTTATTAAATCAGTGGCAACTAACAATTGACTTTAATCTGTGGTTCTGAACTATATTTGTTCTGACTCTGTTGGAATAGGTAGAAGAGTCAAAACCGCTAGAGAATGTTGTTATATGTGTGAGTAAGAAGCTCAGTAAAAAGCAGAGTGAGTTGAATGCTATTGCTGCATCCCTTGGAGCAGATTACAGGTATGTGCAATTAACAAAAATTGTAAGATTTTGTCATCTTGCTCTCAGTGTTATTGATATTATGAGAAATAGTAGTATGCTGTGCCTAAAACTTGCTGTGTGGTATACAGAAATTTGTTTTGAAATGGCACTGATAATAAATGTAGTAAAATTTCCCCAAAACTTTCTAAAGATGGAAGAGGAATATATTTTACTTAAAGGTTAATTAAATTGATTTAATTCAGGTGCTTCAGGAAGCTGTAATTCAGCTTTCAAAAGTTAGTTAATCTTTTTATTATTGTTTTCTCCAGAAGTGAACTAAAATTAACCATAGAAACCTAAGAGTTATATAAAATAAAAATGAGGAGTATAAACTTCCTTGCAAGAGATAGTGGTAGATGTAATTTGTCTAGGAACTATTCTTTTCAGTAGTTTCTTTTTAAGTGCTTCCACTTTATTGATAATTCAGTTATATTTTTAACTTTTTAACATTGATTTTTTAAAACCTATTATTAGAATGTTTGTTTATTTATACTACTTTTCTTCACAATGGAGACTCAAAGCAACTATATCTGTTTAAGTTTTATAAGCTGCCTTGAGTCCAAAATGGAAAAAGGGAAGGATATAAATAAAAAAATCAAATGAAGATTATGATAGCTGAGATTCTTTTCCACAGTTATGGTGTCATAAAATAGATTTATGAACTGATAAATGTTGCTGTTCGTATTTACGATTGTAGCACTATTGCTATGAATTGATACCTTCTGTTTATTCTAGGTGGTGTTTTGATGAAACTGTAACACATTTCATCTACCAGGGAAGGCAAAATGATAATAACCGAGAGTACAAATCTGCAAAAGAAAGGGGGATACATATAGTGTCAGAACATTGGCTTTTGGAGGTATGGAGAAGCCGTTTTAGCCCTTTTTTCACATACTAGAATGGGAATTTTGGTCAGTGATATCTCTTGACCAATGGAATATTCTTGGGGGCCTTCCAGACAGCCCTATATTCCAGAATATCAAGGCAGAAAATCCCACAATATCTGCTTTGAACTGAGTTATCTGAGTCCACATTCAGATAATGTGGGGTTATCTAATAAATAATAAATAAACAGATATTAAATTAATAAATACAATAAATAAATAAATAAAACTAAACTTTAATCTAAGGGAATAAGGACAATGAGCTCTAGAGCAGTGATTCTCAACTTGTGGGTCCCCAGGTGTTTTGGCCTACAACTCCCAGAAATCCCAGCCAGTTTACCAGCTGTTAGGATTTCTGGGAGTTGAGGGCCAAAATATCTGGGGACCCACAGGTTGAAAACCACTGCTCTAGAGTGAGTTATGTGGCCTTGGAGTATATATGGTGAATGCAAAGGGACACATACCATTGGGATTAGTCTGCTTACATATACTGTCTCTGCCTGTGTTACTCCTTTGCACTCTCTCTCCCTTTGTCTATTTCCCTCTTCCCTTTTTTATCTACTTTCTTTTGCTCTCTCTTCTCCAGGAAGAAGAAAGCAGTCCAGAATACATTAGAAACATTGGCTGGTTCTCAATTCTACACTATTAGGACCAGATCACATTACACAACTATAGTGCTATGATTCCACTTCAAAATTTAAAATTATTATTATCATCATCATCTGTCATGGCTGCATCCTATGGAATCCTGGGATATGTAGGTTGGGGAAGCAACCTACTTTTTAAATAAAGTATCTCAGTGATTCTAAGACACCTTTGATATTAAGACACACACAAGTTTCAGTATCACCAAAAGAAAAAAAAAAAGCTTTATATGTGTGTGTATTGTTGTTCATTCGGTCAGTCACTTCCGACTCTTTCTGACCTCATGGACCAGCCCACACCAGAGCTCCCTGTCAACCATAACCACCCCCAGCCCCTTCAAAGTCAAGCCAGTCACTTCGAGAATACCATCCATCCATCTTGCCCTTGGTCTGCCCCTCTTCCTTTTTTCCTTCTATTTTCTCCAGCATCATTGCCTTCTCCGAGCTTTCCTGTCTTCTCATTATGTGTCCAAAGTACTTCATCTTTGACTCTAATATCCTTCCCTCCAGTGAGCAGTTGGGCTTTGTTGCCTGGAATATGGACAGTTTTGATCTTCTTGCAGACCAAGGCACTCTCAGAATTTTCCTCCAGCACCACAGTTCAAAAATGTCTATCTTCCTTGTTCAGCCTTTGTTATGGTCCAGCTCTTGCATCCATATGTTGCTATGGGGAATACCATTGCTTTAACTATACGGATCATCGTTGCCAGTGTGATGTGTCTATTCTTCACTATTTTATCGAGATTGGTCATTGCTCTCCTCCCAAGAAGTAAATATCTTTTTCCTGGCTGCAGTCTGCATATGCAGTAATCTTCGTGCCTAGAAATACAAAGTTTGTTACTGCCTCCACGTTTTCTCCCTCTATTTGCCAGTTATCAATCAGTCTGGTTGCCATCATCTTGGTTTTTTTGATGTTTCACTGCAACCCAGCTTTTGTACTTTCTTCTTTCACCTTGGTTAGAAGGCTCCTCAGCTCCTCCTCACTTTCAGCCATCAAAGTGATAGCATCTGCATATCTAAGATTGTTAATATTTTGTACAGCGATTTTAACTCCAGCCTTGGATTTGTCAAGCCCCACACGTTGCATGATGTGTTCTGCATACAAGTTGAATAGGTTGGGTGAGAGTATGCAGGCCTGCCGTACTCCTTTCCCAATCTTTCTCAATCTCTCCCTATAGCACCCATGATTCAAAGACGCATCCAATATTTAGAGATGTTTATATGGTGCCCCTTAGAATTGAGGAAATGCGTAGCTCATGAAATTACAAATCTCAAGATTCTGTAGGATGGAACTGCGGCAGTTAAAGTGGGATAATAGTGCTATAATTGTGTAGTTTGAAAAGACCTGTGACTCTTTGTAAGACTCATAGTTTCTTTTCCCTGTATGATGGTCAAAATACAATAACGACAAAAGTCGAGATCTAATGTTGTCCTTACATTTTATGATGTCTGATTTTTTTTCCTCATCTTGATGAATTGAAAATCCAAGATTCTCTATGATGTCAGCAAAATGGGGGAAACTATTTTTTAACAGAGAGGAATGTTTTCCTTCCATACAAAATTAATGGCTTATTGCCTCACTCTAGATTTGTAGCATTATTTCATCTCTCTTTTTTTCTTTACTTTTTTGGCTCTCCCATTTTCCAGAGTGCACAAGAATATAAACGGCTACCGGAATCGCTATATCCCCATACATATAACCCTAAAATGAGTTTGAATATTAGTGGTGTCCAAGATGACAGAGGCTCAGAGAGGCTTGACTCAACTGGAAAAATGAGGAAGGAGAATGAGGTATCATCAGTATAATGCTTTCTTTTTTTCTTAATTACAATCACCTTCATCTAGAAAATAAGAAAATAACAAATAATATTCGTAATTGTTTTCACAATGATTATGTCAATTCTAGTAATGTGTATGTAATTCTCCTTGTGTCGATATTTAACAAGAGAGAAGGAGCATGCTATTTTATTTCACTCTGAAATATGTAAGTCTTGAATCTCTACTTTTTTAGGCTGTCCCATTGGATGACAATAGTAGAGAAGATCAAATAAAAGAGGGAGTTTCTATTGAAAAAGAGGAAAATACATCAAAAGGAGGTAACATACTGGTGTCAAGTCTTACTGTTTTTGAATCCTTGAAATGTATGAAATATATGCAGTTAATTAGTAAAAAACATAAATTTTAAATATTATTTTTGTCTTTAAAGAAACAAATCTACTGTCATGCAAACAAACATATGCAAAGAAACAAATTACATTAAACAAAAGGGCAATTGAGTATTTTTTATTTAATTAATTGGCATTTCATTTGCATCCCAAGTGCTAACACAGACACTGGAAATGAGGGAGAACTTTCAAAGGCAGCTACAGGAAATCATGACTGCCACATCCCTGCCCAAGTTGCAAGGACAGAGGACCTCTTTATCTAGAAATGGGTTTGACATCTCGCCATCCACTCCAGATGGGCCTCGTTCTTTGCGTAACGGACGCAGTAAAGTCTTGGAAGCTCTAAGGTACTACTTGGTCTGCAATGTTGAGTATTGGGCTACAATCTGTGGATCATTGATGTTGACAGGTACTTGCTATAGCTGTTTCCATGGTTGAGTCATAAGATTCTGATGAGAAAAAAGGTTGATTTTTATGTCAGGACGCCACAAGTGTTTTGTTTCATACTGAACAAATGTTAAGGCTTTAAGAGAAGTGGAGACATATTTTAGGCACTGCACTTTGGAGGAAAGTTTACGAACAAAGAAAGGTCTTTGGCAGGGAGATGGAGTGACAGCCCCCCCACCCGGTGGCCGGAACTGAACACAGCTTCCAAAAGATCCTGAACAATGAAAAAAAGCCTCAAAATATACCTCTATCTGTTGTCTGTCTTGTCATTGTGTAATGGCATTGAATTTTTGCCACATGTGTGTTCTGTGATCCGCCCTGAGTCCCCTTTGGGATGAGAAGGGTGGGTAAGAAATAAAAATTATTATTATTATTATTATTATTATTATCATTATTATTATTATTATTATGTCATTTAAAAATATAGCATTAAAACATGAGAGTCTGAGTGAGAGTGTATGCAGCTCACAGGCCAAACTTTGCCCAACATAGAGAATGGACATGGAAATTGAGAGGGAAATAAGTACCGTATATTCCGGCGTATAAGACAACCCCCAACTTTTCCAGTTAAAATATAGAGTTTGGGATATATTCGCCGTATAAGACTACCCCTCTTCCAACGCACACCAAATAAAAATTTAAAAAGCATCAGATTTGATTTCAATATGGTAATTTTCCTATTACTGTACTTCCTTCTCTGCCTCTCAGATCTTGCACATGTGCACCTGCACCACTTCACTGCAGTCTTCAGGAGTGAAATCTGAGAGGCAGAGGAGGTATGGTAATAGGATACAAGGAAGGGCCAGACATGTAAAAGAGTTGTGTTTGTCTGGGCCCAGAGCCACTCTATCTCTGATTTCCATACCCCGGGCACCCTGGAAGCCTGCAGCTTGCTCCGCCCTTCACTTACACCTTCCCAGTGAGACGCCCCTTCACTTCACCATCGGGACCACATAAGTCCACGAATACTGATGAATTGATTTTCTTCTACCGTGCTTGTACAGCGTCGCCCTTAATGCTTTCATACAGTCGTTGCATATGGCAGGGACACGGCCATTGCCATTTTTGAGCTCCCCCCACCATATGCAGCAACCACAGATTCTCCAATCCAATTGGAAGTTTCAGCACCCGCTCTATAAGACTACTCCTGTGTATAAGACTATTCCCGTGTATAAGACTACTCTCGCGTATAAGACGACCCCTGACTTTTGAGAAGATTTTCTTGGGTTAAAAAGTAGTCTTATACACCAGAATATACGGTAATATAGCAAAAGAAAAGTACAGTGTATTAAGGGAAGCAAGAAGGAAAATGTTACAAAAATGGTACAGAACTCCTGCACAGCTTTCATGTTTTTACCAGGGATAAAGGACAGGTGTTGGCATGGTTGTGAACAAAGAGGGGTGTTTAATCATATGATATGGGAATGTGATTGAGTGCAAGAATATTGGAGAATGATTGAAGGAGAAATCAATAGAATGTTAAATTTAGAAATAGTAAGACTTAATAGAAATGTACTACATGCACGGATAATAGGAGTGAAGAATATACAAAAAAAACTGGTTGACAAATTAATAGTGTGTGCACAAATTGTTTTATTGAGGGGTTAGAAAGATAAAACAAAATGGACACTTACTAATTGGTATAAGTATATAGTTAATATGTTAAATGTGGAAATAACAAATAGCAAGTGGAACAATATAGATAAAATTGAAAAGATTACAATAACTAAGAGGATGTGGGAACCAGTTAGGAATTATTTAGAGAATGTGCTAAGATGTGGAGTAGAAAAATTAAGACTAAGATTGACATTTCCAGTATAACTTCTGTAGTTTGCTGTATAAATTGCATGTACAAGGAGGGGAGGGTGGGAGTGGGATAAAACAATAAAACAACAACAGCAATAATAATAATATAAAGGGATAATTCCATTAAAATAAGTAGGGCCTAAGCTACTTACGACTAC
Organism: Anolis sagrei ordinatus; assembly: GCF_025583915.1. NCBI lineage: Eukaryota > Metazoa > Chordata > Lepidosauria > Squamata > Anolidae > Anolis > Anolis sagrei. The sequence goes on from NW_026847660.1 coordinate 77,756,543, forward strand.
TTTGTCTACTATTGATTTTTGATTACTGAGCTTAATGAATTCAGAGAAATTTTTCTAAGTGATGTCTGGGAACTTTACAAAGTCTCCCAAAAGATAGGCAGAACTTCTGCTCCTTGCCTTCAAATGCCCTGCGGAAACATCCGGCTTGTTTTGCTCCTTAGGCAGACCCGCCAGATCGTGACTGACGTCAATACGGAGCCATCTCAGAATGAGCAGATTATCTGGGACGATCCCACTGCAAGGGAAGAGAGAGCGAGGCTTGCCAGCAACCTGCAGTGGCCCAATAGTCCTTCGCAATGTTCCGAACAAATTCAAGGGAATGCAGTCAATGTTGGCAACGACTCAATTAGAAAATCCTTGAGTGATACAGAAATTGCTCAGATGGGTAAGAAGCGAGTGGCATGTTTGGGCTTATTTATTTATTTTGAGGTTGATTCTACTGGATAGGATGATTTGTGTATAAGCTTAATCAACTGTGATTTGCCGAGCATTATAGTGATCATAGTTGAATTTTCCATTTTTAATTTGAGGTTTTGCTGAACGCTTGGAAACTGGTTGCATGCCAGTCTTTAACTTGCATTTTTCAGTAATTTTATCTGTATGTCTCCTGTTATATGTATGTATTTTAATAGTCTTGTTTTTATATTTCGGTTTTAACCCTGTTATTTGCCAGGCATTTTGGTGATCATAATTGCTTTTACCATTTTTATTTGTGGTTTTGCAGATTGCTGGCAAGGATTTTAATAATAATAATAATAATTGCCGGCAAATGAGGCTTCTTGGGACTTCTGTTGTGGCCACATGATTCAATACAGCCTATATTATTCCACTTCTAATGAGCAGCTGTATTTTTCAATGCTTGCCTATTTTTTGTTTAAATCCCCACACATTGAATTTATTTATTTATTTATTTATTTTAAACATTTATATTCCACCCTTCTCACCCCACAGGGGACTCAGGACAGAGCACAACATATATACGGCAAACATTCAGTGCCGAGACATAAAACTATAAATATATACAAACATTAAAATTACTTGTATCGACTTTAAAATCAGTTGCTTAAAAACCACCACAGGACACCATTCTATTATTGCCTCATTGCACTGTCCCCAAGGCTCGGTCTCACAGCCAGATCTTCACCGTTGTTCTGAAGGACAGGAGGGAGGGGGCTGATCTAATATTGCCAGGAAGGGAGTTCCATAGCTTCGCTTCTCACCTGGCCTTCTTCATTCTTTTTTAAAATGAGAAACTACTCAATTATCTGAGCCCCTTACTAGAACAGCAGTAGAATTGAGGAACATTTTTTTACTATTTATGAGGTGTTATTTGTGTGGTTTGGACAGAAAGCCAAACCGTTGTGAAACTTCGCAGCGACAGAGACTGCTCCACTTTGGTGCTTGTGATTGCTGTCTCTGCAGCTGTCAGCAGTTTCTTGTTGGCTAACTATATGTCTCTTTACTGCTAAAAGGGATACTCATTTTAGGAAGCCAACATTTGCTTTTGTCTTGTTCATATATTCCTGGTATATTTGAAATTCCTTTCTCACTTTAAAAAAATGGAGTAGTGGGGAATTGGAGATTTTGCATTAAGGGAACTGAGAATCAGGAAGGGAAGACAGCTTGTATGAAATCAGGGATGGGAAGTATTTTTTTTTAAAAAAAGGATTAATCAAAAATTCAGAAGGGGATTCTTGTTATGGTTGATGGCTGTACAGTTCTCCAACTCCCCTTGTGTAGTATAATTAACACATGTTTTAACTAAAATTTTGGAAGCATTAAAGAAGTATAGGAATTGAGTGTTTGGAGACATAAAACATTGTAAATGTGTTGAAACAAGCAGAAGTAAACCATTTGCTGGATATAAAACGCAGGAAAAATGTTAAATTTATAGTGAAACCAACAAGAGAGAAGCTGGAAATCCAGTTTTGAAACTTATGTTGACAGTTTTAGAGTTATAGGTAGAGTAGAGATGCATGTTTGTTTGGTAATCGCTATTTAAATATGCATATGTTTATTCATAAGTATTGCTGCTTTTCTTTTTGTGAGTTTTTTATTCTCAAAACTGTTAATTACTAAGTTGAGCTGCGGTTTTTATGTAGACAATTCAAATTTAGGCTGCATTCCCGATTATGTCTACTAAGAGAGAAAGCCAATTAAAGAGAAACATATGTGTAATGTGTTTGGGATTGGAGAACAGACAAAAAATCCTATGAATGTCTCCATTGGAAGATTCAGACCTCTGCCTTACTTAGAGGAAGCCCATCCTCACTTATTCTAAGAACTGTTTTCTGCTTTATAGCCATTGAGGATCCTGTGAAAACAGATATAGCTGAGGTCCCAAGGCTGCCAGTGTGTAGAAGTCCGAAAACCCCTCAAAATGAAGACAATGTGATCCTGACTCCTTTGGCACCTGCCATTGCCTTCCCACTGGCAAACCCTCCTGTTGCTCCTCAGCCAAAAGAAAATGTATGTTGTGTGACATTAAACTGATTAAAGGACTCTGTGTCAAATTATATTACAATGTTTGAACTTTCATTTTACTTTGACAGTAAACTAATGGTAAATTATAAGTGAGTAAATTATAAATTATAAGTGAGCAGATAGTATGCTTTTTTTAAAACTCTCAGTAGCTTTGGAGCAATTGCTTTGAACCTTTTTCGTATTAAGAGTGAGAAACATGGGAAAAAAATGGGTTCACTTAGTAAAAGTAATTGCATTATGAGGAGCAGAAATTCAGGATTTAGTTTTACTTCGAGTCTGGCAGATTTGTTGAAATATCTGCAGGTTTATCAAATCCAAGAATTAAATATTAATCAAATAGGGTATAACATCCTGGCTTTGTGTCACTAAATTTGCTCGTTTCTTGTATTTTAAGTGGGTGGATAAAGAGTTACTATTGTATAATTATTTTAAAGCATGATTGATAAAAAAAATACTTTTTTTATTACTTCCTCACCAAACCTTTTCCTCAGTGGAGATATATTATATGAATGTATGTTTTAAGTTAAATTTTATGAAGAAAAATCAACAATGAGACAGTTTATTATTAGGCATCAAATTTATTTATTTGTTCCCTGTACCTTTTACTTCAAACTTCAGGCCATTCAAACAGACGCAAATGCCTCTGAAGAAGCAGCAAAACAGCGTAAATTTCAGCTGTCTTCCCTAAACCCTCAAGAACGAATTGATTATTATCATCTCATTGAGAAACTAGGTAAGAAACACAGTTCGGTGGCTAAATTCCAGTTCTGCACTGCACTGAGCCCCATTTGTCTGACATGAACTAAACCGGCTCTTTATAAGTTTGACTATCCTGCAATAAGGATGACCTTTTAATCTTTGTACCCTATGTTTGGTGTATGGTTTGGTGATATGTTTTGACTTTCTTGTGCCCTGTCTTGAGGAGAGGCATGTAACAAAAAGTACTATTATTATTGTTGTTGAAATGACCGTGCTTAATTTTTGTTCAAGGCGGGGTGGTGCTTGAGAAGCAGTGCTTTGACCCCAGCTGCACACACACCATTGTGGGGCACCCTCTGCGCAACGAGAAGTTCTTGGCCTCGATGGCTGCTGGGAAGTGGGTTCTCCATCGCTCCTACCTGGAAGCATGCAGAGCAGCACGGTGCTTTGTAGAGGTATGGTTAACCCTGTTAAAGGCATAGTGCTTTGTTTCTACAGGGTGAGGCAGTAGGAATATCAAAAAGGAATATAAATGTAAAGGAATATTTAAAGAACAAACAAAAAAGTATATATTTCTAAAACGTACATAAAACAGTTTAGTTTTAGTTTCAATAATTATATCAACCAAATCATTTTGTAAGGATGCAGTTGTAAATTAGCAAGTAGAATCCTCCTCAAACTCTTACTTGCTATCCCAGTACCAAGGCATGCTTATGAGCAGATTGCTGAGTGGGTGATGCTCTTACTGCTTCCACATTTTCTGGCATTCTAACGGTCCAAGGTTTATCGGGATATTCTTTTCAGTTGCCTGAAGAACTGTATAGAAAAATTGTTTTCCAATCTGGTACAGATGCATTTCAGCTGAGCACAAAGCGTGTGTAATGCTGTGTCGTTATCACGGAATGGTTGTTCTCATAATACACTTGAACAACAAAGTCCCAATGTTCACTCTTCTAACTCATGATGGGTACTGAAAATGGCAGTCTAACCTATCCAGTTTGACCTACCTCATCTCTTTAACTCCACTACAGCCCACACAGTGTTCCCTCAAAATATGGGAGATTTTTACGGTCCATCCTATAGCTGTTTTACATGTCCCTTCTAAACAAAACATAGTGCCTTTGCTCAGATGAGGCTTAGCTCAAATGGGGTTCTGAATCTGGCCAGGATCTTATATATTGGGGTGAGCACCTTTCTAGCATTGGGGAAGCAGGGAATGAAGTGCCCTCCCAACCTACCAAATAGGCTCTGTGCTGCACCAGAGAGCAGTGGTGCCCAACCTGTGGCCCTCCAGGTGTTTGGGTCTCCAATTATCAGAAGCCCTAGCCAGCTTGTCCAAAGGTTAGGAATTCTGGGAGCTGAAGGCCAAAACACCTGGAGGACCAGATTGTGCACCTCTGAGTTGCAGTGTGCATTTTTTTCCACTCCTTCTCTAAGTAGACTGGCTTGAGAGCCTCTTTTAAGCCAGTATTTCTCAATTGAAATACTGTTTTTCATGCTTATGATTATAATTTTTATTCATTTGTAGTTTGTTTCCAAAAGGTAACAAAAACAAATTATAGGTGGCTGCACATTGTTAGCTAGGAGTCATGGGTGGGAGTCACAGAGCTCTCTGGATGCAGGGTGAACTTTAAGGTCTAGGCCACTATCCGGAGACTAGGGAATACTAGTGATATTTATTTATTTAAAAGCAAATTTTCATGCCACAAGTTGGGTTGTTTTTGAAACCTCTTTTCATTTTAAGTAGTTTGTGACATGGCAAAAAAGTGGTAGGGATATGTCCTAGGAAAGGAAGTCAGTGTTACACAGATACCCCCGGAATAGCCAAAGAAGTTGCCTGGGATATTATGTCCTTAGAATGTAAATGCTGTGAAAAATCAAAGATCTGTATCATTTAATTTTGTTCATTGCTCTTATCCTTTCAAGTTTACTGCACTGAAATAGTTTGCTGTTGGGATTTCCTTTGCATTTTTTAAAGTCAACTTGATAAAACTACTTAAGACTATATGTCCTCTCCTCTAGGAGGAAGATTATGAATGGGGAAGCAACTCCATACTCAGTGTTCTGTCTGGCATCAATGTAATCCAGAAGAAATTAGCAATTGCAGCAATGAGATGGAGGAAAACAATTCAGAGAAGGAAAAGGGAAAGCGGAATTATTGAGGTATTTGGTTTTTTTGTTTTCCCGTCGTGGTCAGCTGTGATTTGCACATGAGGTTTATTCCTGCGCGCAGGCAGCATCAGAAATTCTCGAGACCTTTTTTGACCGTTAGAACGGCCCTGCCCCTTCTCCATGTTCTTCCAGAAGGAAGGGGGGGGGGTTGTGTTGTGTGAACACAAGGCTGGAAGGTGAGGCAGGGGATGATTGTTTCTCCCTTGTCCCTTTTCCATGCTCAGATATCTCTGCTGGATCCTAGAATTGGTGCAGAATGTTTTTGGAAGCATACTCATGTATAGTACAGGAGATACGTATCTCCTATACTATATGTATCTACAGGAGATACGTGGATATTCATCCGCAAATGATCAGTTCTTGTGGATGTGTGTTTTGTGCATTCATCTCCAGGTGTCACCGTAAAATTGCATTTGTTGACTTAATCTGCATTTCGCATCGATGTTAACAAATTGGTTCATAAAGACTTGCAGAAAAGAGTTCTTGTGAAAAAACTATGCATGTGTAGAAAATGTGATGATGGAGTTGTTGGGTTTTGTGTTTTGTTTTTCTTGTGTGTTACTTTGAAAGCTATGATATATTTTGTAACAGATACATGAGTGCTATTCTCATATCAGACTGACAGGAAGTGGCCCATGGGAGATGAGGCCCAGTCTGGATTCAAACTGGGGATCGGATGAAAGTAACCCCCCCCCCCCTTCCTGTCCCCAAGCTGTTAGTCATGGAAGAAAAAACCAACAGGTGAAATATAAGCAAGGAGCTTTTAAAAATTTGCCATGTCTTTCTAGGGAGCATTTAGTGGCTGGAAAGTAATCTTGAATGTTGACCCCGCCAAAGAAGCAGGCTTCAAACGTCTTCTGGAGTCAGGAGGAGCAACGGTGCGTAAATGCTTGGCTGTTCTTTCCCCAGTATAACTGGCAATTGCATAAGACTGTCGTTGAACTGTATGTAAGAATAGTGTCTCCGGGTTCCCCTTTTCATTACTGATGGATTACAAAGCAAAGGGTTTACTAGGTATGTTTTAAGATGGGGAGCTCCATAAATTACATTTTCTTTTCCCTAATCCTGTTTGGTGTTTGAACTCTCTTTAAATATAATATAGGCTTAAAAGTATTTAACTCTGATTTAACTAACTCCCTTTGTTGGTTGCCTGGTTAAGAAATTTATCCTCACCACCCTAAATCATTTTGGCTATCAGGAAAAAGAGTCAACGTGATGAATATTCTCTAGAATGACAAAGAGAACAGCCAGTATTTGGATGTTGCTACAGATGTCAGCAACTGTGAGCAACTGTACTCCTCATGCCACCCATTACAAAAAATGAAACAAAGCTCCAAAAACCATTTCTGTGGTCCAGGGAAGGACTTTGTTTCAAAACAAAGTTACTTCCCATTTTTTAAAAAAAGTTTTTCTCTGCTTAAAATGGCCAGGTGGGTTTTCAAAATAGGGGGATTTTTTTGCACTACCTGATGTACATTTTGGGACAAAAGTTCTTATGAAATATTTACCACCCCTGTGACAGAGCCTTCTTTTAGACCTCTGGGTTGGAAAATGCATGTAGGTAGTGCAAATTCAAACTAGGGGTCCTATATAGAGCAGACCTGTTCAAATAGTGCTGATTTTTTGACTACTCGCCATTATGAATGCTCCATATTTTAAGATTAAAAGAAACATACATATCATCTTTAAGCCCATTCTGGAGGCTGCAGCAGCAGTTCATTTGGTAAAGTTAAACATAATATATGCAACTACAGGTGTCTCCAGGATACGAATGAGCTGTTGGGTTGTTCTTAAGTTGAATTTGTATGTAAGTTGAAACAGATACATTTTTAAGTGTAACTTGAGCCAATTTCTTTTTAGTTTTGGATAGCATAGAGAAGGGTTAATACCCCTGTAATGTTTCTTTTGCAGTCTGTGCTCCTGTTCAGAAGATTCCACCTCGCTTTCTGTCCCATTGACAATTGTATTTTTGGGTTGCCATGGAAGTTTCAGTGGAGACACCTTTTCCCATGATAATTTTTACAGGAGTGAATTTCCCTATCTTAGGGATAGATTTCCTCTCGCTTCTTGTTGTCTTAGCCCCATTTGTAACTAGGAGTTGTTTGCAAGTCAGAAGTTTGTAATTCAAGGACTGCCTGTAGTTATGAGTAAACCAGAATGTCCTATGTGCTTGAATCTGCAGGTGTTCCCTTCTCATTCGCCACCTCCCTTTAGAGAAGTTACTCATCTATTTGCCGATTTTAATAAACTGAAGCCAGGAGATTTAAGAATTGATATTGCAGAAGTGGCCCATCAAGGAGTGAACTGCCTGAAGCCAGAATACATTGCTGATTACCTTATACAGGTTTGTATATCTGTTTGTATATATGTGCTGTTACATATTTGAGATTAGGTGCCCTCAAGTGATTTCTGGCGATTCTATCTAAGTGCTTGCCTTTGTCTTCTTCTGTGGCTCAGGGGATAGTAGTCTCCAAATCCATGCAAATGTCAAGGCCATTCAGTGAACTGAGGAAAACTCTGCATAGTATTTATTTATCGTATCAGGAGCAAACAAAACAGTTGTATTTTAAGAAAAACACAAAGTTTGAAAACTTTGCATTCTATTAAATGTCCTTTGACCAGTAGCCAGCCACTTGGAGTGCCTCTGGTGTTGCTATAAGGTCCTCCGTTGTGCATATGGCGCGGCTCAGACTGCATTGTAATAGGTGGGCTGTGGTTTGCTCTTCTCCACACTTGCATGTCGTGGACTCCACTTTGTAATTCCATTTCTTAAGGTTGGCTCTGCATATTGTGGTGTCTTCACTGTATTTTTTCCACAGTTCATAGTGGAAAAATATTTTTCAGTTATTAAGGCACTTCATTGCTTTGATAGTTGTTACTTGATTTTTCAATATGGGATTTATTGAGCCATTGCTTTTTAACACTATGGCTCTAGCAGTGGATAAATTCGCAGATTAGCAGTATGGTGTCAGGAAAATTGGAATCGTAAATGTGAAAAGAAGTATCAATGGAAGAATCCAAGGCAAAACAATTTATATTAAAAAGGTTGATAGCTGAATATTTATGGATTATCAGAGCAATACATTTCATTTATATCCACTTTTCTCCCAAACGGACTCTTGTTACTGCACTGTAAATGTTACTTGTTTCCTTAACATTTAAACACCTTTTTTAAAGGAGCCACCACCTCCAATGGAAAATTATTGTTTGCCAGAAGCTGGTGCCCATCTTCAGAATGGAAAAGAACACAGAATTGGATCGTCTCAAAAGCGAAAAGCTCCTGAAGAAGCACACACAGTGAAGAGATTTAGAATGCACTGAGATGCCTGTAATTACACCATTTAAATATGCAGTTTCGGTTTGTATTTATATGCAGTACTTTTATTTTCTTTCAATATAAAAAGGACATTAAAAAGCTTTTGTAGTATTTGGTGAATGTTGCTTTACAAATTTTCTCCTGACCTTACTTGCATCCAAAACCAAGTTTTATTTCACACTGATACTGTGTTTCAGTATTTGTCCTCAAATCAAAGCTGTTCAGCATCTGTAAAATTCAGTGATATATTTAAAACCATTTACTTTTAATAGAACCCATATGCTTGTAATGTCTGCCTCTCTCATATTCCTTCCCCTAAAACAGATGGATTGTTACTTTCATTGTTTTTTATGGTTTATTTCTTCTTTAAGAGAAATAATTGCTGTTCTTGGTGTCAACAAATAGAATGATGTTTCAAACTTAGATACCATTTTTGAACATAAAAGCAAATTTGCAGTTGCCTGCATCAGCTAAACTTGTTAGCGATATATGATATAACCTACAGTACTGATGGGGCTGTTGTTTTACTCACAGCTAGGGGGAAGCTAGGTGCCCCCAAAAGAATGTATGAGAACAGTTGTCAATCTCCCAATTGAACAAGGAAGCCATTTTCAGGAGGACGGCACTAATGCAGGGGTTCTCAAAAGATTTTAGGCAGAGAGCTGGTTTGTGATCCCCCATTGTTGAGGGGGACGATGACGACTATAGTTTGAAAAAAATAATGAAGGAATTCCTATGCACATGGCACATATCCTATTTGTAATGCAAATAAACCATGAAAGAACATTCCAGCATTTAAATGAAGAACAATTTTAACCAACATAAACTTGCCAGTTTTTCAATGGGAAGTGAGGGCCTCCTTTTTGGTTGATGGGATTTCTGTTGCCATGTGCCTTCAAGTAATTTCAGACTCTTATCACAGTTTTCCTGTCAATATTTATTCAAAGGGAATTTGTCTTTGTCTTCATCTAAGGCTGAGAGAGTGACTTGGCTAGTCACCCAGTGGGTTCAGAGCCATAGTAGGAGGCTCAAACCACTACACCACACTTCCTTCCCTGTTTCCTACCCCCTCCCCCAAATCCTCCTCCTTGCCTCCCTCCTTCTTTCCAAGATGGTGGATGAGTGCAGGGGTACATAGGAGTGGTGCTGGTACCATGGGGTGTGGGCCATGGTATTCAGGACCCCTGTTCTAATGCATTCCCCAAACTGGAGTGATGTGTACATAAATCTTAAAATGTGGGGCTTGCAGTTTTGGCCTTTTCCATCATGCTGCCACTCAAGAATATAATATTTTCTTAAAGGGAAAAATGCAGTAGATTTTTCTTAGAACATTCAGTGATGGTTCTAGAATGCCACTTTCAGTTCTAGATGGGAAGACCAAACAATCTAGATTTCTTACTTCCAGAAGTGCCCTTTCAAACTGAAAAAAATAATTCATCAGTAGTGGGCGGAGACACTTGAGATTTGTGACAAGGCTCCATTTTTTTCTGGCAGTATTGCAAATACCCTTCTCTGAGCCTGAATCCCTCTTACCAGTACATACAAAAGGGAACCTGCTGCTCTTAACAGAGGCCTACAATAAATTAAACCCCTGAAGTTAACACCCAAGAGCCAAATAATGCAAGGACTCTTCGCTTCTTAAAGAAAGTATTTAAAAATATGCACCTTAGGTCTGCCCTTTTTATCTGCATATAACCATCTGTAGAGAAAGGAAGAAATATATCTAAAGGCCAACTACCCAATCATAGATGTGAGTTCACCATCCATTGTAGGACATCTACCACTACATCTTTATGAGAAATACAAGTTTTTAAAAGTGTCAACAGAAACAAATGCTTACTTTGAATGTGCATGCAGGTGTACCCATAGATGTGTGAAATTGGTTCTCAGTACAGTGTTTTTTATTTGTGAGCTATGCTAATCAAACATGACACAAGCTTTGAGCAAAATGCTGCTGTGCATTCACTTTCTAAAACTCTAGGTATTGTTTACTTGCTCTGTCAATTAATTAGCATGCATTATTTTTATAACATATTAACCACAAATGGAAACTTGATTTAAGTCACTCCCCCCTATTGCATTAGATTGCTTTCCTTTGTAGACATAAGAAGGACACAAGGATCAGGGGTTTATTTTTTTGCAAAAGTGAGAATATAACGCATCTTTCAGAGCTGCTTGCCAGGATTTTAGCTTTTTAAACAGTACTCAGAAATGCAAAAATGATCACTACTTGGAAAGTGAAACTGGGCACTCACAATAACGTAGACAGGAATGGTTCAGAGATAGTTCAACAACTTAATAAAACACATTCATGGCACTCACGCAAAAGGAATAACAAACAGTGTGAACATAACTTTATTTCATCCAGGGAGTTTACAAAAATGATAGCTGATCTTAATTTTCCATGCAAAACCCCAAAACCTTGTTAATACGATTAGATCTGCACAGTTAATCACATAAAACCAGAAAGGGATGCATAAAGATTGAAAACTCAACCATGCCTTCTTGTAATGTCCATTGTTACATGATCCATACATTTAAATAATGTTTCATAAAGACGCTTTCTATAGTAGTAGCAAAATACTGTAATGAAAACTAAGTTGAACATTTTCTTATTGTGACAGAACCAGCCATCAAGTTGTCAGCTGGTTACTTATGTTTTGTACTTCTATAGCACCTTCCGTCAGGAACAAAAACTCAAAAGCATTTTACAGACAATGAAGTCAGCCTCACAACACCCCTGTGAGGTAGGGAAATAAGTCTTTTTTCAAACCTAGAATACTGAGGCACAGCAAGACTTTCAATTCTTTCCCAAAACATTATTTGGAGCAGACTATGCTTTCATCCTTCTAGTTGTTTCCGATTTCTTCTACACAAATGAACCTGCTCTTGTACTGTTTTTTTTAACATTATAAGATTCCAATAGGTCTGAGTAATTATACCAGCAAAGTTTGCTGTTTTTTTATTTTTTGATGGAACCAAAAACAGATTTTTATGGTTGTAAAAGGTACTTCACAAATTCTGTATTTGAGAAACATCCTCATTTACTTAACCATCACATGTAAAGGTGATATTGATTCATATTTGCTTTGATATTATTCTGAAGTATTTCTTCTCCCCAATTTTGAGCTACTCTGCATATCTGACAGAATGATGAACTAGACAAAAAGGACAAAACTTTAAACTGTATCACCTCTGATTGCCTTTGGGAGTATAATCCTATGAAATACCTCCACTCATTTAACAAGTGCATCAAGATCAGGCTTGATTCTTCCTTCTCCATTGCTTGGTCAGTTGAGGAGCATTTTAGGTAAGATCCAACTATACCAACTGCTTGAAAGGAGTCCAGTCCAGAACTCTGTCACTTCAGTCTATTAGTATAACATCTCTTCAATGTAAATAGCTAGGCAAAGCGACCTTCTATTTGTCACACTGAACATGCAACTTCACCCCATAAGTGAGCAATTATTTTCTGAACTTCCCCTCATTTCTTATCTTGTTTCAGACAGTATGTTAATTACAATGCAGCTATAGCTGCATCACTACATTTTAATGCCATCAGCTTGTGGAGGGGAGTAAGTCCATTCATTGCCACATTTCTTTCTGGATGTAATTTTTCATAAAGCTTGAAATTCCTGATTTTCCCTCTTTAGACATTTCACTTAATTTTTGCTAGCAAGTTTCGTTGTGCTGACTTTTAGTAAATGAACTGTATACAAAAAATAAGCCTATTTAGATGATGTATGCATTTGCAGTTGAATTCATCCTGCCTTGTCACAGAACAAGTTTTTGAAAGCTGTCAAATTTGCCATCTCTTTAGTAAGCTAGGCTTAGGCACTGTATAAGAAAAATGCAAAATTACCTTCCCTCTTCTAAATTACTTTCCATCTTTCTTCACTCCAAACTTGAAACTAGAATATGGATATCGGGATCATAACAGCAATCTAAGGCCATCGCACTAAACATTTCCACATACAGGACCCACTGAAGTATATATAAAAAGAGAATACAAACGACATTGTCTATGCAGACACAGCTTTGACTATTGTGCCTGAGTGGTGGTTGTAGACTCAGGACTGAAGCAGCCCAACTGCAGCCAACCTAACATGCAGTTAAATTTGTATAGGCCTTTTTGCATGTAAAGACCAATGCCCTTAAGCCCATGAAGTAATAATGTGTTGAGTGGGCTGGTGCAGGCTGGGCTTTATACATCTAGGACCCCCAATCGAATGTCATCCCCAAAATGCAGCTATGGAGCAGGTCTGCCAGCAGTGTGGTGTGAAGTGACTATGATTCCCTGCTGCATATAGGCATTGCCACTGCAACTACGCCTGTAAAGGACTTGCAGGCTGCCATCACATCATTGTTGCATTTGCACAAAAGCCTGTGAAAATGATGTCAAGGTTCTCAAGCACTTCTATAGCTTGCCAAAAATGAGCATCCACTCCACAGGCTCTCTTCACAGATACCTAGTATCAGAGGTGCATTAAAATGGCCCATCTATGTTTGTAACATATGTTTGATTACTAACAAACAAGCTATCTACTTCAACCTGGATTCCTTGTTATGGTATTGACACTATGAAACATTTAGGCCCGGCTCATCTTACCCTCATTTCTTTGTCTGAAGCTGGCTTTCAATTGCTCACTGAGCTCCATGGTTTAACTATTGCTACTGATTTGAACAGGACAATGTGGCCTGGACTTTTTTAACCGCCTCAGTTTAGTGATACAGCTAAAGAGTGGCATGGCAAATTAAGAGACATGGTGTGTGCCAAATACATTTCAGTCTCCACATCCATTCACAGAACAGGTAACTAATCTGAAGGCAAATTCTGAACAGATTCCAGAAAGACAACTTTGATTTCAGAGGCAGAGATCTTATCATTCTGAACTTCAAAGAGCAACTGCTAAAACAAAGTAGATGCCTTCTTGACAACAATGACTGGATGCCACTACAATTTTTTATCAGTATTGAAATTAACAGTTCCAAAATCTATTTGCATCGCTGATTTTATCTCCGGAGGAAGTTATGCTCCCTTGTCTTGCTACAAACACCTGGATCACAAGCTGTAAAGCAGTTTACTATGGCAAGTATGCTATCATATTGGCAAAGTAGTTAGGCATATTTTGAGATTCAGAAACCTCAGACAATGCTAAAGGTCATATACCACATATATGCAAGTTCAAACTAATAGGATTATACTTGGGCTTTAACAGCAGTATAAAAAGAATAATGTATCATGGATTTAGAGGTGGTATATTGTGTCTATGAAAACTTCAGTGACTCAAACAAACAATTCAGTGGTTTAGTATTTCCATAAAAGTGTTTTCCCCCCAAAGTGAAAATCTCTGTGATAAATCTAGGGCTTCTAAAGAGTATCAAAACTGGATCAGCATGTGAGAACTGCTCTAGTATGAATAACTTGCTATGTTAGCACTGTTGCTGCCACACAAAAAGCAAGAAATCGGTTCACTTGTCACTTTATGTTAGTCTGTGGCTTTGCAAACAATGGCATATGCAGGGTGAGGTAGACAGTGACCAGACATATTATACTAACCAAACCAAGGACAATCAATCCTTAGCAAGAGTGAACAGCCAAATTCTATGCACGTCTACTCGGAAAGAAGCCCACTGAATCCAACAGGACTTGTAATGGGCACAAGACCAAATTGCCGCAGTTCATCATGATCACATATTACCTTTGCCATGCTTAAGTTTAAATGATGCATGGCATCACAACATCTTGCATTAAACTTCAGGAGCCAGGTACTTTTGAAATTGCATTTATTAATGTTACAATTTTAACTTGCTCTGCCAACTATGCCTGAGAGATGATACAAGTTCTTCCCCTCTCATTCAGTATATAAAAACTTGATTCCTGTGCAACATCCTTAATAAATTGCCATAGCAGGGGATTAAAACTACCAGTTTATGCAATGTCTTCAAAGTGATATGCAATCCCACATAATCATTGCTCTTTAGCTTTAAGACCCCGTAAATATTTTGTTGGCAAGAGAGAGTTTCAGGAATGATACACAAGTTAATGGTGTTACCTGTAGGTTTACTTCTGGGCATCCAGTGACCTGACTTTACATCTCTATACAAAGGCAACTATTTAGCAATTTTTTTCTCTCTCAAAGGAACTCTTCATGGATAAACCCAATGCCATATTGAGATGAAGGGAGCTTTGCTCTTCATTAAGTCAATGATTTCTTATCACAACCAGTCAATTGTGCATCTTTAAGAACACAACAAAGCAACTTTTATGATGTCTGAATTTTTGCTCAAGACTCCAGAAAGTAGCTGGACTCTCTCTGATACTGAACATTACCGGCTAAAGGACAATTCAGAGGAGCAGAATAAAACAGATACAGTTGCCTTCTATATATGTCAAGAGCCACTTGGGATTTTGTTAGATTTAATATTATCCATTGTCAATATCACACAGTACAATATAGGACAAATCTTAGCAAACAAAGGATCATGTAGCTGGTGAAAGACGGACATATCTGAAGTTGTCCCTCAATCTTGGGGAGGCAGAAGGAAAATGCCATCAAGCACAACACCTTATTCTCAGAACAGTTCCAAATTTCAACTAGTGAGAACCCACAACATATTTTTCACTAGACATTACATCCATCCTGCAAATACAATAGTGTGTGCGACCAACAGCTGATACTTGCCATAAAACAATATTAAGGCTAAGTATACTGCATGGATTTTTTTCAAGAATACACTCCAGATTCCAGTGGAGCACAAACATTTATTTGCCACTGAATGCAAACCTACACATATCGCAGTCACTTGAAACCCAGTAAAGAAAAAGAAAAGTATGCATAGCCTGCATAGTCCACGCTGCTACTTAACTATACTGCACTTTCTCAAGCTAAGAGAGGCATTTTTAAAAAATGAAACATAAGTGAAACCGGTTGATATACACAGACAAGCATCCCTATATTTTCTATCAGGATGTGTATGTATTTTCTGAGAACCTAAACTGAATCTAGTCAACTACAGCAACACTACACTGCATATTTTTTTGAAAGTGGCATACACTAGAGGTTCCTAGTAACTTATGGCTACATATGAAAGGATGCAATAAATGGGGGCACAAGACAAATTGCTCATTTAAGGTCACTTAAATTTGTCATTTATCGTAAATCTGAACCCAGATGGCCGACTTCTGCAGATGTCTGAGAGGAATCCAGTAGAGCTGGTTTCACATTTCAGGTGGCCACTTAAAGAGTTGTAACCTTTTCCAGAAGTTGTGATCCACATGGTGTCCACAATGAGTGCAGCAAGTCTGAGGTAGTCAACCCTTACGAAGGCTCAATATCTGAACATAAAGAAATTTGAAATAACCACTGGCTGTACAGCAATCAAAACACTGGGGACTCTTTGTTTGACCACTTACATTTAATTCCCTCATATCCAAAGGTGAAAGTCAGGAGTACCAAATTAAGCGCCAATCACTTACGTCAAAGTAGTCTGCACTCGTTGCAGTAGATCCAGCAGAAATAAGACGGCATGTTCATAACAGATGCAGGTTAATTACCTTAAGACTGGAACAGTATCAAATAACCATTCCTTAATTGTAATGTGTGTGCAGCTTTAATGATTCCCAAGCACAGCATATTGGTTGTCTAGCTGGAGTTTAGTTGCCTGGGTTTTTGAAACCTCATCCCTACCTCTATTTTTGTGTTTTACTACTTCAAAGCTCTTCTCCATTTCTTTATCCCTAAGGGAAAATAAATGTAATCAGTAAGTGCCTTACACACACTTGCCCCTTAGTAATATTAATTCAAGGACACTTGTTTTTCTTGTGAAGTTTCATGGATAGAGTGACAGACAGTATAAATTATGGGCAATCATCAAGGGAGCTACTGTAGAACTGGGGTCTCCTGGTCAAATGCACAATTTCAAAGATGTGATGGGGAGAGCTAGTGGACAGTTCATTGCACTTTGTTTATAAGCAATCATGTGAATTCAGAATCTCAGAAGTTTGAATACTGCGATATTGCATTAACAAATATGAACATGCTAATATCTTACTGACTGGTAAATTCAGCCACTACCCCGAAGCACAGAGCTTGGTGCAAAGAACTGTGCACTTAGTTCTGCATACCCACAAGAGATCTGTTCTTGTGCTTCTTGAGTGGACACCACTAATGCTCTGTAGTAAGTATCCATTGTGGTTTACATGGTGTCTGTGACAAAACGTGGGTAGTGTGTGGTATTCAAAGAAAACAATCCCACTGAGCACACTCAAGGTCTTGGTTCTTAGGACCCCAGTCACAATCTCAGGGTTAGTGAGAGATTGTGAAGAACCTCCGTAAAACTGATCTTTGCCAACATACTTTTTGTTCTGGTTTTGTCCATTTTTAGAATAAAGTTTAAATTCTGGTTTAGCAAAGCAAGCTACCCTCTGAGGAACAAAATGAAAACAGTGTATTTATTCTGTTAAGATAACAAAACTGCTTAGTCCCGCAAATGGCAAGCCAAATTTCCAACCCACACAGGGCTGTGACAGAGCATTTGGATCAGAAAAGATCAATGTTACGGAAATTCTGTCATCTCACCCCTCTGATCATCTTCCCAGAAACAGCAGTATCTGTTTAAGAAAGCATCTTAATCAAACCAGTGGAAGAATAATCCACAGACAGCTGAAAACAATATGTTCGCATTTTAAAACCAACTTGCTGCTTCCAGTGCAAATTACACCACAGATACTTTATTAAGGATAGGATTATAAAGTTTTAAAGAAGTGGGGGAAGTAATTTTAAGATAACTGTGCAGAATGTTATTACCATACTTACTTTCTAGTATCTACATGCTTGGCAGTGGATTGCAATGATGGAAACTGTGTGTCACTATATATTTCAGGGGGTCCTTGTGGCACTTTCCGTGTCCTGGTTTCTCTTGCACCGGGTGGCCTGTATACCCCACTGGACTGCACGGGCTCTGGGCTTTCTATTAAAAAGGAGATAGAGAACTTCAGAAACATCTGTTCGTATTTATATGGAAAGGATCCCCAGCTGTCTTTGGGGGTCACCCTGGTACATTTTAATTTGATAGCAAAAATTCTAAGCTGCGTCTAGAAGTGGCAAGTCCTCTCCAGGTGGCAAGTCCTCTCTGAGTCTAGAAGTGGCAAGTCCTCTCCATTGTCAGCTGCAATGACAGCCAACAATGCTTAAAAAAATCCCCTACAAAATTGGCATTAAAAAGATGAACAATGTTTGGTGTCCGACATATACAAATGGGCAAGGAATCTGATAAGGTTGACAGTTTGGAAAAAAAAGCCTTGGGGGCCACAGTTTACTCTTTGCTGATTCAACACATCTCTTTAACTAGACAAAATTAGATATAAATATATCATCAAAACTAATTAAGGTAAATGTTTCCCCTGACATTAAGTCTAGTCATATCTGAATTTGAGAGGTTTGCTGTTTGTTGGAATAAAGTGGTCTCCATATTTTGCATGCCAATCAATCAATAAGCAAGAACATCTGATGCAACAGAAAATGTAGTTTCTTCCCAAGAGTGAAAATAAGATTAAATTTTCTTTCATTAAGGTGAAAGTATAATTTGTGAGAAAGTTGTAAAACATTGTCTGTGTTGTCAAGCAAAAGAAGGTAGAGCAAGCAAAAGAAAAATAGCTTGCATATCATTTTGAGCAAGAGAAAAGAGTGTAATCATATATTTTGCCAGGCAAATACAACTAAAGGATACAACAGAGGCAGCAGCAGTGATAAGGTGGTTTGAGTAATTAAAAAGGCAGTGGCAACTTATTACCATACAATGATCTATCTAGAGTAAGAATGAAAAAAACCATGTTCATTCTTACTTGGGAAGGTTATTTTTGTGGCTTCAGGGATAGAAAAGATTTAAAATACTTAGGGCCTCCAGTGTCATTTCCACCCTAATGGCCATTTTAAATGCAGGGAAGGTCTTTTAAAAAACAAAACAAAAACAGAGTGGACAGAAAGTGATCTTCTCCCAGGCCTGGCCCCTCGTCCACCAAACATGGCAAAATCTCCCTCTCCCACTTTCCCAGAGGGCATTTGGAACTGTTTCTTTGGATTCTTCCCCAGGGGATAGAGCAGGCCTGCACAACTCGTGGCCCTCCAGGTGTTTGGGACTCCAACTCTCTGAAGCCCAGCTTGTTCAGTGGTCAGGAATTCTGGGAGCCAAAATCCAAAATACCGGAGGGCCGCAAATGCTAATTTTCGTAGTAAAATATCAAGGCCATAGTCAACAAATGAGCCAATCCTTCTAATTTATGTGAATTGTGTTATAAAATGCTGAGATGTCTGGACTATCTTGGCTGCCAACAAGAAAAACGAAGGCTGAATACAACCAAATCAACTAACGTTCCTTAGATAACAGAGGGGAAAAAAATCAAAACTTACCAACAGGTTCAGCAACAGGTATCTGTGTTGGAGCAGATCTATTCCAAGGACCTGATGACTTGTCTGAACCCCCACCTGGTTCTTCACTATTATCTCGGGGTTCATCTCTTTTTTCACTTTCTTCGTCATCTTTTTCACTGACAGAAAAACAGAGAATGCTATAGTATCCATCTTTTACATACAACAGAATATGTAAGCACATATTTTTGATGATTGTGTCCAAGCTTGAGGATCACTACACAAAAGGATAGAATGCAATATTAACAAGAAAAAGAAAAGTATTACTTAGAGCAGCAGTTCTTAACCTTTTCTTTATCACTGACCTCCTGTAAATAGCTTGTTGCTGCAGACCACCAAGAATTAACATTTAAAACCCTAAGCTCTAGGATTCTCAATAACTACATAATTCTAGGAAGAAACAGATATTCTGAGAATGGGGTGATGCAACATGGACACCACCAGAGTTTGGTGCAGCTGCAAAGGTGGTTACCAGCTGTATGCATGGCAGAAAGAAATGTTATGCACTTTCACTCAGTGTGATTCATTTGCATGTTTTAAATGCATGCAGATGCATCAAGTGCTCAATACATTTTTTGTTATTAAAGCAGTTATTTTCATAACTTTTGGACAGTTTGAAATATTGTATTGACATGCAACGGCAAGATCCCCGTTCTTTGAGATCTATGTAAGACCATCTGACTGTCTACCTTGTTCATTTTTTTCCTCCATTCATGATGTCTATCTTTCTGATTTAACTGTAAACGTTGGTAACATTTCTTCAAGCCTTCAAAGACCTTCTATGAGGACATCATGGCTCCCCTGGGTCCATGGATCAAAGGTCAAGAATCCCACAAAAATCTGTAGTTTTGTAAGCATAAGAACTTACAAAACTACAGATTTCCAGCTGGCAAAGGAAATAGCTGCAAAAGAATCAAGATGCACAGCATCACGTAGCTCAAAGAGTAGAATCATCTTATTTGGGACACCTTTTGGGATACATGATTGCCCTTCATTCAATTCATAAGCAAACATGGTCAAGGTGAAGGCCCACCAGCATTGAATTCTCAATTCTAGAAATATATCTGCTGAAGGTTTATCCCCATGTAAGCCGCCCCAAGTCCCTTCGGGGAGATAGAGGCAATAGGTTAAATCCCTGTGCCGGCAGGACTGAAGACCGACAGGTCGGAGTTCTGAATTTGGGAAGAGCAGGTTGAGCTCCCTCTGACAGCTTCAGCTCCCCATGCAGGGACATGAGAGAAACCTCCTACAAGGATGATAAAACATCAAACATCGGGGCGTCCCCTGGGCAACATCCTTGCTGACGGCCAATTCTATCAAACCACAAGCAACTTGCAGTTTCTCAAGTCGCTCCTGACACTCAAAAAAAAAAAGATATAATATTCTGAGTTGCCATTTTAAAACCATATACTCCCCATAGTACTTGGCCATATGTGTGTGTGTGTAGTGTTTCGTTAACTTAAATTATGTTTTCAAAAAACGTAATTCATTGTTCATTGTTTTAAGAACATTACACAAAACAACATTACTAAGCAAATTGTAGTAAAAAAAAAAAGAGAGAAGAAGAAGAAGAAGAAGAAGAAGAAGAAGAAGAGCCGGGAGTATACACTCATGTACAAAATATTGCTAAACCTGTATTTTTCATGTTGATTGTCATTATCTTGAGAAAGAACTTCCAGAAACATCAGTCATGCCAAACATACTGATACATGTAGGGGATGATCACAGGTTGGTTTGAGCCAATGGAAACTATTGCCAACAAGCTATTAGTAAGCTTATTATAACTATCAGCATGTACAATCAGAACATAAATTACTATACTTAAAATGCGCTTTTAAAACATACCTAATTTGCATGGATTGAACTCTGAGGCCACTGTAATCAATTGTTTCTTCCTGCTCAAATTCCTTCCAGTCATCCTCCTCCTGAAAGACATGAACATTATATAAGCTCATTATCAGCACCTCACTATGTAACAGAAATTAACAAGTACAGTAAACTATGGAATGATTGTGTAATAGTTTTTAAAAACCCTCTCCTGATGTCAATACTTCCTTTCTTTTACTGTTTCAGAAGCAGAATGCAACCCACTCCAAAAGCACAAAGCACACTATTAATGTTCAAATATTTCACATACAGTGAGCCCTTGGTATCTGGGGGGATTGGCTCCAGGATTCCTGCAGATACCAAAAATTGTGGATGCTCAAGTGCCTGCAGAGTGGCGGCAACAGCAGCAGCAAGCTCTGGCTGGCAGGGACATGGTGATAGGTGGTGGCAGGAGTTTCTGCTTGTTCATTCATCCCACAATTGGCTGTGGCTGCAAGCATCTTCTTTAGGATCATGGTAATTGGTCTTAACTCTCCTCCTGTCTCTCACCAAGATACCCCAGCTACATTTTCAAGTCCCAATGCACTTCTTTCACCCCTCCCCTACTGCTTTCCTGCTCCTCCTGTTATCCTCCGTCTTGGTGTTGTTGGTTTGTTCATTCACAAGTGGGAGTGCCACTGCCAATTGCCATGTCCCCAAGGAAGCTACTCACAACTGCTGCCAATAGCACAGTAGCAAATAGCTTCTGCAGGACATGGCAAATGACAACAATACTCTTGCTCCCAAATGAAGAAGGAGTGCCCAAAAGCACCACCATGTCCCCAAATTTTCTTTCATTTTTATTTTGGATCCACGGTTGGTTAAATCAGCAGAATCCCCAGATATGTTGAGTCCGCTGTACATATCTGATTAATGTGTATGCTTATTTTTATTTTTGCAGAACAACTGACTATATATGGAAAACCAAATTCTCAGATCAGAATCAGGCACAGTATGACTATGCTAGAATTTTGAATAGCACAGTAAGTTGTGAAATGACTGTAAAACATTAGAAGCCTTGACACAATTTTAAAACCATTGTACAACACAAAACTTCACACTAAATGACACTTTTAAGTTCTAAGGTGTCTTTAAATTCTGACACTTTAGTTACCGGGTAAAATGACTGCTGCTCATCTCCTCATCCAAATTCTACATTCAAAAGTATTTCCCCACAGAAGCTTCCCTGCTACCAGCATTGTCACCTTTCTAATACAAGCCAGAACCATATTTATTGTTCAAAGTATTTAGACACTGGAAAGGCTATCTAGTACTGGCTTATGGTGCTCATTCTAGGCTGTTCATGGTGTAAATATAAAGATGACTAATGTAAATAAAGGCATTTTAAGAGCTTTACTATATACTGATGAACACATTATCATTGTGATATCAATTATGCAGTACAATGAACATGCACTTTCTTGTTTGTAATATGGTTCTTTATACATTTTCCTTTTTAAAACAGATTTATGATTTTTCTAGTGATAAGAAGCAATGCATGAATTTCATATAGGAATAAACAATGAGCAAGATTATTTTGAATTCTTTATATTGTTATCTTTTTTTTAAGTTACACTAATTTCTGATGTCAGTCAACTGGATTGAAGCAGACAAGAAGCAGTGTGAAAACATAATGAATGCTCTATAATTTGAACTTTCCAAGATATTAAACCCTCTTTATGGTTCTTATGAAGATACTTGGACTCAGACGTGTTTGCTTGACCTACTTCTCTCATTATATCACACACTCCTGAATTCAAGGACCCAAACATTCTGCTAAATGTAGAATTAAACAGGATGCCTTTAATTATTTGGGGTATATTTGTAGAAAAAGGATGGAAGGCAGAAAAGAAACAACTGACAACAAATATTGTCATATAATAGAATACAGTGACTTTTTAAATCCAACCTGATGTCTGTTTAACAAAGATTACCCATTTACCTATCTAAGAGCAAATAATTAAATTTGAAACAGCAAGTAATTGTTCATGGCCTATTAACCTGACTATGCCTAGGATACAAAGCATGTATACAGTTTAGTAGAATACTAGGGAATCTACTCTTTAGCTGCCTAAAAAAGACACAGAGGAAACAAGAACACCATTGCTGATAGTTAACTTGCAAACCAGCAAAGAAATAAGTTTTTTCTCTCTTCTATTGTGTCTTCCTAATTCACATGCATTACAATATTCCTTAATCTCAAAAAGACTTCTGAACATTGACTGGCTTACCCAAGGAATAGATGGATCTCTATATGATGATGGACAGCAACTCCCATTTTTCCTCATCACTGCTTATGCTGGGTAGGGCTTTCAACAGCCAAAATGCAAGTTTTACAGTCACAGATTCGTCACCATGCTCTCGCTATAAAACCACACCCCAATACATCCCAATTACCTCAAGCAGAAAAAATGACCTACTTTCCTCAAATTTCCATACACAAAAGATGATGACTAATATGGATAAAGTGATTTTCTTTCATATTACAGGAATAGGGCTTTTTTTTACAAAGCGGTTGGGTGGTAGAAAAGTGCTTCACATACATCCTTTGTAAAACTTGGGAGCAATTAATTATTGACACTTAAATGTGACAGAATCTTGAGACTTGCTTTATGATTAAAAATCGAAACTTGTCACATTTGGTGAGAATTTTGTCTGAAGTTTAAAGGGACCTTGAAAAAGCTGTATAATCATAAAATCCAATGGCCATAGGTATTATCTGGTGAAATTCCTCTAAGGGTTTTCAGATTTAGGACAAAAAACCCCCAAAAAACCAGAAGAGAATAGAGACATGACACAGATGATAGCTAATCACAAAAAGAAGCATGTAAGGTACATAAAATATTGTCAGGATCAGCACAAAAAAGGAGTGGCATCAGTGCCTACAGATAGGAGTAGGAAATTGTCTCCATGTATGTAAAAAAAAATCATACTCGCCTCATAGGCACTCTGATCAAGACCCATGATATCTGTGATTTCTTTGTAATGCATTTTTTTTTTTGCATTTTAATGCATTTCAAAAGAGTACTACCTTTTATCCCCATGTTTTACCAAAAATCCAGACTTTTTAAGTTTGTGGCTGGCCCTTCAGGAAGCACTGTTTCTCTGTGTCACTGAGAGAAGAAATAATTGGTGGGTGGAATGGGTTGTTGGGAAAGGAGTATTCATGCCAGGAAATGCTCCTTTCCTGGGTTTAATTTTTATTTTCAAACATTTGTGTGTGCTGATACTTGCATACCAGTACAAGCAGTACTCAAGTTACTAACATTTGACTCATAGTTAAGAATGGGGGGAGAGACAACAGGAAGAGAGAGAAATCTATCCTAAGGAATGGAAAGTCTTGCTGTGAGTTTTCCGTGCTGTATGGTCATGTTCCAGAAGCATTATCTTCTGATGAATGCTTCTGGAAATGGCCATACAGCCCAGAAAACTCACAGCAGCCCAGTGATTCCAGCCATAAAAAACTTGGACATGAAGGGAAAATCACTCCTAAAAAAGTTGCTACCTATAAAGCCCGATAGATTTGGGTCCTGTCTATTTACGTGACCGGATCTCCCTTTATGAACCAGTTTGGGCTTTAAGATCGGCTGGGGAGGCCCAAGTCTCAATCCCATCCCCATCACAAACGAGGCTGGTAGAAATGAAAGAGAGGGCCTTTTCAATAAGTGCCCCCCCCCCCCACGGAATGCCCTCCTCAGGGAGATTAGACAAGCAACCACCCGCATGACTTTTAAGGAGGACTTAAGATCTGACTGTTCAAACGGCTGTTAAGAATTGTGAGAGTTGAAGTCCAAAACACCCAGAGTGCTAAAGTTTGCCCATGCCTACCCTAGTGCAACCTTATAGCCACATTCTAGCAGAACCTGATCACAGAGTTGTACTGGAGGACTTGAGAGATTCACTGAGACATGTTATTTCTAGGAATCGCTATATCCTCCAGGATGGCTCCATGTTCAACTGCCAGCAGGATTTGACCAAAGAGTTATGCTGGAGGAGCCAGAAAATCTTAGAGATACAATGTTAATCAAATCAACAAATAATCATACCTGCAAGAACAAGCCACAAGTGTGTAGAGTTGTTTATATTTGCATATACTACATTTAATGCATTTCTTTGGGTGTTAGGCTGTCAGGAATTCTGGGAGTTGAAGTCAAAAACATCCACAGGGCTGAAGTTTGGCCAGGCCTGCTCTAGACCTTCTCTTTAAAGCAGTGGTTCCCAATCTGTGGCCCATGGGCCACTAGTGGTCTGCAAGAATGAAAATGTGGTCCACGGCCTCACCATCACTTCATCGTTGCCTTGAAACCCTCTTATAGTGCCAAGGCAACAGGGATGTTGGCAGGGGAGATGCTGACTACCCACAAAAGATTGCTATTTCCAAATTAGATAAAGGTAAAAGTTTTCCCCTGAGTCCAGTCGTGTCTGACTCTGGGGGTTGGTGCTCATCTCCATTACAAGGCCAAAGAGCCGGAGTTGTCGGTAGACACCTCCAAGGTCATGACTGCATGGAGCGGTTACCTTCCCGCTGGAGTGGTACCCACTAATCTACTCACATTTGCATGTTTTCAAACTGCTGGCAAAAACAGCAGCTCCTGCTAACAGCAAGAGCTCATGCGGCTCCCCAGATTTGAACCTGCGACCTTTTGGTCAGCAAGTTCAGCAATTTAACCCACTGCACCTAGATTAATAAATATGGTTTTCTGTGGGTGAGCAGGTGGTGACTACCAGATGGCATATATCCTGTATCAGAAACTACAGCTAATGTAGTCTATTCAATGCCATTTTCTGTATCAGCACCCCAAATAACCAAACCGAATCTAAAGTTGACCGAAAAACTGATTCGTAACCTTTTTGGTATTAATTTTGGAGAGTGGTCCCTGGTCAAAAAAAAGGTTGGGAACCTTTGATTTAATATATAATGGGATGAGGTCCACAGCTGTGATTTTGGGCCCTTCCACACTGCCCTATAACCCAGAATATCAAGGCAGATAATCCCACAATATCTGCTTTGCATTGGGATATCTGAGTCCACACTACCATATATTCCAGTTCGAAGTAGAAAATGTGGGATTTTTTTCAGCTGTGTGGAAGGGGCCTTTGAAACAGGATGATGGAATCCCGGGAGTTGTAGTTCAGCGAGGCGCCTGCCCTCATTCTGGGTGGAGAGGGGCCAGGAGGGCCTTGTGAGAGTACAGCTCCCAGGGCTCCACAGCACTGATAC
This sequence comes from Anolis sagrei ordinatus, assembly GCF_025583915.1. Taxonomy (NCBI): domain Eukaryota; kingdom Metazoa; phylum Chordata; class Lepidosauria; order Squamata; family Anolidae; genus Anolis; species Anolis sagrei. Next base: position 77,782,731 of record NW_026847660.1, read on the forward strand.
TAAGCTACTAATGTTGGAGAGTGGTCCCTGGTCAAAAAAAGGTTGGGAACCACTGCTTTAAAGTGTAGTGGGATGAGGTCCACAGCAGTGATTTTGAAACGGGATGATGGAATCCCAAGAGTTGTAGTTCAGCAAGGCGCCTGCCCTCATCTTGGGCAGAGAATTGATTTCTCATTGCATTATTCTGTTTTGTTTTTATTGTATTCCTATGCTTTATTTATCTTATTGTGATATTAGTTTTGTTGTTTGGTTTTATTTTATTGTATTTTGTTGTAATTGTATTGCTGGGCTCGGCCTCATGTAAGCCGCCATGAGTTCCTTTTGGGGAGATGGTTTTATTTTTGGGGAGATTATTATTATTATTAGCCATCACCTGCCACATGTTGCTGTGGCTCAGTATGTGTATATGGGTTTTGTGTGTGTATATATTTGTGTATATATGGGTGTTTGTGTATATACGTGGTTTTGCACATGCGTTGTAATGCATTTTTTGTTTTCTGGCTTTTTAAGTATTTTCTGCTGTGTTTTTTGAGCGATGGTCACTAGTTGGCCTGAGAGGTGTATTGTGTCTGAATTTGGTGTCAATTTGTCCAGTGATTTTTGAGTTATGTTAATCCCACAAATGAACATTACATTTATATATATACACACACACACACACACACACACACACACACACTTGTGTGAGTATATATTTGTGTATATATACATATATGTGTGTGTGTGTGGTTTTGTGCATGCGTTGTAATGTAATTTTTGTTTTATGGCTTTTAAAGTATCTTCTGCTGTGTTTTATAAGTATTTTTAAGAGTTATGATCACTCATTGGCCTGAGAGGTGTATTGTGTCCAAATTTGGTGTCAATTCCCCCAGTGGATTTTGAGTTATGTTAATCCCACAAACAAACATAACATTTGTATTTATATAGACTAGCCATCCCCTGCCACACGTTGCTGTGGCCCAGCCTGTGTATGTGTTTTGTGTGTGTATATATGTGTGTGTATATATGTGTGTGTATATATATTCATGTATATGTGTGGCTTTGTGCATCCGTTGTAATGTGTGTGTGTTTTTTTAAATGGCTTTTAAAGTCTGTTTTGTTGTGTTTTTCAGTGTTTCTACGAGTGATGGTCACTCGTTGGCCTGAGAGGTGTCTTGTGTCCAAATTTGGTGTCAATTCCCCCAGTGGTTTTTGAGTTATGTTAATCCCACAAACAAACATTAACTGTACCCGCCACCTGTTGCTGTGGCCAACCTTCCCTCTTTCTCTCCTTCTTTCCCTTTTTCCTTCCTTCCCATCTTTCCTTCTCTTCTTCCTTCCTTCCCCCTTTTTCTTTCTCTTCTGCTGTCTATCTTTCCTTCTTTCCCTCCCTCTTTCTCTACATCTTCTCCCCTTCCTTTGCTCCCTCTTTCCCTTTTTCCCTTCTCCTTCCCTTTTTCCCTTTTTTTCTTCCTCCTCCCTCCCCTGCCCTTCCTTCCTCTTTTCTCTCCCTTTCCTTCTTTCCCTCCTCTTTCTTTCTTTTCTTCCCCTCCTCTTTCTCCTTTTTCTTTTCTCTTCTTTTCTTTTTATGTCCCTTTGTGTGTGTGTGTGTGTGTGTGTGTTTAGGGCTGATGGATATTCGTTGGGACTGTTAGGTGTATTGCGTCCAAATTTGTGTCAATTCCCCTAGTGGTTTTTGAGTTCTGTTAATCCCACAAACGAACATTACATTTTTATTTATATAGATAATGATTATTATTAAGGGTCTTGTGAGAGTACAACTCCCAAGGCTCCAGGGCATTGAGCCAGGGAAGTGCAAAGAGGGGTCACGCTGCCTCCATTCTGCAGTGAGGGCGCGTGGGGAGGCTCCCCTTGGCGGCCTTCTTGCCCCAAGGCGCCCTTTCGTGTCCGGAGGCCGCCCTTCCCTCCCTCCCTCAGTGATGGGGCCTTCCTCGGGGGCCCAGTCAGGCCAGAGCGGCGCCCTCTGCCGGCAGGAGGCCCACTTGGGCGGGCGCCACATGAGGGAGGCCTGCCTGCCTTCCTTCCTTCCTCCCCCGCTTCCTTCCCTCACCTTGTGCGCGGCCCTCGAGGCGGCGCCGGACCCGGAGGCCCCTCCAGACGAGGCGGCGTTCGCGTTGGGCGCCCCGCCGGCCCCGCCTTCGCCCTGCCGGCTCCCCCCGGCTCCTCCGCCCGCGTGGGAAGAGCCCGACGAGGCGGCGGCGACGCTCCCCGAACCAGCCCCGGAAGCCGCAGCATTGGAGGCGCTGCTTCCCCCTCCGCGCGCGCTCTTCTCTTTCCGCTTCTTCTTGTCCCTCTTGGCGAAGAAGTCGTCCAAGCTCCGCTCCTCAGTCTCAGCCATGGCGGCGGCGGCGGCTCCTCCTCCGGTTCAAACCGGTTCTGGCTGGCTGTCCGCTTCCCTCAGGGCCTCCTCCTCCCCGCCGCGCCCGGCCCTTCTCCGGCCTTCCTCCCGCCGCAACCGCCGCCGGCCTGGCCACAGCCTCCGCTCACGCGGCAAGAGCAGCAGCAGCGCCTTCCGCCCTCCACGTTGGTGGCCGCCGCTTGACACAGCCCAAAGGAAAGGCGGGGGCGGCTCGGCTCACGTGGGGTGCTCCGCGGCGCCCGATTGGGCCACGCGCGCGCGAGGCGGGGGCACGCATGCGCTTTTCGTCCCGCCGCCGAAAGGAACAGAGGCCCCCCAATCAGAAGAGACGGCAGATCACGCACTTTGAGCGTCTCTGAAGTGAGGGACGGCGCTCGTGATTGGTCCGGAATACAGGGAGAGGGGGGAGATTAGGCGACATCGAGAGGGTTCGTTGGCGTGAAATGGGAGGGCGTTGCGCATGCGCCTTAAAGGCGTCGTGTCGCGTGGACGGGGTGGGGAGGGGGAAAGGGAGGATGAGTACTCTTGGAGTCAGGACTCTCCTCGCTCGTGGTCTTGCTTTGTCATTTCCTTCAGAATAAGCAGAAACAGCACTGGCCTTATTCAGTTTATATTATCCCATCCCCCCTTCTCTCTATTTTATGAGGGAATTGAATCCCTATTGTTTAATGGAAATCGTTCCAGGGTCCCCTCATACTGTACTCTTATAGGGCCATGGGTTCATTTCAGCTGCCATGGCAACTTCCAGTGCTTCCCAACCTTTTTTTGACCAGGGACCACTCTCCAACATTCGTACCAAAAAGGTTATAAATCGGTTTTTAGCCAACTTTAGATTTGGTTTGGTTATCTGGGGTGCAGATTCACAAAACCGCATTGGAATAGACCACATCAGCTCTAGTTTCTGATACAAAACATATGCCATCCAGTAATCACCATTTGCTCGCTCACAGAAAATCATATTTAATAATCGAGTGCAGATGTACTAGTAATCACTCTGCTTCAGAGAGTGTTTGAGGACCGAGACATCCGTAGGGAGACCAAGGTGCTTGTTTATAAAGCTATTGTCCTCCCAACGCTGCTATTTGCCTGCGAGACGTGGACAATCTACAGATGTCACATGCAACTCTTAGAACGATTCTACCAGCGCTGCCTCCGAAAAATCCTGCAAATCTCTTGGGAAGACAAGCAGACAAATGTCGGCATGCTGGAAGAAGCAAAGACCACCAGCACTGAAGCAATGGTCCTCTGCCATCAACTCCACTGGACTGGCCACGTTGTCCGGATGCCCGACCACCGTCTTCTAAAGCAGTTGTTCTACTCCGAACTCAAGAACGGAAAACAGAATGTTGGAGGACAGGAAAAGAGATTTAAAGATGGGCTCAAAGCCAACCTTAAAAACTCCGGCATAGACACTGAGAACTGGGAAGCCCTGACCCTTGAGCGCTCCAGCTGGAGGTCAGCTGTGACCAGCAGTGCTATAGAATTTGAAGAGGCACGAATGGAGGGTGAAAGAGAGAAACATGCCAAGAGAAAGGCACGTCAAGCCAACCCTGACCAGGACTACTTTCCACCTGGAAACCAATGCCCTCACTGCGGGAGAAGATGCAGATCAAGGATAGGGCTCCACAGTCACCTATGAACCCACTGCCAGCACACTGATCTTGGAAGACTATCCTACTCGGACGACGAGGGATCGCCTAGGTACTAGTAATCTTTCATGGGTAGTTAGCCTCTCCCAACATCCCAGTTGCCTCAGCATTATAAGAGGGTTTTGTGAAACCAGTCACTTGTTGCCATGTGGTTTTGAGGCAATGTTGTAATGGTGAGACCGTGGATCATATTTCTGTTCTTATGGTCCACTGGTGGTCCACGGACCACAGGTTGGGAACCACTGATCCAGTGGAATCAGGGGATTTGTAGTTTGGAGGGGGGCTGGAGATAAGGGAACTGAGTGCGATTGGATGTTGATGATAATGGTAATAATGTATTTATTACTTCTCTGCTGCTCAATCTCTAGGCTGCCAGTCCCAGGATTCCATAGGATGTTGCCATGGCAGCTGAAATGGAATCACAGGGCACATCTGCACTCAACGATTTAGTGTGGATCTGCTCTGTGATGGCCAAAGCGACAGGGAGCTGATCCAGGGTAATGCGAGGCAGTGCCAACTTCTGGCCCAGGATTCAGTGTATCTCCTAACTTCAGAACCTTTAGAATATTTGGACTGGTTCTGAAACAAATCAGTACAACTGTTTTTTGTTTTCTGGGCTCAGGCATAGGATGATATTGGAAGAGATCACGAGGTCCATCCAGTCCAACCCGATTCTGCTATGCAGGAACACTCCTGATAGATGGCCACCCAGCCTTTGCTTAAAAACCTTCAGAGAAGGAGTCTCCACCAGACTCCCAGGCAGCATAGTCCACTGCCAAAGAGCTGTTGCCATCAGGAAGTTTTTCTTAGTGTTTAGGTGGTGTTCAGCATCCCCTCCTGTTCTCCATATCAGTAATATTACTAATATTGCAATATAATTGTATGGTACAATATAGTAATATATAATACTGACATTGTGCTATGCTAATAATATAATATATTGTATGTATATATATTTTGTAAGCCACTCTGAATCCCCTTCAGGGTGAGAAGGGCAGCATATAAATGTCGTAAATAAATAAATATCATGGTGATCTCTGGCCATGGCATTGGTTCTGCTAGTCAGCTGTCACCTGCAGTGATTGGGGGAAGGAATTAGGAGAGGAAGGGTGATTTCTCCTCTCTCCTCTCTCCCCTCCCTTGTTACCTGGCTGGCATCACTGCAGGCGATCCCTGAATGGTAGGACCCATGGCTTGGTTGGAGACTGCTCTGACATGAAGAACAAGAGGGGACAGCAGCAAGGGTGGCCTCTGCAGCAGCCAGGAGAGTGCCTATGATTCCAGAGCTGGCCCAGCAAACACCACACTGAACTAGTCCCAGGATAGTGGGCCCGTGTAGATCCACCCCTTGTACTCTTAATGGTGCAGTGGGACAGGTCTCTTAGACCCTCATTTCACAATGAACCCAACCACAAGGTTTGGTGGTCAGAGGTAGAACTGCCCATCAATATCTGGAGGGCCATGGTTTCCTCCAACTCAACTTTAGTCATTTTTTCCTCCTTATGATTTTGTGAAGGCAAAGCTCGATCTGTAGAGTTTTGTCAGATGTTAAAAGGCACCACTTACATCTTTGAATTCTTTAGCAAACACTGCAGTGGAAATTTAGGAATGTTCCTGATAAATGTTTTGCCCTGAACATACTAAAGGGCAAAATCTGCCATACATCATAGTGATCAACAAGAAACCTATGTGCATTGAAGTTATCTGTTGACTTTATGGTAACTTCATGAATTTCATAGGGTTTTTAAGGCAAATAATACCCAAGTTGTTTTGCCAGTTCCTTCCTGTGAAATATAGCCTACAGCACCTGGTATTTGCTGGCAATTTCCAACGAGGTAAGATCAGCTTCATTCCTCCTGTCTTTTAGGAAGAATCCGAAGTCGTGGTTCTGGGACCAGTCTTTTGGACAGCAGGCATAAATAGCACTTTGGATATGGAATTTGACTGGAATGGTGATACGGCGGTTAATACTATTTTCATTGTTTTCATTAATGTTCTATTTATTGTTTTAATTGTTGTTATATTGCTTTGTTATATTTAACGGAATCAAATTGTGCCAAATGTAAGCCATCCTGAGTCCCCCTTCGGGGATTGAGAAGGATGGGGTAGAAATGCTGGATATATATAAATACATAAGTAAATTTCCTATCCAAGTCCTAACCAAAGCTGACCTTGCTGAGCTTCTAGTCCCTGTTGTGTCACCTAACAAAAGGTTAATGGTTTTATTGACATAAGCTTTCATGAACTGCATCCCATTTCACCAGTTGCATGCTGACAATGCCAGAATAACTGGACAACAGTGTTTATATTAAATTCTTAATTATTATAATTTCTGTTTGATACAGAACAGTGTTTTTATAATTCTAAAATTGTAACCACACTTTCAGTTTGTACAAGTTTTATCTAAAAGGCAGCTCTGCTTTTAACTGATTTTCAGCAGTTGAAAACATGCTTACACTTCAAGTAAATCTTGCTAACAAGTTGGAACATAGAGTGCCAGCACCATTTCTAAATCCCCCCTTTTGCATAGGGAGCATTGTTGGGGTAAAGGGACAATGAAGGCTTAAACAACAAATAGAGTACCACAAGTCTCTACATTCAGATCTGCTGCTGTGTCCCACCTTCTGATTTAAATGTAAATTATAGTGTTACAGTACTGCTGTAGATTTCTTAGATGAAGGGGAAGTACTGAAGAAATAGTACTCCTGAAAGGATAGCAAATCATTGCACCTAGATTTTGGTTAAAATTCCTCTAAATAGGGGCTGTAATATACTCCCTAAAGCAGCATACAGAAGTACTATGTTAATGTGGTTTATTGCTGCATAAATATATGTGATTGCAGTCTAAATAGCCAAATCCTAGATCTGTTCTCCTGATGTATGGTGAGAGAAGCGCACACCAAAAATGAAGCAAAAATGACCACCATTGTTTTGTAAAAACACACATACAAATAGGGCTCTGTGAACACAAATATGCCTCTGGATGTTGCACATGGTGCATACATTTTTCACATTTCCCATAGCTCTTAAATAATGGTGAACGGTCAGGGCCTGTGGAAGAACCTTGTGTATTTCCTGGGAATGCTTACAGGTTAGATCTGGCTTTGGGACGAAAAGATTCTCACCTTTGGTTTAGTTTGAAACCAAGTGAATTGTGAGGAACCTATAATCATGTTTCTTTCTGGAGGGCTTTTTTAAAATGCCCAAAGCAGACACAGGTTTATGATTTGGAATGAGGGCCACAGGCCAATTGCATTGGTTTGTTCATCTCTCCCTTCCTCCCCCCCCCCCTCATTTATCTAAATCATTTCCTTGCTCCAGTGGCCTTTTGATTCACATAAGTCTATTCTATATGCCCTATTACTTTGATCTTTTAAAAAAAATGGTTGAAGATCTACTTTTGTCATATCTGGTGTGCCTAGATTCATGCTCTGTAATTCAGAGGATGACCAGTAAGGCCTTTGGAAATTTCGAGTGAAAGTGTAACACTGATGGTGGTAGGACCGAACTCAACATTATTCTGAATTCATGTATGACAGGGCAATATCAATACTTACCAGTATGTTGAACCCGTTTTATTCCAAGAAACCCTACAGATTTCCAGTACAGTTTGTAGAATCCTCCAGATTTGGAAAACATTATCTGGAAAAACTGAATTTTACATAATACTATTCCCAGAACCCAATCCTCATAATAAACCCCTATGAGATGATGAATGTGTTCTATTTGGGATTTTTAAAGTCAGAGAGCCAGCTAATTGAAACTTAAACTTTATTCTATAATAATGATGGATGCATTGAAACTTATATGCAAAGCAATAATATCTGGTGGTGCCTAGGTCAAGCAATGGCCTATGTAGGTAGATGAATCAAGTGCTCTGTGTTGGCTGCCAATGTTTCCAAGGATACTTTTGCCAGTGAGATCATCTTTTGCTCTGAATGGCAACAATTGTCTTCTGAAGACAAAGGATGTGTAAATCAGCTGAAAGTTTAAAAAAGAAACATTATTTTAACAAAGGAGAAGCAAATCATTAACAGTACAGGATGTTGGTATAAACTGGGCAGCACAGGAGAACCAACAACATAAACTCAATGTATTGTCAAAGGCTTTCATGGCTGGAATCACTGGGTTGCTGTGAATTTTTCAGGCAATATGACCATGTTCCAGTAGCATTCTCTCCTGACATTTCACCTGCATCTATGACAGGCATCCTCAGAGGTTTGTTCAGTTAAGGATACCTGCCATAGATGCAGGTGAAATATCAGGAGAGAATGCTACAGGAACATGGCCACATAGCCCGAAAAACTCACAGCAACCCAACATAAACTCATTTTTGTGAAATTTAGCTCTGTGGTTGCAGTAAAAACAATTACACAGTTGTGATTGATTGGTGTGATTATTGTAAATTAGCTGTTTTGACCATTTTGCCTAAGTGCAACTCCAATTAATAGTCTCATTTTCTTCACTCATGTCCCTTTCACACTACAGTTACAGCACTATGGTTTCTATTCAGTTGCCATGGCAAAGCCCAATGGGATCCTAGAATTTGCAGCTTAGGAGCTCCAGTGCCTCACTAAAACATAAGCCCCAGAATTTGCTAGGATATCACTTGTGATTCAATAAAAGAGAATCATAGCCCTCAAACTGTGCAATGTGAAAGGACACATCCTGAATTCGAAGTGTAAGGAGAAGAACACGTGTTTCCCTTAACAGAATATATGCATCAAGTTCAGCCAAGGTTTCAAGACTGGAAAGAAAAATCCAGACTCTGGTTGTGATGACTCAGTTGTTAAAACAAGAAATATGTCTTCTTGGAAATCTACGTTTCCAGTGAAAATCAAAGCATTTGGTGAAGTCTTAGAGATAAAAATTCAATTTAGGGTCAAAACATGCTTTTTATAATATTACCCATTAAAAACACAGTGGGGTGTTTGTGTTTTAAAAGGCCATGCTTAGCTGGCTGAAACATGAATGGGATCACTCCATACTCTGCCATGTTACTGTTGGCCAGACTTGTGGCTATTATTAGCCTTCAAACGATAGCAGTATCTTCAAATTGAGGGACAGATGTGCCACAAGGGAAGTCTGCTCCTCCAGTGAATTCTGCAGTACCTATTCAGACTACTCTTGAGACTTAACATGGTTTTATCTCTAATCTCTTGGTCCAGCAAGCAGACATTTGCACTGTGAGCAGGGTGTGAAGATAATAAGGAGCTTTACATCTGCTAGAAACTGAACCCCACCCTTGAAAATAAAGACATAAAGAAACAAGACTAGAATAAGTTTTGCATGAATTATGAGTGAGAGACTTCCAAGAGATCAGGTCATCAACTGCCTTGCTTGGTCTTGCAAATTTAGGGTGGAAGCTTGATTGAATCAAACCAACTCTCCTTCTTTTCCTTCCAATTTACTGAATATTGTTGTCCAATGTAGAGTATATTCATTTAAATAGATTCTGCACTTCCAAATCTGCAACTGAAGCACCAGTTGCAAAAGATAGTACAGATGGTAGTGATAGCAAGTTGTGAAATATCTAGCCATGTTCACACAAAATAAGCCAAAATCCTGAAAAATACCGGCTTACTGTCCATAAGCAAGTGTGCTCTTGCATGCCTCCAAACTTCAAACCAATCCTTGTTTCCATGACAAACCAAAAATTTCAAAATCCAATTGTCATAGGGACAGAAAATGAGGTGAAATTTTCTGAACAGGGGCACAGCAAAAACAAATGTTACAGCGTGTTAACCCTTTTTATGCTATCCTAAACTTTTTTTAAAAAAAAACTTTTTTGGCTGGCGTTACACTTACAAATGTAACTGTTCCAACTTACATATAAATTCAACTTAAGAAACGTACATAACCTAGCTTGTACAGCCCCTTCTACTCTGTCCTATATCCCAGGATTTGATCCCAGGTTATTTGCTTTGAACTGGATTCTATGAATCTCCACTGCCAGGTCGGCAACCAGATTTCACCACACCCCTATTAAAGCAGCTCCACTGCCTGCCGATAAGTTTCTGATCCTAATTCAAGGCGCAGATTATTTATTTATTTACTTATTTATTTACAGTATTTATATTCCACCCTTCTCACCCCACAGGGGACTCAGGGCAGATTACAGTGTACACATATATGGCAAACATTCATTGCCAAAGACACACAACAGATATAGACAGACAGTCAGAGGCTATTTAACTTTTCCGGCCACCAGGGAAGCTATTGCTTTCATTGTCCATCTGCGACACTGATGCAGTACTTCCGCATTCCCTGCATGCTTTTGCTGGAGTGCTTTACTGGAGTCTTTTTTATGACCTCGTAAATTAGTTAAATTAGCCTCCCCACACATAGGTGATACCTAATTTTCCTACTTGACAGATGCAACTATCTTTCGGGTTGCAAAGGTTGACAACAAACTACACAATTGGTCAGAAGCTCACTCCGACCTGGTCTGGCTTCGAACTCATGACCTTTTAGTCAGAAGTGATCTTAATGCAGCTAACACTCAAGACAGCTGCGCCACAGTCCCGGTTATGACTTACAAAGCTCAAAACGGATCAGGACCTGCCCATCTTCGTGATCGCATCTCCCCCTATTAACTGGCACAGGCTCTAAGATCTGCCAGGGAGGCCCTCCTCTTGCTTCCACCTCCGTCACAAGCACTCTTGGTGGGATGAGGGAGAGGGCATTCTCGGTGATGGCCGCCCAACTTTAGAACACTCTCCCAGGGAGATTAGGCAAGCCCGCACACTGTCCTCCTTTTGTAGGGAACTGAAAGCTTTCGAGAATAACTAGTCCCTAGGCCCAGTCCCTAGGTTGCCAGATAGTTCTGCACTTCTGTTCTGCACTTCACCCACTTTCCCAGCCCTATGACACGTTGTTTGTACTATCCCTCGCCCAGCCCTTTTATAATTGATCATGTCTATTTTAGTAGTCCTAGCCATTGGTATTGTTGAACCTTGACTGATGGAGCTCCAATGTAATCAGTGTTATATATTTTTAGTTTTAGTGTGTTTTATCAGGATTTTCGTATTTTATGATGTCTTTATTTTCTGCTCCTGTCCTTCAGAAAGATGGTAAAAACCTGGCTGTGGGACCAAGCCTTTGGGGCATTGTGATAAGGCAATAATAGAAAACAATAGAAAATCCACTTTGCCAGCATTGTGTTTTGAGATGGTTTTAAACAACTGATTTTAAAGTAGATATAATTGATTTTAGTCTTTGTGTATATTAATAGTTATTTTATGTCCCAGCAAGGAATGCTTGCTGTATATATGTTGTGCTCTGCCCTGAAGAATATAAATGTTTCAAATAAATAAATAAAATTATAATCTGGGGTGAGCAGATAACCTGGGATCAGATCCTGGGATACAGAAGGGGCCAACATAACCCAGGGACTGCCTGTACTATTCTACCTAAATGAAACTAAGAAATGTCATCAGACATTTTACTCAAACTTCTCTATATTTAGCCTGTGAGAAGCATTCCATGAATTTTGAAAAATAAAGTTTTCATCCACATAATCAAAAATTCTTCACTTGTTTTCCTTTTCTCTTTGCATTATAATATTGTCTCCATCACCTTTCTCTTTCATTAGTTGACTGATATTCTCAACAATCCCAGCAATGGTCCCAGGACTAATAACCTCAGAATTCAGTTTCCTGGGAGACATTAGGAGTCTGTGTGATGTCTGGTATAAAACACCCAGATGCAAAAAAGACTAGTCTCCTTCCAAACTGCCCTTATTATTGGTTGGTCTAAACTCTTTTAGCCTTGGAATTATGGTACTATACATAATCACGTGTCAGTCTAGTAATATCAGTTTTAAAAATCAACCCCCAAAACCTGGGTCAAGACTGTACCTTAACTCTTATATAAAAAAGAACCAACTCTTTCCCTGAATAGATTGGCAAGTCAGGAGCTTCTTTTTTTCTCAGGAAAACCTAAGAAGCACTGACCCCATTGTCTAGGAGGCAGTGACTAGACCAGAGGTACTCAAACTTTTTAAACAGAGGGCCAGGTCACAGTTCCTCAAACTGTTGAGGAGCTGGATTATAATTTGAAAAAACATGAATGAATTCCTATGTACACTGCACATATCTTATTTGTAGTGCAATAAACACTTAAAAACAATACAATAATTAAAATGAAGAACAATTTTAACAAATAAAAACTTATTAGTATTTCAATGGGAAGTGTGGACCTGCTTTTGGCTGATGAGATAGGACTGTTGTTATTGTTGTTGTGTGCTTTCATTTCAGACTTAGGTTGACCCTGAGCGGGGCCGGGTAAATGACCTTGGGGGGCCGTATCCGGCCCCTGGGCCTTAGTTTGAGGACCCCTGGATTTGAGTCACCCCCCCCCCCCGGGGGGGGTTGAGAAGGGTGGGGTAAAAATTGCTGCAAATAAATAAATAAATAAATACTCTATACCAGGTATGGGCAAACCTTGGCCCTCCAGATGTTTTGGACTTCAACTCTCACAATTCCTAACAGCCTCAGGCTTGAGGCTGTTAGGAATTGTGGGAGTTGAAGTCCAAAACACCTGGCGGGCTAAAGTTTTCTCATGCTTGCTCTATATACTATTGCACAATTTCTGGCCTTTTTGTATTCTTGGATGGGAAAACTGCACTGCAAGGGGCAACCCTTGACTTATCTATGGATCATAATCAAATCCATAATTTTTGCTCCCAAACCTGCCCTCAACTTATATATGAGGCTGACTTATAAATGAAAACAGTAAATAAACTGCAAAGACAATTATGCTGGGGAAAATGGAAGGAAAAAAGAAGAGGGGTCGACCAAGGGCAAGATGGATGGATGGCATCCTTGAAGTGACTAGCTTGACTCTGAAGGAGCTGGGGGAGGTGACGGCCGACAGGGAGCTCTGGCGTGGGCTGGTCCATGAGGTCATGAAGAGTCGGAAATGACTGAACGAATGAACAACAACAAAGTAAATTATAGACAAAAATAGATTTCTATAGCCATCTGCATCTACAAAAACACAGCTGGGAAAGGTAACATGTGCTAGCTTCTTAAGCATAGTCTCTAATTGAATTAATTATTAACTTAATTCTGGATTATGTTAATACTAGAAGTCCATTTTATGCTAATCGGATTAAAATGAATTTAATTACATTACCTCCCCTTTTTAGGAAATGTCTCAACGTAATTGATTTTAATTCTTATTATTGCTACTTCTCTCCCTGCTGCCATGAGCCAAGTGTTGAGTGTTAGGCACAAGTATGCGAGTTCCTGAATGAATAATAAACCAAGATTCTCCAGACCTTGACCTTAATCATTTTGTGTGAATGCAATGCTAGAGATTGCTAGGTCCTGCTTTGTTCTGGAGTCTGCTCAGATTGGCCCACTCTGCTTCTCCATTGGGCATAGAGATGCTGTTAAGTGTAAGTCCAACACATGATTCACAATCAATCCGGATAAATACCTGCTTTCTTCTTTGTCTAGGAGGCAGTGATATGCAGCAATGTCTTTCTCGAGCTGTGTTTTAATTATCAGTAGAGCGTCACGATCCCTTTGCTGCTGTTCAGTCTCCGCTCGGATTTCTCCTACTTCGACTTCCAGCTTGGTAATGACAGAGCCTAAATTCTGAAGCTCTATGTCATGCCAGTGTTTGGCATCATAAAGGGAGTTCTCCAAACCTCTCTTCTGCAAAGACAGAAACATGACAGGGCTCTAATTCTGGCTGTGCTTCAAGAGTGTTTTTATTGGGATTGATACACCTGTCACACATGTACTGTGGAATTAATTAGATGAGAAATTATTTTCTCTGCAAGACGACACGACACCTACCTTGTTTTCCTTCTTTTGGCAGGTGAAAACGTCTCTTTCAGCAGGCTTTTGAAGACTAATTGCTCAGGAGAAACAGATTTTCCCCTGAGCAATTTAAATTAATAGGGATTTTACATTATGTTTTATGTAGATTTGTTTTATGTAAATTTAGATCATTATTGTTTTATAAATGTTTGTGTATTTTATTGTATCTTGTATATATTGCTACGTGCTTTTGTAAGTTGCCCAAGTCCCTTCTGGGAGATGGTGGTGGGATATAAATAAAGTTTGATTATTATTATTATTTCTTCATATTTATAATTTAACCTCATTTTAAGGTAAAGGTAAAGGTTTCCCCTGACATTAAGTTTAGTTGTGTCTGATTCTTGGGAGTGGTGCTCATCTCCATTTCTAAGCCAATGAGCCGCCGTTGTCCGTAGACCTCTCCAAGGTCATGTGGCCAGCACGACTGCATAGAGCACTACTGCCTTCCCACAGAAGTGGTACCAATTGATCTACTCACATTTGCATATTTTGGAACTGCTAGGTTGGCAGGAGCTAGGGCAAACAGTATGGTCTCACCTCACTTCCCGGATTCGAACCGCCAACCTTTAGGTCAGCAAGTTCAGCAGTTTAGCCCATTGAGCCACCAGGGGACCCATTTATATGCTTTTAATTCTATTAATGTTTGCACTTTCAACAAACTCTATTGTTTTGCAAGCCACCTTGAGTCCTGGCACTGGGGGAAAAAGTGGGACAAATAAATTAGATGATGATAATAGTGATAATGATGATGATGGAAGGCATTCCACGACATGCTTATAAAGAGTATTTAAATGTTGCTTTTGCCTAGAATTTTCAGTAAAAGGGTTAGATGCTTTGTGGGCAGCAATATACTATCAATATTTTAATTGTTTGAGTTCTCTATATGATGACATTAAATTTAGCTGTTGCTATAAATATCGACTATCTGATCATGAAAACACTAAATATATTTCTTTCTTCAGAGGACAGGACTAGAACCAATGGGTAGAAATGGCGGGGTAGCCGAATTTGCTTAAACACAAGGACAACTTTATAAATGCAACAGCTGAGAAGTGGAATAGGCTGCCTCAAAAGAGTAGTATGCACTCCTGTACTGGAGGTATTTAAGCAGTGCTTAGATGAAAAACTGTGAGGAATGCCACGGATACATGCAACATTATAGGTCCTGTGTGGAAAGGAGTGGTGGACTTCCTGGCATTTGTGGAGGCCCTGATATTTGAGGACCCTTCCAATGCTGTGTATTGCAAGCTTTCACAGCTTGTAACTCACCAAACTGAGTAGCCACATAGCAGGGCCCATTAGCTATCTTGCTGTGCCTAAGACTTTGTAAGCAGGGTGGTCACATGTTCCATTTTACAGAGAATAATTCGTTATTTCAAAGATTTCCATTCGAAAGGCCATGAGATCACATCTGATTTAAAGATAACTGTAAGATTTCTGAAGTATAACAACTACTTTCAAAGTACATACCACACAATTAAACAGGAAGTAACACTTTGAAACCAGGAACAGAAAAGGTTTCACATTTTGTTACATAGCGTTATAGCACTATCACTCTACTTTAACTTCCATGGCTGCATCCTATAAAATCCTGGAATTTGCCCTTTAGGGAGCAGGATTTAGAGTTCCCAGCTGGAGAGTTCTAGTGCCTCACCAAACTACAAACTCCAGGATACCATGCATCGGATGCAGCCATGGGAATTACAGTAGAATCATAGCACTAACATTGTGTAGCATGAAATAGCCCAAGGAAGATCCAGTGCAACATATTAACCACTGTATCACAGTGTCCATAATTAGTGTGCAAGAACATTTCCGTATAACAACTTTGTTATCAGTGTGTGCCAGTTTGCAAGCTGCCCCAAGTCCCTATGGAATATGGTGGCGGGTTATAAATAAAGTATTGTTATTATTATTATTATACTGACACAAAAGCACAATATGTCACAGCAAACGGGATCTATATGCTGGATTTCGTATCACAAAGTCACAACTTGAACACTGCCCAAGCATCTAGGATTGTCTGATGTATTTTCGAATGATGCGCGCAGATCCAAGTAAGGTGGCCTTTTGCAGTTGACAGATTGTGATTTTGACAATGTTTATTATTATTATTATTATTTGAAACACAACAAGATTAGTACATAGCAAACAAGATCACTATGCTGGCTATTGTATTGAATCACACATCGGACCCTTCCCAAGTGCCTAGGACTGTGTGATGTATTGGCAAATAATGCATGCAGATCACAGTAGGTAGCCTTTTGCAGCTGACAGATTATAATTTTGTCAGCACAGATTGTGTTTAAGTGCAGGCCAAGGTCTTAAGGCATTGCACCCAGTGTGCCGATCACCACTGGGACCACCTTGACTGGCTTGTGCCAGAGTCTTTGCAGTTCAATCTTTATTATTATTATTATTATTATTATTATTATTATTATTATTATTATTAGTAGTAGTAGTAGTAGTAGTAGTAGTAGTAGTAGTGTCCCTTTAAGTTGTTTCTGAGCCAAAGACATCCCTAATCTTGGCAAGGCTGTGCCATTGTCTTCTTCTAGGGCTGAGAAAATGTAACTTGCCCTAGTTGACCAAGTAGTTTTCATGGCCAAACTGGGATTTGAACAGTGGCCCCCCGGGTCGTAGTCCAACACTGTGCTTCAACTACTATGCCACTGTGCCTATAATTGTAATCTGGACACCATGGCTTATTAAATATATTTGAAAACTCAAGATAGAATGCAATCCACATTTGAAGTAAAATGAGTGAAACAGTGAGATTTACTTTTGAGTAATAAGGCATGGAGTTATACTATTATTGTTTTAACATCAGGCCCAATGGACATACACCTGGGATGGATAGATATTATTGGACTAAAACTCTCACCATGCTTTTTCCCAGGCTACTAGCCACAGTTGCCCATCCCTGCCCGACACAGTTAGATGGCTGCCCTGGAATACAATGATTGCTTTGCAAATAAATAGATACCCATTATCTTTCTTTACGTACCAGAGTTCTCAAGGATTCAATCTCTGCTTGCATACTTTGTATTTTGCAAGCCGTTTCATGAAATTCTGCCCTCAGGGTTTCAGCCAGTTCCTCTTCCTGCGTTCGCACAGTTGGTACTGTTTCTGTGGATTGCTGACAACATGTGATAGTGACAAACGGATTAAAAGAAGACACTTGTTCTCACTTGGCAGTCTGTTATATAAGAGTAGGCTTGAGGGAATTCGAAAGAAAATTGTTAAGGTAATCCTCAACTTTACCCACTGCTTATGTAAATGATATAGCTCCTAAAAGCAAACATTCATGATCTATCCATTTTACACATTCATATTATTTTTATACCATTTTAACTGCCATGGCCCCATTGTATGATGTCCTGAGATCTGTCATTTCACAAGGTACTTACTTAAGATAGGTTCAGTGCATTCCTGTGTATCCCAAAAACCAGACCTTTTTAGCAAAGAATTTCACGGAAGTACAAAGCCTGGGGCAATCTTTTGTTGAGCACTGCCAGGCCATCAAATGCTAATCAAGGTGGTCAGTTGAAACATTCACACCTAGCTCCAGCAGACAAGTCCTTTGTCCCACCCTGGTCATTCCACAGAGATATAAACCAATTTTCCTAGTTCCAACAGACCTCTCTACCTCTGAGGATGCTTGCCATAGATGCAGATGAAAAATCAGGAGAGAATGCCTCTAGAACATGGCCATATAGCCCGAAAAAACCTACAACAACCCAGTGATTCCAGCCATGAAAGCCTTCGACAATACATAATCTGGATGGCTTCAACATCTTCTTTCCTGTCTCCTTTGTCTTTTTTAAAAAATGCCCCTTTGAACTAAACCCTCAGGATGAGGAATTCTGGGAATTATAGTCCAGAAACTAACATTTCTAAACACTCACAATAAAGAGTTCTGGAAAATTCAAAATATTGCCATTTTGTGAGCTTGTAATTTGTTAAGATAAGCATTGTTCTAATATGAATTTTGGAACTGAAAGTTTCAGTTATTCTTAGCTTATTTCAAGCTTACCTTAGTGTGGAGCAAGACAGTAATCTCAGCACGGTTCCGTTCAATATCCTGTTCCCAGTGAATCCGGATTTTCTCCAGGATGTCATCCAGGCTTATTCCAACGGGAGCCTCTAATTCTTCCAGCGGTGAGACAGCTAGTTGCTTGTAAAGCATCTTGACATCCTGAAAATGACTCATATCAGAAAAAGTGTGACATCCTATGAAATTATATCCAAGTAGATGCTGTGCTTTGATACACCTGTGTTGACATCATTTGGACATTATCTTTGCATTTTTTAAATAATTTTTTTTATCGTGTCAGGAGCGACCTGAGAAACTGCAAGTCGCTCCTGTTGTGAGAGAATTGGCCGTCTGCAAGGACGTTGCCCAGGGGATGCCCGGATGATTTGATGTTTTTATCATCCTTGTGGGAGGCTTCTCCCATGTTCCCCGCATGAGGAGCTGGAGCTGATAGAGGGAGCTCATCCGCCTCTCCCCGGATTAGAACCTGTGACCTGTCGGTCTTCAGTCCTGCCGACACAGAGCTTTAACCCTCTGCGCCACCAGGGGCTCTTTGCATTGACTGAGTTCTTTTCCTCTTGCAGTTTGTACAAATACTTTAATATAGAGGTAACACATTCTCATTCTGACCGTAAGTGGAGAAGTTACTTTTTACAAATAGCTACCATATTTGTTAGGCAGGGAGGTGTAATTATGTAATTACCTGATGCAGGAAAGTGGAAACAGCTTTCAGTATCATTCACAGGGTATGATAGGGATACTGGGAGTTGCAGTCCAAAAACCTCTGCAGATTTTTATTGCTTCTACTATTGCTTTAGTCTAGGCCCCCTTCCACACAACTGAATAAAATCCCACATTTTCTGCTTTGAACTGGAATATATGGTAATGTGGTGTGGACTCAGATAACCCGTTTCAAAGCAGATAATATAATAATGTGGGTTTTTTTGCCTTGATATTCTGGGTTATATGATTGTGTGAAAGGGCCCTAAGACTTCTGTTATGGATTACAAAACCACTAAGGGCCCTTCCACACAGGCCTATATCTCAGAATATCAAGACAGAAAATCCCACATAATCTGAGTGTGGACTCAGATAGCCCAGTTCAAAACATATATTGTGGGATTTTCTGCCTTGATATTCTGGGATATAGGGCTGTGTGGAAGGGCCCTCAGAAACCCTACTATTCTCATGTAGTGGGGAGAACAATTTAATTTTTCATTCTTGCATGTACAAATAAAATCACTCTCCTGTGTTCAAATAGATGAGTCAGTACTCTGCATAAATATATACTTTCTAGTTATATGTTCTTTCTCAGCCATAGGTTCATTTACCTCTTCATGGTTCTTTGACATTAAAGATAATTCTTCTTTCGTACTTTCGATCTGGCTCTCCAGGTCCACTTTGGTTAAGTTAGCATCATCAATCACTTTATAGAGAGAGTTAATTTCATCTTCCACTGCCTTTCGGAATGGCTGTTCATTTTCATATCTATGGAGAAAATGGGCAATATGTCCGATATAACATGGAGCTTAAGTCTTCTGGCAGATACATTTTCCACCTACCTGCCATAGCTTTGTCCTATCCATATGTGTCCAATGAATTAGTCCACTTCTTTTGCACCAGACTAGCCCCATTTTCTAATATATTTTCCACGTAAACCCTTTTCACTATTCTCTATCAAGGCCAGCAGATAGAGGTACAAAAATCATCTCAGGAGGCAGATTTGGGGTATAATTAAAGGGTAAAGGTAAAGGTAAAGGTAAAAGTTTCCCCCTGACATTAAGTCCAGTCGTGTCTGACTCTGGGGGTTGGTGCTCATCTCTATTTATAAGCCGAAGAGCTGGCATTGTCCATAGACATCTCCAAGGTAATGTGGCCAGCATGACTGCATGGAATACCCTTACCTTCCCGCCAGAGTGGTACCTATTGATCTACTCACATTTGCATGATTTCAAACTGCTAGATTGGCAGAAACTGGGGATAACAGCAAGAGCTCACTCCACTCGCTGGATTTAAACCAGCGACCTTTTGGTTAGCAAGTTCAGCAGCTCAGCCATTTAACACGCTGCACCACCGGGGTCTCCTCATTAAGGGTAGCAAATGGTAATTTACGACTATATTTTTATTTATTGCAAGGAGAACCTCTGTTGGGACTTAGTCATGTGCTCTTTCAAAATTCTGACCCAGGTTGGCTTTGAATATTGTGCATATGACGTGCATGCGATAGGGTACTGTTATTGTTCTTTCTTAAGAAGCAAATATCTTGGACTAGGTCTATCTTTAATATCACTATGATTTTTGGAGAGTTACCTGTCTTTTTTTTAAAAAAATTGTGAAATAAGCTAATACATTTGTAATACAGCAGACATTTATTTAGAACATTTGTACCCCATAAATATAATATAATATAAATATAATATCCAAGACACTTAATCTTTTCCCCCATTAATTCCATTATATTTACTGCAAATTTCACTTACCTTCATGCTCCCCATCCCCTGAGCCACTTCTTTTTATATTCTTTTTATATTCACTATCCAAATTTTCATTTCCTCTTGTGAAGGTAATTTTCCATCCTTCATTTTTAATCTTGCCAATTTCCATAATTCCTTACACCACTCTTCAATTTGTATTGTATATTCATTTCCCATTTCCAGTTCCTTGCTATGACCAGTCTTGCTACTGTTAATTGGTTAGGTATTGCATCTTTTTCTTCTTTTTTAACGGTTTATTATTATGTAATGATAACAACGCAATACTCTCCAACAGTTTTGGGTAATTTTTGTTTATATTGGTTATTTTTACTGGTGTTAGATTAACATTTCCATATCAATTTATGATAGTTTTCTTTAACACGTATTGATAAGTCTTTAAAATGTCTTTGTTCCCATAATTGTGTCCACTCCATAAGTTACCTGTCTTTAATGTCTTCAGCATAGGCTTGAATATTCTCTGTTTGTAACATTAGCCGAGCATTTTCCAGGACTTCATCCCCCACCTATAAGAGGCCAGTCAAATAAAAAGAGCACACACAATTTAGAATTGGATTCTTACATGGACCAAATGGTGGATTTGAATATTTGTACTCAATACGTATGACTAAGAATGCTTAGCCATATTTATTTTTGTGTATTTCAGATCTATGTATTTGATGTTGGGCTTAGATCAGTGGGCAAGAGCTGGGTAGACTCTGGTTGCAAGTTCCCACTCAGCTATGAAACATACTGGATAACTTTGGGGAGGGAGTCAATTTAATGGGATTCTTTTGGGCCCTTCCACACAGCCAAATAACCCAGAATACCAAGGCAGAATAACCCACAATATCTGCTTTGAACTGTGTTATCTGAGTCCACACTGCCATATATCCCAATTCAAAGCAGAGAATGTGGGATTTTATTTAGCTGTGTGGAAGGAGCCTTTGTCTTTCTCAGCTTGAACTACCTCACAATGCTGTTATGAAGAAAAATATGAAGGAAAAGATCTGTATTTGTTGCCTTAAACTTAAGTGGAGAAAGGTGGGATACAAATGTGAGTAACAAAGCTAAACAAACAGGCCAATTATTGTATGGATTTTTTTTTTGGCAGAGTGAGGGAAACTATCATTGTAACTTCATGAGAAGCTGTTGCATTGATATGACTTGTGATAGTGCACAGCCATCAAAAGAAAGATGCTAAAACACTCTCTTTAATAGGTTTTTCTGGCTGATGTGTACCAGTCTTTGAATATTATTTGGATGGATTGGTATAGGAAGAAAAGGGATAATTCTTTCTCCCTTTTTGTTATACTAGAATACAGAATGAAGTTGATTTATAGAAGGTTAGGTAAAGTGCTGCACACTGCTTCTCTAATTTGCAGATTTGACAATCACAAAATGCAGTGATGCATCAAACGAGATCACAGACATTTGTGGATGAGAGGTCCATCATCACCTACTAATCATACTAAATGGAATCCCATTAAATTGACTCCCTCTCCATTTGGACCATGAGATTGGCCTTTCCTCTTCCAATTTGCAGTTCTGTTAATAACTCCAGATGCAGATGCGTTCTGGATAGTTATCTCATTTGCACTCTGTCATTGATAGTGGTAGTGATGATGACTTTTGAAGTCGGAATGCTATATCTAATCAGCATGAAATCAGCACCAATACTTCTAATAAGCAATTATCTCCCCTGTTTCAATAGAAAATAAAGTAACAATAGAAAGCAAACCACCCTGAGTCCCTCCAGGGAGAGGGGGCGGGGTATAAATATTATTGTTGTTGTTGTTATTTGAAACACAACAAGATGAGTCCACTACAGACACTCTGCTGGCTGTTGTATTGGATCACACTTCCCAAGTATCTAAGACTGTGTGATGTATCAGCGAATAATGCGTGCAGATCTCAGTAAGGTGGCCATCTGCAGCTGGCAGATGGTAATTTTGTCAGCGCCGATTGTGTTTAAGTGCAGGCCAAGATCTTTAGGCACTGCATCCAGTGTGCCAATTACCACTGGGACCACTTTGACTGGCTTGTGCCAGAGTCTTTGCAGTTCGATCTTTAAATCCTCATATTGTGTCAGCTTTTCCAGTTGTTTCTCTTCAATCCTGCTATCACCTGGGATTGCAACATCGACAATCCATACTTTGTTTCGGAAGTCCCAGAGTAGCTTGATGTGTTCATTCTCTGTAATTTTTTCCTGCTTGTAATCCCACCAGTTCTTTGTCGCAGGCAGATGGCATTTGTGGCACAAGTTCCAATGGATCATCTGAGCAATGGTGTTATGCCTCTGCTTGTAGTCTTTCTGCGCAATCTTCTTGCAGTAGCTGAGAATATGATCTATTGTTTCATCTGCTCCCTTGCAGAGTCTACATTTGGGATCTGTCATTGACTTTTCAATTCTGGTTTTGATGGCATTGATTCTAATGGCTTCTAATTATTATTATTATTATTATTATTATTATTATTATTACACAGGTGGGAAAGCTTAAATGTACATGCCTTCAATTTGCCTGTTGATTTATGGCGAGCACATTAATTTTATATGTATTTTTTAGGAGCAAGGAACATTCAGAGGTGGTTTGCCATTGCTTTCTTCTGAAATATTGCCTACATCACCTGGCATTTATGTGGTGGTCCTCCTCCCATGTATTAACCAGGCCTAACCCTGTATAGCTTTCATGATCAGACAGGATCTGGTGCTGGGAAAAATTAATCACTTAAAACTTGAATTACAGCAGCGATGTCCCAAACTGTACTCGGTGCAAGCTTCACAAGGGACAGTGTGAAAAGTTTTTAAAAACAAATGTTTAAAAATTCAATTTGCCTTGCTGCACTGAGATTCTAAATTAGTCTCATAACTACTTATTGAGAACCACAGGCTCTGCTGTTGCTGTTGTAGTTATAGTTTCAAAGAGCATTTAGAAATGGAAAGCTAATTCCTTTTAACAGAGCCAATCTGATTTCAGACAGGGTTAAAAAAAGGAAGAAACCATTTGAACTCAGTCTAACTTCCCCTTTCTTTTTTTCTTGCTCTACCCTTACAGATACCAAGAAAGGTTTCATTTTGCAGGCTATCTGTAGGACGGGGCAAGGCTGAAGAAGAGACATCCTTCTGGTTGGGTTCCACTTTGTTTTGACTAAATAGACTTCTTACTGTGACGTGACTTCTGAAACATGTCACATTTTACCTCCTGCTCTCTTCATTTCCTGATTAGTCCACTGAATATTGGGGAGATAAGAAAATAGAAACCTTGCCAATCTTCTGTTTGAAGCATATGCTGCTGATGGAGTATGCTGATGCAGTGATTACAAGTCAGCGTTGTGCAATCTTATACATTTGCATCCTCATTTGAGCACATTCTTATTTACTGTAAGCTGAGGAGTGCAAAATTAGAGAATGATTTATTTGTTTATAGAAATGTAGAGGCTTCTCTGCAAGAACAAGCTGGGCAGGGTACCATTCTGATCGTGATTTAAAGGCCTAGATGATGGTTGTGTTTGTACAGTTATTCTGTATACATAGTGGCACTGGAGGAACAGTACCTTTAGGAAATGGATAGTGTGGTGAAGTGCATAAATGTGCAGTTCTCCAGATGTTTTTGGATTACAATTTAAAGCCACCACTATTATTGGTTATACTGGCTAAGGTTGATGGAAGGTCTGATAACAACGGGGACATGTTTATTTATGGATTATCTCCGTTTATTAAAAATCAACTATTAGTAACTTAGGTTCATTAAGATATAAAGGTAAAGGTTTCCCCTTGACATCAAGTCTAGTCATGTCGGATTCTGTGGGCTGGTGCTCATATCCATTTCTAAGCCAAAGAGTCGGCGTTGTCCGTAGACACCTCTAAGGTCATGTGGCCAGCATGACTGCATGGAGTGCTGTTACCTTCCTGCCTGAGTAGTACCTACTGATCTACTCACATTTGCATGTTTTCAAACTGCTAGGTTGCAGAACCTGGGCCTAACACGGGAGCTCATCTCACTTTTTGGATTCCAACCACCAACCTTTTGGTCAGCAAGTTCAGCAGCTCAGTGGTTTAATCTGCTGCGCCATAGGAGGCTAAACAAATCACAAGCTTGTTGAAAGCATATATTTACCCAATAAAGTAGCACCTTGCCATGCCTTGAGTAGGGCAGATATGTTGACTGGGATTTGCCTCCTTTTTATTTCTGATAGATTGGGCCAGATTTAGCAATGGGATAGCTGAAATCAGATAAGTTGTTAATGAAACTAGACTGCTTCATGGCATTTATTTTTAACTGTAGTGATTAAGTTTCAATTTTGATGTTAACTCGGCATGGGAGTTGATAACTAAATAATAAATAGTGCTAAACAGTCAAAAAAGTAGAGCTAAGTTGTTAAAAAAATAATAGTGTTAACTAGCCAATGAAATTTACATGCTGGATATTTACCCAAAGTCTACTCATCTTGATTTTTTGCAAAAGTACTTATTGCTATTTTGCAAAAGTACTCCTTGTGTTGGGGAAATTTACTTAGAAATTTATGGAATGTTATGCATTGTGCAATATGGATACACTCTTAAATGGTAATTAACAGACTTAATCGTTGTATTTCCTCTCTTCTAAGCCAACTTAAATAAGTTCACTATCTATTAACTTTTAATCTTTTCAAAAACCCTTTTGAACAAGAGTGAAAAGGAGTAATTTCATTATGAGTCTACACAGATTATGTGTGGAGGTGCCCCCCCCCCCTAAATCTGGAAGTCTCATGTGGGCCTAAAATGGCTTTGATGACAAAGAATGGATTTCCTGGTCATTTCCAGTTAAATTTATGGTGGAGGAAGACCTTTCCACAGGGAAATATTAACACTAAAGAAACCAATTCTGCTTACTAGTGAACTTGTTGCAGTTATAGCAACATATATAATTTTATCTGGTGGTGTTTGTCTGGTTCGAAGGAGTCTGAATTCTCCACCTATCATTTCACTACTGACTGGTGTAAGTACTTCAAAAAACACGGAAGGCTTCATTCAGAGAACAGAAACACTATAAATTTGTCCACCAATCAAATGCTATTCACTTGTTAAAAACATGGAAACCAAGCCACATGATAAATACGAAGACTCCGGATATTATTAAGATTATAATTTCCATCAACCATAGCCATTATAGCAAATGCTCAGAAATGATGAGACTTCTGATCCACCTACACATATTTCTCATTCCTGACATGCAGGAAGAGGCTAAAGCAGATTTGACCCAGAGAATAATCTTAATAATGATAGTGATTCAATCTGACTTCAGTATGAGCAGGCCTAGTAATTACTTTGGTATTCAACAAGTTTCAGGGCATATATAGGGTTTATGGTTTTTCGATCCTTGAGGTATCTCTGATACACACAGAGTTCTCATTATCTTCTGTTGAGTTCCTCCCAAATCTTGTATAACTATGACTTAGCTCAAGGATGGGAATGTTTGGTCCTCTAGATATTTCAGCTTTCATCACTCAAAAGTCGTGGCCCGTTGGCTATTGGTAAAAGACTGTTGGAGCTTAATAAACATCAGAAGAGTGAAACTTTCCCCACTGCCTTTGTCCATCCACCAAGGTATTCAAAGAAAATTGTATAAAGCATAGTCATATCCATACATATATGAGATAACTCCGATTGATCTCAGCAGGATATGCTACTGAGTAGACATGTATAATATTGTACCATAGGGCATGCATCTATGATTGCATCTCCAAAGAGCCACATGAACTGTATATATGTCACTGAAAAGTAACCAAAGAAACAGTAATGCAGCAATGTCTGAGCCAATACTGGCACACAGATATCTTATTCTAGCATCTAGCGTGCCTTCCTTGGGTTTCATAAAACAGGCTCATGTGTATGTCTTGTTGGGTTTCACTTTTGTTTTCTTGCCTCCTCTTGCTTCATTTTCCTAAGATTATTAATACATTGATTTTATAAAATGGATAAAATGTTCATGATTTACGGACAAAAGCCATGCTTTTGTTTTTAGAAATACAATCTGAATATACACATTCACCTTATCTTCAAAAGGCTGCTGTGCACTTGGAAAAAAATGCCACTGCCCATTTTTTTAAAATGTAAGTCTGGCTTTTGGAAAATTTGATGAAAGAAATACAACATGAATCTCGCTTTCTTCATTACCATCAGTATCTGGCTGGTAATGAGATGATACCAGGGTAGATAAACTCACACCATTTTGTTAGGAATTCTCTTAATAATTTTGCTGCTGCTCAAAACACCTGCTATGAGGGAAAATAGCTGATAATAATCAGCACAAATGGGGGAACATTTCATTATCCCCTCCTCCCCACCCTATATTAATCTCCTCAGGCATTTTTCATGCATAATGGGGATCTACCACAGTGAACTGTTTGAAATGATAATGCTAATGATCATGAAAATTCAAGTTTAAAATGTGCTGAGCAAGGTGGCAGTACATTACCATGAAGCTGCATTTAATTATAACCCTTTGGCATCTCTTTTGTTTCAGCTAACAATTCATTCACATCTGTCTTTGTTTTCAAAAGGTCTCATACTCACTTGGTGACTGATGGTCTCCCAGTTCTCTCTCAGGGCTGCCCAGTGAGTGGCTCGAGAAGATTTCTTGGTCAGGAAAACTCGGATTCGGTCCTCAAGTTCCTGGTTGACCTGCTCTAAAGTTCTCACCTTTTCGATGTAGTCCACTAAGCTCTCATTTAGGTTCTCATAGGACAGGCCTCGTCCCCTTTCCAGCCCTTGAGGTAACGGTATAGTTGAACAAGAACTACGGAGGCCTTGTAAAAAGACACTGCTGATACCCAGAGCTCTGCGAGACACTCGGGTACCCAGACTGCTCACACCTCCTGTAGGTACAACACCCACATAAACACCTGATGGCCTGGTGAGACTTCCTCCTCCACCACCACTAACCCTATGGCTGGTGGCCCAGGAGCCGTCTGCTGTGGAAGTAGAAGGGTGTTGCCCCAAAAAGGAAGCTCTGCGCCTTGGTAAGGGCATGTTGGACTGCAGAATGCCTAACTAAATGAGTTGCCTCTGCTGCTGGCCGCATCCGTGGAGATCTGCAGAGCCAAGCAGGATTTGGGAAATGGGGCCATTATCTGTGCTCTGTCCCAAGAGCTTCTGGGACATTTCTCATTGTCTTTGGCTGCCTATCCCAGGCATGTTTGTTGGAACGATTGTTTGAGACTTTTACTTTGTCAGCAATCTATTTCATGAGAAATCTGTCTGCTGCAAGAGCAGCACACAGAAAAGACAATGCAGTTCAGAGCCATAATAAAGGGAAAGAAAGCGTTCTTTACATATTTAAAACACTGGCATTCTCTCGGCTTCCACATGTACGAGCAAGAATCCAACTGAGATGCTCAGTATCAAGAAGAACTCTGTTTCAATGAGTAAAACTGTTTGTGCATTTCATGTAAATGCATGCCCACTTCTTCTGACTCAGAAACATACACTTCTAAACAGAAGAGTCAGACCAGAAATAATCTGGATTATGGGCAGTGCAGAAATTGATTATGCACCCCTTTCCAAGCCTTTATAGACATTACATTTTTGAGCAATGGATCTGCTCAGGGAGCACATTCACCACAACTCATTTCTCATTCCAGGTTTAAGAACAGGAGTCAGTGCATTTGCAGAAGATACCATGCCATAGTATGAACTGAATGGTACGGTAGTGATAAAAAACCACCTCCCCATCACCTCTCCAGAATAGTTTCAAAGAGCTTGAGATTTTTTAAAAGGGGGAGATGATAGTGGGAAATACATTTGAAAACATACAGAAAAATGTATGTCTGTTAGTTAAAACATTATACAATTCTCAGTTCAACCTGAGAAGTCAGCCATAGCAAAGCACCTGATGAACCAACCTGGACACAGCATATTATCTGAGAACACAGAAATGCTGGACCATTCTAACAACTACCATGTCAGACTACACAGAGAAGCCATTTATGTCCACAAGCATGTGGACAATTTCAACAGAAAGGAGGAGACCATGAAAATGAACAAAATCCAGCCACCAGTATTCAAAAAGCTCTAAAATTAGGACAGTAAATAAAGAGCATGACACAAAAAGCAGGGGAATTCCAGACATGAATAAATCAGGGCCAGCTAACACATCCCAACAAAGGATTTCCCCAAGACTGCAACCATCCAGGCTTTGAAGCTGCAAGGCCATTAAATGCTAATCAAGGTGGCCATTTGCAACATTCACACTTGCCTCAAGCAGACAAGAGTTCTTTCTTTCACCCTGGACATTCCACAGATATATAAACCTCACTTGCCTAGTTTCCAACACACCCCTCAACTTCTGAGGATGCCTGCCATAGATGTGGGGGAAACATCAGGAGAGAATGCTTTTGGTACATGGCTGTACATCCCTGAAAACTCACAGCAACCCAATTATACAAGACTGATACTTCATCTAAAGATTGCCGGGAGAGCCAGGACTCGTGCTTAAACCTGAACTAGATTTATTGATTTGTATATCTATTATTTATCTTATGAAGATCAGGCGGAAATAGACTTCAACCCTGCAAAAGAAAAATCTGTTTTGTTGGCCTCAGAGTAGGCTCAACATAGTTTTGTAACAGGTGGGAACATGTGGCCTTCCAGATGTTACTGGACTCCACCTCCCATTCTTCCTTATCATTGGGTAGGTTGACTGGGACTGTGGAGGTGCAGTTATGTTTAGGATGTTTATTTACCCCAATATTTTGACTAATTGGGGACTGCACAAACTTCAGTGAAATGAGGCAAGCTGACTGGAACTAGTGAGGTTGAGAAATAAAACAGAACGATCTCAAATGACTGAAAACAAATCAAGTGTTAAAGAAAGGCTTATTAGTAAGCTGGTGGATGAGAAGAGAAGGTGGTGCTTTGATCAGTAGAATTACGGTGAAATTTCCATGGATTGTTAACATTTTCCAAGAGAGGCTGTTTCACTGTTGTGGTTAAGTGCTCTAACACTTTCATGGGAAATGCTACTGCCATGTAGGTCCCAGCAGGCAAGAAAGAACAAAGGAAGGCAGGAAACTCCTCATCTGTTCTCTTATGCTCTGAGAATTCTGTCACACACATCAAATGTGATGTATTGTTTTTATTTTTTTTTTATTTTGCCAGGAATCAATGTAAGAAATATTCCAAGTGCTACCAGAGCCTCAAGACAAAGTAATATACAGAGCATGTGTACTGAAATGAGTGGTAGTAGTTGGTCTTGGCACTTGAGTTCAACTCTGAACTCAATGTGCAAGTTACTATATTTCAGTAACACTTTCCCCTCTGACACTGGGATAATACTGTTCTCTCCCACAGAGTAGTTGAAAGGCTAAAACATAAAAAACATGAATTATTTTTCTGCAAATATAAAGCATAAGATATTGATCTCACTTTATCAACTCCTAGCCCATGTTACCATCACAAACAATTCATTCTATTTAAAAGAAAGCTAGGAACTTGTAGTGTTTAGGGCTGTCCCCAGTCAAGACCACCAGCTGCAGATAAGAAATGGGCAAATCAGAACTTGAAAATATTTGAAAGGACAAGCACAGCATTTTCATCAGACCCTGTTATTGCATTCCCACATTCCTCCATGCATTCTTAGTGCCTGGTGGTCCTTTTGCACATATGGCATAGTGTGGATTCTTGCCCGGCATGCTGGCCAATCCCTTAATGCTCAGATAATGCTCCATCAGCGTTATTGTAGTTGCAGCACATTGTGTTAGGAGAACAGGGATAACTTTCTTTTTTCCATGGCTCAGCCCAAAAGAATGCTAGACTATATCTGAGTATAGATCAGTTGAGGCTCCTGTGTTTGTTCAGTCTTGTGAAATAGGCTGACAAAAGGGGGGAAAGAGACAGACAAAATGTTTTTTTTTCTAAATAAGTGTACTTGCTTCCATACAAGCCAAGTATCAATTATAGACATTCAGTAAAAAACTGGCTCAGTAGGCTTTTGTTTTGTTTTTGCTTAGAAATTGCTTTTATTTTATAAAGCCGAAGTTTGGTCTGTAAAGGTTTTAATCACACTTGTAAAAAAGAGGCTGATAATTCTTGGGGGAGGGGAGCTGAAAATGTTTCTCATAATTCAGGGTTACACAAAGATTATATTTATAATATATATATTTATATATTTATAATTTGGGGACCATAAAGATGCAACTGCAAATACTAGAGCAGGGGCAGGGTCATATTTCAGAGACTTGTTCACGTCCTACAAACAGAGTTTCTTGGCAGAAGGGGTTAACAAGGACCATGCCAGTGTCCCTGTAATCGCCATTGGCTGGGGAGCGTGGCTCAGACAGGTGGTCCTGAAAAGTGGGAGGAGGGAGGGGAGAGAAAGAGAGAAAAAAGAAGATTAAGCTTTAGAAAATCTGTCACATATTTATCCCCAATACAGTGGTGTGCCTCTATGAGCACTGTGCAATGCAAAGAGATTTTTTAAAATGTGTCATATGATGTGGATAGGCCTTTGTGTGAAGCACTAAGCACCATTCTGTTCATTTCATTGATCTTTGCATGTGAGTGATGGATGCAAGATTATTATAAAACATGCCTCTTTTTGAGAACTGGAAAGGTTTTGTCTTGTAGGGCTAGAAGGTATCTCTAATTATGAGGGACGTTCTCAGTTTGAGGGCCAGAAAGTGTTTATACAAACTGAAAAAGATGCCCCCCCCCCCCCGCCCCAGTATCCCAGTATCTTGGGGTATGTGCATCTATCATGTAATCTATGGGTGTGGACAATATGTTAATTTTCCAAGGTAATGCATGGCTAAGTTAACTGAAATCTCTTCTCTCATTTAGCACTTAGGCAGAGCAAAAATTTGTTCATAACTGCTTCCTGATTCCCAACTCTGCATGTAATGCATTTTAGCTATCCCTTAATGTTGTTTTACATACTTGTCAATTCTGGGTGTAGCCTATCTAGACAAAGGTCTGGGTCAGTGGACAATATAACACCACCACCCCACAATTCCAGATAGAGAAGCCAATGGGAGGGGATGATAGATTTTGTTTTATTGGAGGGACAATATCCTCTGCCTCATGTTAGGATAGCATGACTGTGGGGCATAGGCAGCCCTGTGTTCCAAAGATAGCAATGATTGTGGAAACTAAGAGATACACTCAGGTGATGTTCCTGCTCCCTTAAATAGTTACCACTGACTCTAGCGAGAGGGCTACATGGATTGTGCCTTGTATGGTTCAGATATGGCAGGTGGGGCGGGGGGGAGGTCTCAATTAGGGTTAAAGTAAAGGTTTCCCCTTATTAAGTCTAGTGATGTCTGGCTCCGGGGTGTGATGCTCATCTCCATTTCTAAGCTGAAGTGCCTCCAAGGTCATGACTGCATAGAGTGCAATTGCCTTTGCGGTTCCTATTGATCTACTCACATTTTCATGTTTTCAAACTGCTAGGTTGTAAGAAGCTGGGCCTAACAGCAGGAATGCACCCTGCTCCCCAGATTTGAAACACCAACTTTTCTGTCAGCGAGTTCAGCAGCTCAGCGGTTTAACCTGCTGCGCTACCAGGGGGTTGTTATCTTGTAGTGTGAGAAGCAAGATTGGTTGTATAATTGTTATAATTAAAAATGATCATAGAATATATATAATACATGTGATAAACAGACACACTCACACAACCTTCCCACTACATCATTTGGAGAATGATTAAAAGAAGCAACTAATTTCATTCCTACCTCTAAAAGACTTGAAACTATAAGAAAAAAACACACCACTATAATCAAGTCTGGTGAGTTTAAAATTAGTTTACATGGTAACCTTACCTTTATTTAAATAAATTTCTATATATTAGAATAAAATAGCACTTTAATTAACTTTTCATAAGGAAATGGCTAAGTATTTTCAAATGTAGTTTCAACATTAAATTGAATGTGTTCAAAATACTAAGCACTGTACCATTTTATATTTGTGTTAACTACCAATCTGTTCTTATTTCACTATTCTGCTTTTGCGTCAGACCAAAAAAGCTTTGTCCAAATTAAATGACTAGCTGACAGTGTGCAATGTTCTCAAAGAGACCTTGTTCCATTAGTGCCACTTCTACAGCTTACTACTGCCATTTCTTTGCATCTTTGATAAAGATGTGTGAGATTACAATTTGCAAGACCCATCTGTCCCATAATAGTGCCATAATGATGGAAACAACTACAGTCTATGCACTGCAATGGAATGGGATTTTCATGAATATTCTAGCTGCTGAGAAATGAATCACTAAACAACATAATGTTCCCAAATGTCTCTATTTTGCAAAAGGAAAAGAAACTCTTAGTTCAGGAAAAGCCTCAAAAGAAAAGGGAATATTGACTCTGCTGGGATACAAAGAGACAGAAGGAGGGAATCAAAAATGTGCAAGAGTTACTGAAACACACACAAAAACTGAGAATCAGAACCTAGGGGTAGTGTAGATGGAAAAAATAGAGATCTGAGGAGAGAGGGAGTGGATACGGAGGAAGAATAAGGAGAAGTTGAGTTATGGAAAGGATATTACTGGAAAAAGAACAGAAAAAGCTAACATAGGAAAGATACAGAGAGGTGAGTCAGGATGACTAAAGACAAGAGGACAAAGGATATAAAAGAATGGGTGGTGCAGACAGAAAGGCCAAAGAAAGTGGAGCTGGGTATAAGTGTCCAGGGATCTAGTCATGGCATAAACACAAACCCAAATACTAAACAATCTGCAACAGCAGTACAGGAGACACAAGGCACAATACCATTATCAAATAAGAGCCATCTAAGAGGCCTGGCACCCCTTGTAATCTTTGTGTCCCAAAACTTATGACAGCACATGAGCCTCTATGTCCCCAGGGTTATAACAATAGCATTGGGATAGCACACACTCCCCCGGGAACTCCATGATCCCTGGAGTAGGAGCAGCAACCCTTCCAGTATATTAGTAGTTCATGAAGAGATGAAAGACTGCTGGGTTTAAGGCTTCCCACTCTACAGGAAGAGATGGGGTCTAGGAGAAATAACCTGGCTTCTATTCTTACCTCCGATGTTCCCAGCGATTGTATCTCTCTTGGTAATTCTACAGCATGTCTATTGAAGTAGTCCATGGTGATAGCATTGTTCCAATAGCTCAGGTTGTTCTCTGGATTAGATGCCTTCTTCTTTCTCCGCATGCAGCAGACAGTTAATAGGACTGCTGTGAACACAAGCATACTGAAAATGAAATGTGTGACTTTGGTGCTTATTGGAGTCATGCAGAACTGAGTGCTCCATGGGCACCTTGGTCGCTTCAGTCCCTCCAATTTTGACACATGACAAGGAAATGCTGGTGTGTGGAAAATTTACCATATAAGATGGAGATTTTGACCATGTCAGACTCATAACAACATTATAATTCACCCAGACTATAAGTGCTGAAGGAGATGAAAGACCCTTCTTTCTTCCCAACTGCCACTGCCCAAGACTCGGATGAGAAGAAGCAGACGTAGCTCTATCATGCCTAAGCCCACAAGAGATGAAAGGCCCTCCCTCCATGCTCTGGATGCGGAGAGAAGAAGCAGGTCTGGTTCCCCTATGTATATCAGATAATTGTTTTTTAATGAAAAGCATTACATGAAACTGTAAACCTGAGTAGAAAAGGCCTGCTTAATCTTTTCCTGTTAACCATATATCTAATTCTAGCAACCCTGCAATTCAGCATCAACTGAATGAGGCATTTATTTCATTCCTCCTGATGTTGGGGCTTGTTCTGATCCCAGGATAAACAGGGTAACATTTCTCTAGCACAGGATCAATAGGGCTCTGTTTAAAAAGAAAATTGAGAAAAGAGGTCATACTGTACTAGTACAGATATATACAGCACTCATGGCTGCAAACTTGCTATATTTGCATCCACCTGGGTGAAAGTGACAATAAAGTTCTCTATGATTGCCTCCTAGTTTGTTGGCGTGCCTTTACCATTCCATCTATGATGTGGAGCAGTGCAGTGCTCCCATCTTTCCCCGCGTTTCAAGATGGGCTACAGCTTCATTAAAACAAGATATAAAACACTATTAAAACAGACACAACAAGATACAGAGAGTTAAAATCCACTGATGAAAAGCAGATTAAAATTCACAACGTAAAACTGACTGGGTAGGTCTGCTAGAAAAGATTGGTGTTCAGGTTCATCGTAGATTCAGACAGCTGATTTAGGTATCAAATGTCTTCTGGCAGGTGATTCCACAGTCTTAGGGCAGTTAATGAAATGCCCTCTAGGTGACAGTTGGCTGTTGGGTTCTGGCAGGCTGGAGTAGCCACCCCCCAGAACACATAGATTGTATGGGAGAAGGCAATCTAAAGGTAACGTGGAGCCAAACCAACCTCAAAACCAACACTTTGTACTTTGCATTGAAACTAACTGGAAGCCAGTGGAGTGAATGTAGTATAGATGTCATATGCTCACTCCTGGATGTTCCTGTAACTAGTCTGGCTGCCATGTTTTGAACTAATTGGGATTTCCAAATTTAGTACAGACTAGCCCAATGTAAGGCACATTGCCGAAGTCCAACCTTGAGGTTTCCATCACATGTACTACCATCTTTAGGTTCTCCGATTCTAGGAAGGGGTGCAGATAGCATATCAGCTGAAGCTGGTAGTAGGCACTCCAGCTGTTGCATCTACTTGGGCTGACATTTGGAGAGACAGATTCAGGAGCACTCCCAAGCTGAGAACATAGTCTTTCAGAGGGAGTGTAACCCCATCTAGAACTGGTGGACACACCTCCATACCCAGGGTAGGACCTTTAGTGACAAGCATCCCCTTCTTGTCTGGATTCAGTTTCAATTAGTTTTCCTTTGTCTAGCCCATTACCTCCTCCAGGCATTCATTCAGAGGAGACATGCTACACATAGCTAAAGCTGTTTTTGAAGGCAGAAATATTTGGGTGTCATCAGTGTGCTGATAGCATCCTGCCCCTGTGGATGGTAGCCATGACTGAAAAAAAAATCTAAACCTGTGTTTCCGCACTCCTTTGTTGACATTCTAACCAATGTACTATGCTTTTTCTTTCCAAAGTAGAACGAAGCAGTTAGGAAGGAGGGGATTCAGAGGCTTTTGGGAGGCTTCCAGGAGTGTGATTTTTCTTAGGCTTCCAGGAACATAAATCTCAGATCCTTGGTGGTTAGGGCGAGGGGTTTGCTAGATACTGTGCTGCTGTTAAAACAGCAGTGCCAGTGGTGACTAAAAGACCACAAAAAATTTTGGGGACTCGTGTGGCCAGAATTGTTGTCCAAGGAAAGACTGGTATGGCTACCATGCTTTTAAGCATTCATTGTCTGTATCACCTAAAACATATATCATTTCTTGATTCAACACCATGGAACCCCTATTTAGGCACCATTGAAACCCTATTTTTAAATATTGGTTGCACTATGGGAAATAAGCAGAAATGCTTAGGCTGAGAAGACATTCAAGAACTATACAAAACCACAATACTTCAGATTTGTGAAGGAAAAGGATTGCCCAAGTGAACAGAAAGAATATAGTTTGCCAAAGATCATTAAAATATTTTAGGGGGGAACGCAAAAACAGTTACTGTGGATTTAAACTGACAACGATGCATCTCAGCAGACAAATTATGAACATTATTGATATATAGGGATCAAAGCTATGTTCAAAGCAACAGGGAACACTGCTATGGTGAGACTGCTAATCAGATGGGGTTTAATCGATGTCTGCCTCTACTCAAAGGAAATGTGTGCTCTTGCTAGAAATCTTTTTGTTGAATTAATAGAAAGATTGTTATTACAGCTGTCAGATTCAAACTTGATTATCATAATGTTGTTGTTCATTCGTTCGGTCATTTCCGACTCTTCGTGACCACATGAACCAGCCCACGCCAGAGCTCCCTGTCAGCCGTCACCACCTCCAGCTCCTTCAAGGTCAATCCAGTTACTTCAAGGATGCCATCCATCCATCTTGACCTTGGTCAGCCCGTCTTCCTTTTTCCTTCCATTTTCCCCAGCATAATTGTCTTCTCTAAGCTTTACTTTCTTCTCATGATGTGGCCTATCACAATACTTAAGATAAAATTCTTGTTGCCTTATTTCTCTCTCTCTCCTATAAGTTCCTAATTCAGACTCTAACACAGGAATGGTAAAGGTTTTGCTCTCTGAGTCAAATCCTAGAGGCAGCAGCCAATACAGATATGATAAAGAACTATGGGAGTTGTTGCTCTAAACATTTCAGGGCTAAAGGTCTCCCTCTGCTGCTCTAAACATTATTAACACCAATGGAAACATTTGCTAGTTTTTGGTTTGTATTAACAAACAAGCAAACAAACAGAAATGTTACCTCTAACTATCCCTCTGTGATAGTCACCAACTGTGACCTTTTCCACGAATCCCTCCATGCCGCTAAATGCGAGGGTTTTCACTTATCTCTCTTTCTGGCACCAATGTGCGAAAATTCTCCTGTCCCACTGCTGCAGCCACCAAATGTAACCGTCTTCTGCTTATTTCCACTTGTGGCACCTATGTGATGTCCTTCTCCTGTCCCACCACTATAGCATCAAATGGAACCACATGCCTGAACCCAAGCTTTCTAATATGAAACTTTTTTGGATGCTCAAGTGAATAATATAAAAATAATGATTTATTAAACAGAAATTGAACATAATTTCACAGATTACTTATTAAATACATCTAAATTACATCTTTTTCTCATATCTTAACTAACCCTAGATACTTCTTACCCTAACTCTCCTGATCACTCAAATCTCTAAACTCAACTAATGCTAATCTTCGACTCTATTCTTACTCCTCATGAAC
Organism: Anolis sagrei ordinatus; assembly: GCF_025583915.1. Taxonomy (NCBI): domain Eukaryota; kingdom Metazoa; phylum Chordata; class Lepidosauria; order Squamata; family Anolidae; genus Anolis; species Anolis sagrei. The sequence goes on from NW_026847660.1 coordinate 77,819,870, forward strand.
TGTCAAACACTGGCCTTTTCAAAATCCCCATAGGCATTCCATGAATCACCACTCATAGATCTTAACTTTATAACCACAGTTACATATTGTATACTTACGTAATTATCCTTTACCTTAATATACATAATAACAACATATTCCATCTAGGTCCAGAACATCAAAAGAATCTGTGCAATTACAAAAACAAAACAACAGAACAACTTACAGGAAAGCTCTTAATGGATTTAATGTTTAACGCTCTCTCTTCCCTGTGTGTTTATGTACTTTCTTAACTGGATTGGATTCTAATGATGAATAAGATATTACTAGATCTGGAAATGTTTGTGTGGAATGAATATGGTATGATAAAGCTAAAATGAATGCTGATAATTTTTTGAGATGTATCTTGTTAAGAATATGAAACCTATGCAAACCAGTTATGCCCTGAAATGCCATTATGGGTTTCAACACAAGAAGTATTTTATAGGAAGGAAATAAGAGTGAAAAAATGGCTGACTTGTCAAGATATTTTGTAATTTGACCAAGATCAATATAAAATGAAGTCAAATGAAGGCCATAATTTTCAATGGTGTTCTTATAAACAAACATTTGAAAGATTGAAAACAAATAAGAAAATACCATTTCAAGTTGAGCAAACTGGAATTTGAGATTCCTTTCTATACAGATTATGAACATTTGACATTTATAGGTTTCTCAAAACCCTTAATGCAACTCTGTTGTATGTTGGGACTAGAAGTGAGGTAATTTAACAGTGCTTAGACTTACCCAAACTGCAAACTGTCTGAGAACATATTTCCCATAGATACAGATGTGTTACTGTATGCTCTTAATAACAGAAGTTCCAAATAAATTCCTATTTGTCTTGCTTCAAGGGGAAAAAAAGAGTTGCAATTCTAAGAAGACTTTCCAACAAATTCATTCTCTCCCCCTCCTTCTTTTTCTTATAAATAGAGAGAGAATCAAGGATGCATCAAGATCATAATAAAAGTAACTGGAATGATATGATGAAAATTCTGACCTTATCATCAAACCAATTATGTGATCAGGAACAGAATGACATGTAGTTCTCAGTCAAACAGTTAAATGAATTCACATAAACAAATAGGGAACACATGCCCCAGGATCTCTTTGTACTTCATAAATCTTTGGTCAAAACCAATGAAACATTTCTTTTATTTCCTGGATGACTAGTCTAAGTGGCTCACGTTGACAAGAGGATGAATATGTGCCTTGTTTGAAGAATTTAAGAATTGGCTTAGATGCTGGAGAAATTTCCAAATCTCAGAAGACATCTTCATAGAGCTCCCTTTACCACCAGGAAATGCGTTCATTTTTCTGCTATATTTACGATTATAGGAATGCTCTAGTAATAACTGGATTAGGGAAGAGAAACCATCATCTCCCTAAGAACTTTCAAGGTACAAAAAGCAGAATATGCTTTAACACCTAGATAAACTCTGATGGCAGAAACTTGATTCAGTCAGGTAGTTACCATAACTGTCAATCCAGCTGAAACAATGAATATTCAGGGGGCCTGTCATTAAGGAAATGATTAATTTGCAGATCAAGGGCAGGGCTCAGGAGAATATGAAACAAAATAATTATCCAGGACATTTCATCTTGTGGAAATAAAAAGTTGGAATGTTTTTACAGACATTTTTACCAGCAGTGCAATAAGGGTACATCTCAATTAGAGTTATATCTGATAACTCTGGTGGCAAGAACTAGGTCAGGCCTCACATCACCTCTGGAAGTGACTACGCTTTACTGCCAATGCCAAAGTGGGTCTTTATTATCTTTGGCAAACACAGATTGTTCCCTTTAGTGCCAAATATCCAACAAAAAGCTACCAATTATGCCATACATGCTGATTTTGGAAGCTAAGCAAGGTGACAGGCCTAGTTAGTACTGGGACAGGCAGCTATTTGCAGTACCAGGTGTTGTATTAGGGGAGGGGCCATATTGATTGCTAATCTCTAGATTTAGGCAATCTAAATATAACAAGGAGCCCCTGGTGGCGCAGTGAGTTAAAGCGCTGAGCTTGTTGACCGAAAGGACGCAGGTTCAAATCTGGGGAGCAGCGTGAGCTTCCGCTGTTAGCCACAGCTTCTGCCAACCTAGCAGTTCGAAAACATACAAATGTGAGTAGATCAATAGGTACTGCTCTGGCAGGAAGGTAACGGCGCTCCATGTAGTTATGCGGGCCACATGAGCTTGGAGGTGTCTACGGACAACGCCGGCTCTTCGGCTTAGAAATGGAGATGAGCACCACACCCCAGAGTTGGACACGACAAGACTTAATGTCAAGGGAAAACCTTTACCTTTACTAAATATAACAGGTGGAAAAATAAGCCTGCCATGGTCACAGTGTCACAGAAATCCTAAAAATCATGAGAAGGAATCCAGCCACACCTTTGAGTCTAATGAGGAAAAAAATATCCTAGCACAAGCCTTGTGGACTAGGTGCACTTCATCAGAAACTCTACATCAGGTTGCATATTTATTTTGCCATATGTCCTGTAGGTGGCAGCAATCTCTTTGCTATACAACCAATATATCAAGTAATTTGCTGCAACCCACAGGAAGCTGAAGCATTCCATAAGATGTGACTCTCTTTGGGAAAAGAGGGCAGTGCTGCTGTAGAAACATGACATTGGGGAGCTACTACTGGTGTATCCATAAATGAGTTATTTATCTCACATTACAATGCCAAGAAAAGTGACTTGTATGGGTGGGTATGTGTGTCATAGTGAGCATGTCATGATTAAACAGAGTCAGTGACAAATTATACAGTGATGATTATTACTTATCATTATTATGTTTTGACACCATGACTTGTACCTGCCTTATGAAGCAGATGGTTCCTTTACTGCTAATTGGGAAAGACGAACACAGTTTTTGAAAGAATAAGTTTTTAAAAAAATAATAAATAGAAAGTAACAGTGCAGTTCAACTGAGTTATGTATCACACTGACGTCCAGTGTATCAAGATATTTTGGGTATATCTATACTGTGGAATTAATGCAGTTTGACACCAATAACTGCCATGGCTCCATGGTATGCAATCAGAATTTGTAGTTTGGTAAGGCACTAGCACTGTCTAGCAAAGAAGATTAAAAACCTTGGCAACTCACAGTGTTTCATAGTATTGAATCATGACAATTAAATTGGTGTCAAACTGCATTAAGTTTACATGTAGATGAACTTTATTCACTGGTTTAACTGTTCACTTCTGTATAATAGAAGGCTAGAACTACAGAACTCCTATAATCCCTTCCAACTCTGCAACTTAAGTGTTGTAAAAACATTGCTCGGCTTTGGGTAAGCAATCTTTTGTTCCTCTATGATTTGTGACCAAAAAGCTCATGCAAGTTTTGAAGCACACCAGAATCCCTGCAGTGACTACAAACAGGGGCTTGAATCCAAGGTGATAATGTGGTGCAGAAGAAAGAAGTTATTATGCTACATTGGTCAGGGAAAGGAGGGAATAATAATGTTCCTTATAAAGTAAAGGTTTCCCCTGACATTAAGTCTAGTTGTTTCCGACTCTGGAGGGTGGTGCTCATCTCCATTTCTAAGCGAAAGAGCCTGCATTGTCCATAGACACCTCCAAGGTCATGTGGCCAGTATGATTGCATGGAGCGCCATTACTTTTCCGGCCAGACTGGTACTTATTAATCTACTCACATTTGCATGTTTTTGAACTGCTAGGTTGGCAGAAGCTGGGACTAACAGCAGGAGGTCACCCCGCTCTCCGGATCTGAACCGCCAACCTTTTGGTCAGCACGTTCAGCAGCTCAGTGGTTTAACGCATTGCACCACCAGGGGGCCCTAATGTTCCTTATCCACACTACCATAACTGGTAATATTGTTACTTTTTCCACGCAGCAATAACCTTCACCTTTCTTCTTATATTTTGGGAGCAAAATGCACCGGGAAGCATTTCCAAAGGATTTTTCCCTCCTAAGATTTAGGTCCTTTTTATAACAATGAGTTAAAAAAAGGCTAATATGTAATGGCAGTGATAGAAGAAGCAAGTAATGGGTATAGTAGTGATTCTTGTTAGAAAATGACTTACTTTCCAAACTTGTGGCCCTTGTTTGGACATAACAGCCCTCACTGAGCCATGTAATTCAGGGGTAACCTGGGACACACACACTTTCTCAGAGGTCTTATGAGGATAAAGTGAAATGAGATAAAGTAGAGAGAGAGCCATATTTGCTACCTTGTTTTCACACACACACACACACACACACACATGCATATACATACACACTTTTTAAAGAAATGTAAACTTGCAGTAGAAATTTGTGCAAACAGAGCTGTTTACTTTTTCAGTTTCAATTAATTCTTCTTGATTAAGCACATTCTAATATTCTACCATTGTATTAAGAATGGCTTTATATAATATTTTCCTTGCAAGGAATGCAAGATGTTTACATTTTAAAAGACTAAAGCAAAGAAATATGACCCAGAAAATGGATTACAGATGGCAATATTTCACTTAGACTGACAGTGTGGTACGGTGGTTTGAGTGTTGGACTATGAATCTGGAACCAGGGTTCAAATGCCTTCTCAACCACAGAAACCCACGAAGTGACCTTGAGCAAGTGACATTCTCTTAGTCTCAGAGGATGGCCATTTGAACAAATCTTGCCAAGAAAACACTGTGATAGGTTTGCCTTAGGGTTGCTGTAAGTTGGAAACAACTTGAAAGAACACAAGAACAATAACAACCAATTTCTTTAGAGCTTTCTACCATTATCAGTTCTGTTCAATAAAAGTAGGGGATACATTTGTTGATCACACAGAAAGTGAAAAACCGAAAGACCTTAGCTCATTTGAAGCCTTGATGATGAGAGGGAAAGAGCTGTGATATGATAATAGAGCACTCAGTTTGTATTTTTACTGAACTAACAGCAATGTGTGAATTCTAGCTTTACAAAGGTGTGAAAACCTACAATCATGTCCTTCTACATTAGATTTCATGGGTGGCCATCTATGTGTCTAGAATACACAGAGGATGGTTCTTGTGGTGTTAATTAAGCAATAATCGTAACTAGTCCTACTACAGCTTTCTATCCACAAGATGGCTCCTAGAGTATGCACATTTGAAAATGTTTGACTGACAGTCATCCAGTTTCCCTGCAGGACTTCCTGTGAAAAGAGAGGTCGAATAGACTTTGCATTGTTTTGGTTCATGGAACCCATCTATAAGCAAGTCACGCAGATGTCCCACATAGAAACCATTCCAAGATCACGTGGAACTGTGATTAAATTCTACTAGTGGTACTTTCACAAGAACAAGGAATAATAAAAAAGTAATGGCCTAGTCCTTGACAGACAACTCTTGAGTCACATCAGAATATTCTGAGCTGCTCATCTGGTGCACAGATAGGGAAACATGGAACCTTCCAAATGTTAACTGGAACGCCCACCCTTTCTTACCAATGACTATGGAGGTTAAGACTTATGAGAACTGTAGATCAACAACAACTGAAAGGCAACATGCTACACATTCCTGTTCTAGTCCAGGAGTGTGGTCACTTTGCTGGTTTGAAAGAAGAACCGCTGAAGAAAAGCATATGTTTTGGACTATTCTGGTAAATGACCTTTTCAGTCTTCATTTGTTAGGGATGAAACTAACATTTTTAAAAATGGTACCAACAATTCATTTGCAGTCAATGCGTATAATTCTACATCCTGCTACTGCTATATTATGCACAACTTCAGTCTGTCATTGTGTTCATTTATCTAAATGGTAACTTTCCAGGTGCTATCTTCTCTGTGATGTTATATAGACACAATCCAATAAGGAGCCAAGGATTCTAAGGCAACGACTGTTCCCCAAACATCTTAATTTAACCAACGATAAGGTTTTTAAAAAGCCTAAAATAAATTCATATAAATAAGCTTTCCTGCAAGCCATCAAGCAATTATTTTGTAAAATTAAAGGCATTATGAAAACTTTATTTTTAAAAAGAAAGTGCACCAGGCTATTGGCCCATATAGCCCTGTACTGTCTGAATGAAAAAAAAAACCTCTTTGGGTATTTGGAAGGAAATCCTTTTCAACTCCATCACAATATTTCAGGAACTTAATGTGGACTCTTCTATATATATTCAGACATAAATGCATGGTCCTCAGTATGATTTGGTTCCTCCCCACCTTGCAAAGAAACAAGCCAATGTGGCTATTCTAAAAGATTTCTGACCAGCCTAGGCACCTCCCATGAATACATTACAGTGTTGTACACATATAGTCATGTAAGATTAATTTGCTTTCCTGGTATCAGAAACATACATCATCATTTTACAACTTGAGATGCAAGTTTTATTGCTGCTCAGGTACATGAGGTATTGCCAATGAATGCAGAAGCCCCAGTTCCCCTTTTTAGGTAGGCAACATTTTTTCAGCAATTAGCCCTATAGCATTTTTAAAGAATTAACATTTTTGTTGCAGAGAATACTAGTAATTTTAGTGTAGGAAATTTAAAATGCAGTACTCAAAGGTCTTCCATAATCAAATCCCTTAATCTCTCCTGACAGAGTAGCTCTGACTATAATTAACTCCAGTGAAGTAATATCTATCAATAGAAGAGAAAATTAATTATACCAGACAGTGTTTGCATGGCCATTAGGAAAAATAAGTAATACTTTTACTCCCCTCATATTACTCTATGCTATTGAAACTAAGAGGCATAAAGATGGTGACGGGAGGGGGAAAATCAGGGATAGTGTGGACATCAGATTTTGTTCTCTTGCTGGCAATTTAGGACTTCCCCATAGTGGTAGCTTTTCAAGGCTAAATACTGGAGATGTGTAGTGCTGTAACAGTGCTAGCCATCTGCAGTAGCACCCCAAAAGTTCATTATGGCACTCTAAGAATAGTAATAGACTTCTGAGTTACATCTGCAAGTGATACAAAATTGATCTTGTAGGACCTTTGAGACTGAGAATTTGGTAGCATACGCTAAGTTTACTTCATCAAATGAATGGAGTGAAATGCCAAGGAACTGAATTTTACAGCTATGAATTAACAAAGGTCTGCTCCTTGACACTTCTCTCCATGCATCTGATTAAGTTGACTTAAGTCTATAAAAGCTTATGCAACTGGCTTCTTTTGCTCAGTCTCGTAAGTACTACAAGATCCCTCTGGATACTGGTCCAGACAAAAACAGCTATTTCTTTGAATCTAATGTGATGTCATATGGACACAATCCTATAAGGAGCCAAGGACTCAAAAGCAACCACTGTTCCTCAAGCATCTTGAGGGAATGCAGCACTTGCTGGCCTTGCAGTTATAATTTGCTCTCTGTTTTCAGAATGTCTCCTATTTGTTGGGAATTGCTGTTTGTCAGCAGTGGCAGCATGTGTACAAATGGTGTCAGGTGGGCAGAAAATTAACAAAAGATAGCAGGGCTAAGCACCATACCATATTATGTAAAAATAATAAGCCCAGTCATGTAGAAATACTTTAAGATAACTGTTCACAGAATTAATGGGGAAACAGATAACATTCTTAGTGCCAAATGTTCAGGTGCTTCAACAATCAGGCCCCTTGATTTGGCTTAAGAGAAAACTACCCTAAAATCTGCATTATATACCTAACAAATACATCACATTCTCATATCTCAATAACTAATTCTACCCATAATTTGTTGCTTAAGCCATGATTCGCATAACAGAGGTCACAAAAAATATGTGGCTTTTCTTCCCCATTTCTGGTTTGCTTCAGGTCTGCGTCTGCAATGCCCCTTTTATCAACTCTTGTTTTAGGATAAGCAGTGAGGAAACAAGTCAGGTACAAGCTGCAATTACTAGCTTAAGCACTATGGTGTTAACATACCGAAATTGGATAGTGAAAAATAAAAGACACATTCAATTAGTGGCTTGTTTGCACAGGGAACAAGCCAGAGGCAAACCATGTCTTACTATAAGGTGCAAGCAAAATTATAGCATATTGAGAGAGGAGGTAAACATCCAACTTACAGCATGAGGATATAGGTACGCTGATGGCCACGATGATCCATGCTATATCCACTTTGCTGAGACAAATTGTTGTCCTGTGTTGGGGCTTGTCCCCTTCTGTGACATGAGAAATGTTACCAGGCATACCAGGCTTCCGGGTTCCAGCTGGTACTAGTCTGTTTAGGAAGTTTCCTGTTGCTGTGGAAGGAGAACTTGGTAGCCATGTGGAGGACTCTGTGGAGAGTGAATTGCCTGGCAAGCTGGTGCTATGCTCAGAGGGATGCAGTGTGATAGGCATTCTATGACTAGGGCTTCCTGTTGTATAAAATGAAGAAACATTGGCATTTATGTCTGTTTGACCAGAATGACCAAGTGCTGTTGTTGTTGCTGCTGCTGATGTAGTACTTCCAGGACTAGACAATAAAGGTACCTGGTTTGTACTCGGGTTTGAGATGACCCAAGGGTTATTTTTGCTCAGAATATCCCAAATGCCATTCCGTGGGGTTTTGATAGGCACTGTCGTCATTTCAGGAGGTGCTGATGGGGCAGTCACTAGGACAGTGTTATCGGTTTCCTGTGTTACCAGTTTGGGCAAACTCCCCTTCTCTGTTTTGCTAAGGCCTTCCAAGATATCTCTGTGAAAAGAAGCATGTGAGTCTGTGGTTTTTACCGGCACTGTGCTGTTATGACTGCTGAGAGCTGTAGGCTGAGGCAGAAATTGATGATTTGGAGGCCAGTTCCTTGTGGTAGTAGAAGAATGCAGTTCTGTTTTTACATGAGGCTCTGTAAATTCTGTGGAATTGTCATTGACAGTCTGAAATGTTTTCCCTTTGGGGTAAATCTTTCCAGAAAACAAAACACTCTGATTGTATAAGTGGTAAGGTTCTTTATTGCCAATAGGATGGCTGCTGGTGGATACCTTGGGGACAACAGGAGAAGCAGAGGTCTCCACTGAGCTAGTGGAATGGAAGTTCACAAGAGTTGTTGTGGGTAAAGGTTTCGCTGTGTAATGGTCTTTATGTCCAGATGGTGTCCCCATAGCTGAGATATTGATAATGTCTGTCAGGAGGCCCCTAGATGATGTCACGCTGGGAGACAATACCTGAACAGCAAACACTACTTCTTCAGTCAGTGCCCAGATCAGTAGAATACCTGGAGAAAAACAAACAAGACAATGTGGAGTGAAAAACAACAAAATATGGACAATATCTGTAAAATCACAGAAGAGCATATCTAAAACTGAGGAAGGATAGCCAGTTAGACATTCTCCCCAAAACAGAAAATTCAATCCTGAAAAAGAGAACAAGAGGAACAAACAAACAAACAAAACATTATTGTGTGCCTTCAAGTCATTTCTGATTTATGGCAATCCTAAGGCAAATCTATCATGAGTTTTTCTTCAGAAGATTTATTTGGGAGAGCAGTTGGTTTTGCCTTCCCCTGATGCTGAGTGTGACTTGCCCAGGGTTGGTAGTGAATTTCCATGGCTGAGTGGGAACACTAGTCTTCTGAGTCATAGTCCATTGATGAAATAATGACAGCATACAGCCTCCTGTGTACATTTGAGTGTACGCACCAAGGCAAGCACAGAGGTTTCCATATGTTAACTTGTATTGATAGACACAAACTTAAATTCATTATTGTACTTTAAACCAGATGCTGGGAAATGTGACTCTCTGTATGCAGGTGGACTATAACATCAATTTCTTGAGCTATTGGCCATGCTGACTATGTGTTAATGAGTACTGAAGTCCTTTCATGACTATGAGGGCCACAAGCTGCCCATTCCAGTTTTAAACAGAAATATAATGTATCTTACCATTATGAGGAAACCTGTCTAGTTATTAACTACAGATTAGGAATGTGAAGAAGGCTCACACAGTTACTCGTTCTCAACAAGACAGGCTGATTTAAGACATCAAGGCAGTCTACAAGGATTTTGTTAACCTCAAAGTTTGCACATACAGACATGCTTTTTTCCATCAAGGTTTCAACAATTGGTTCCCATGATTTTGACAAAATGTCTCTGTACAAAATTCATATCCCCCCCCCCCTTTGTGAAGCATAGCACAAAAAAATGCAAAAAACCCCCCCAACTTTTTGGTCTGATTGACCAAAAAGTTGCAACAACCCACCTGATGCTTCTAATTTTGTGCAAAAATATTCTAATTCATAAGGACTGACATTCCAAATTTAGACAAGAAAATGCAACGCCTGAGTTCTCTCTCTTAGGATTCTTCATCTTTGAACTGAAATTGGAGCAGGGAATACTTCAAAGATGTACAAACTTTTTCCAAATAAGAGACTACCTTGTGTAATGCAAGTCACATAGTGAAGCAGAGGTGAAGGCCTCACATGATAGCTCTCTGCATTATGGACAGATTATTGGTACATTATATATCTTTGACTGTAAAATGCTATAACAGAATATGGAAATACTAATTATTAAGGGAATAATGTGTACTCCAAACATGTCATGCTACAACACCACAATGGTAAGCATAGCCAGTGCTTACCATTGGCTATGTTTGATGTGGATTATGAGATCTATAGGCTAGGTTTTGGAGGGCCAAGAGTTCCCTATGCCTTATATAAAAAGATTCCCATGTCCATTCTTATATGTATTATTTGCTAAGGCACATTGTTGATGTTTGTAAACATGCAGAGATAAAATATTATTAATTTTATCCCTTTCTTACTCCAGTAGGATTAGGGAAAATGTCCCTGGGAATCCTTTTTAAAATCCTCACAACAAATCAATGTAGATTAGTCTGTGTTAGAGGTTAATAGGTTCAAGGCTGTGCAGGACCTTTGGTGAAGAGGTAAGAGATCTAAACCTGAATTTCCTTGGCAACAAGTTTTCCACTTAATCCACTCTGACCCATTGATACACACAGTATCGTGTATAAGAAAATACTGACTTCAGTTGAACGCTAGCAAATGTATCTGTCTCTTAGGCTCCTGAACCCATTTTTCCACACCTAAGCAAATTAAAACGACAACAACAGTTGTAAGGACTATGTTCCAGTTTATAATGTTTGATTTTTAAAAAATGCACAGAAATGGACGAAAACTTACTGACAGAAAAAGTTTAATGGTACCTTAAAAAGAGCACATTGATTAAATATTGCTCCATACTTTTGTTTATTGTCACACACTTTTTTGGGTTTCCCATAAGACTCATGCTATTAAGAGCAGCCATTCCCACACATTTGTTGCTGATAACATTAACAGTCTGCTGCAAGATGAACATGAAATGGGGTTTTTATAAATTTTATTTATTTATTTATTTATTTGATGCATTTGTTGACCGCCGCTCTCAGCCCTAGGGCGACTCGCGGCGGTGTACAACATATAAAAACATTTTACAAAAAACACACAGTACATCAACAAGCCATAATTACACAATTAATCTAAATTATACTAACTAATCCGCACCGTCACAACATAGGAGCCTACCAGTCTCATAATCCATATTCCATTCCGATTGTCATTATCAGTTAGTCTGGCACTAGTTAAATGCCCTCTCGAAGAGCCAGGTCTTTAGGCTCTTCCGGAAAGCCATAAGAGAGGGCGCCTGTCTGATGTCAACAGGGAGGGTGTTCCACAGCCGGGGGGCCACCACTGAGAAGGCCCTCTCTCTCGTCCCCGCCAGACGTGCCTGTGAGGCAGGCGGGATCGAGAGAAGGGCCTCCCCAGACGATCTCAAGGCCCTCGTGGGCTCATAGGCCAAGATGCGGTCCGAAAGGTATTTTGGGCCGGAACCGTTTAGGGCTTTGTAGGATAACACCAGCACCTTAAATTGGGCCCGGTAGCAAATCGGCAGCCAGTGGAGCTGGGACAACAAGGGCGTTGTATGCTCCCTGCGTCCCGCTCCCGTTAGTAACATGGCTGCCGCGCGCTGAACTAGCTGAAGCTTCCGGGCCGTCTTCAAGGGCAGCCCCACGTAGAGAGCGTTGCAGTAGTCAAGGCGGGATGTGACCAGAGCGTGTACCACCGTGGCCAAGTCAGACTTCCCAAGGTACGGGCGCAGCTGGCGCACGAGCCTACGCAGTGCAAATGCTCCCCTGGTCACCCCTGAAACCTGGAGATCCAGGCTCAATGATGAATCCAGGGTCACACCCAAGCTGCGAACCTGTGTCTTCAGGGGGAGTGCGACCCCATCCAACACAGGCTGTAATCCAATACCCTGTTTGGCCTTGCGACTAACCAGGAGTACCTCTGTCTTGTCTGGATTCAATTTCAATTTGTTCGCCCCCATCCAGACCATTACAGCGGCCAGGCACCGGTTCAGGACCTCGACAAGTCCTGACAAAAGGACTTAAACAAGTCCTTTTATCATGATTCAACCTGCAGAAGATATAGTTGTCCCTCCTAATTTGCTGTAAATGCCCCTTGAACTTGCTTTATACTGGAATGGCTCCATTAAGGCATTTGAAAACTGGCACTAATGCTTATTTTGAAGTCTGAAAACATTTTTGGACTGCACACCATTGTCCATGCTATCTGAGAGTGTAAAAGTCAATTGTCCTTGCTCCAGGATTCAAACTTCAGGAAATTTACTTTTGGAATTACAAATCCCAGAATTCCAATCTGACTGGGGATTTGGAGTAACTCTTCGAAACTCTGCCCCAGATTATAGGAAGTAAGAGACAGACAAGCAAGAGGTAAACACAGGACAAGGAAGGCCATTAGTTAAAGCATATCCAGATGGCTCAAATAAATGAGAGGCATCATGCATGACAGTGGAAGGCAAAAGGCAAATAAACCATATGATCAAGCTAGAGGGAAAATTCCTTCACAGTGAAGCAAGTGGTTATCACCCGAGCATGAAAGCCAAGTACTGTATATACTGGAGTATAAGCCGACCCAAATATAAGCTGAGGCACCTAATTTTACAACAAAAAACTGGAAAAACTCGTGATAGCAGCTACTGGTAAATTTCAAAATAAAAATAGATTCCAAGAATACTACATTAATTAAGGTATCAGTAGGTAAAATGTTTTTGAATATTTACATAAAACTGTAATTTAAGATAAGACTGCCCAACTCTGATTAAACCATTGTTCTAACCTTCATCAATGTAAATGTGCTTACAACTCCTCCCAACAATAATAGAGTAAAATAATAAATGTAACAACAACAACAATACTACTAATAGAGTAAAATAATGGAAATGTAATAATAACAGTAATAAATAGAGTAAAATAAATGTAATAATGACATTAAACAGGGTAAAATAATAAATGTAATAATAGCAATAATGATAATAATATAATAATAATAATAGCAGAGTAATATAATAAATAACCTTGACACGAGTATAAGTCGAGGGGGGACTTTTCCAGTCTAAAAAAGGGCTAAAAACTAGGCTTATACTCGAGTATATACAGTATATCTCCTAAGCCTCCTCCAATGGAAAGTCTTCTCAGCTCTGCAGCACATGCACATAGACTGAGGCCCCACCTACACTGACCACTTCATGCAGTTTGAAGCTAGCTTTAAATTGAATAGACTGAACAACAAATTTCCATAAAAGTGTGTGAAATAAACCTCTGTAGTTTGGGTAATTACCATTCTGCACAGAGAAACAACTTTTTTCAATACTGGTTTAAAACTGAATTAAATGGGGCTCAAAACTACATCTCTATTCTCGGATATCAGTGAGAAATGAATGGAGATTTCTAAAATCTTAGCAAAACATTTGACTACCTGACGTCAGAAAGAAACTACTTTATAGTATCCATTTTCTACAGAAGCTACAGGATACTTTAAAGGTGTCCTTTTGTAACCCTTCAGATGAGTTTGACCACCAGCATGGAATAATTAAGAATTGCACTGCATTACATCCAGAGGATAACTGGTTGGGGAAGACAGCTTTGGAGAGCTTCTTTTTTTTAGGACCAGTTCCCATTAGACCAGTGGTTTATCATAACAAAGCAACTCCCTTACTGTTATGAGAGCTAACTGTGCAATCTATCCAACCCTATCTGACACACACACACAAAAACTTGTGCTCCAAAGAACATTTGCAGTATGTCAAAGAGAAGGCCTGGTACATATAACAATTGAGAAGGACAGTAACAATAAAAGATAAAACAACATTGGTTTATTAATTCAAGAAGTGTTTTTACATTTTTATGCCACACATCAAGGCTTCCCATTTCTAATGGAAATATTTGATCTCTCTCTCTACATACATAGATAGGATCCAAATGTATTTATGTGTAGAATAGAAATCAGTTGAAATCAATGGAACAAAAGTGAGTCATAACAAGCTTACGTCATGACTCACTTAATGTGTCTACTTGATACATGAGTAAATTTGAATCCAACCCATATTTGGACAGCAGATGGTGCTGAAGGAATGTAACAGCTTCCTAGAGTTTAAGCTCTTTTTTCTAATATGAAATCTCAAAAAGGAAAACGCTGCTTTTCACATATCCTAATTGTAGTGTCTCAGAAACACAAATTATGCATTTCAATAAGATTTAAGTCCACATAATAATATGAAAAGGACAGCTTTTATTAAAAAGTTACATCCGATCTATCTATGAAAAACAGCAGAGTTCAGAATTGTACTCTACTATAGTAGTGTAATCATTAAGGTGGTATTGCAATTTTCTATCCTTCATGGTTTCTGTCCTTCCAAAATCCAGTTTCTGAACAGCTTCACTACATGAAAACTTTCCACTACAGCTGTAATATTGGACAGCTAGCTGTAATATCTGAGGAAGTTGCTGCTACTCTGGATCTTACTTCATCAAAGAAAGGTTCAATGCAGCAGAATGAAATCTTCAATTTGCACTGCTTAGGGGCTACTGATGAATGCAAAATAGTAGACCTCTTCAGGGAATCTATTCCTGAGGTAATAAAAACATTAGGAGGGAAAGCATGTTAATCCTACTCTCCATAGCATTTTCCATAGAGTTGGGCCATTGGGCCATTCAGCCCAATTCCCTGCAATGCAGAAAAAGAACAACCAAAACACCCCTGAATAATTGCCATCCAGCCTCTATTTAAAACCCTCCAAAGAATGAGCCTCCACCACACTGTGAGGCAGAGAGTTTCACTGCTGAACAGCTCTTAAGAGTAATGAGGTTTTTCCTAATATTCAGGTGGAATCTCCTTTCCTGTACTTTGAACGCATTGCTCTGAGTTCTAGTCTCTGATGCAGTAGAAAACAAACCTGTTCCCTCTCCCTTAAAACATCCTTTCTAAGATTTAAACATGGCTATCATGTCTCCTATCAGCCTTCTCTTCTGCAGGCTAAACAAACTCAGCTCCTTAGCTGCTCCATAGGACATGTTTCCAGACCTTTGATCATTTCAGACTCCCTGCTCTGTAAACATTTCAGCTTGTCAATACCCCTCTTGAATTGTGATGCCTGAATTGGACAAAGTATTCCAAGTGATGTCTGAACAAAGAAGAATATAGGGGCACCATGACCTCCCTTGATGTAGACACTATACTCCTTTTGATACAGCCCAAAATCCTATTTGCTTTTTAGCTGCTGATTCTGTGTGTGGAGATGGCTTTCTGAAGGAGAGAGCCTCCTATACTTTATAGAAACCCTCCACACAATTTGGAACACTGGAAAATTATTCAGAGAACCTCTACTAATACAAAAAAGCCCTCCTGTTTGGAAAGTCAGTCATCATTCATAAAGTACCCAAAATGGAAATGAGAAATCAGGGATAACAATCTTCCTCTTCTACAATGTTTATTAAATTGAAAAATTGGTTACCTAAAGAGGGCTAGCATTCACTTTATTCTTGGTAGTTCAAAAACCAAAGTGGTACAGGTTGAGTATCGGTTATCCTATGTATGTATGTATGTATGTATGTATGTATGTAGAGAAATCCAAAATGCTTCGAAACCCAAAATTGTCTACATGTGTGACTGAGATATTGACATCTTTGCTTTCTAATTAATCAATGTGCACAGACTTTGTTTCAGGCACAACATTATTAAACATGTTTATAAAATACATAATGCAATATTCCAAACTCTAAAACACATCTACTCTCAATATTTTGGATAAGAAATACTCAACTAATCTCAACATTGCCTACTGTTCACTTGTCTTATGTTCACTTGATTCCTGTAAACAGTGGTTCTCAACCTGTGGGTCCCCAGATGTTTTGGACTTCAACTCCCAGAAATCCTAACAGCTGGTAAACTGGTTGGGATTTCTGAGGATTGTAGGCCAAAACATCCGAGGACCCATAGGTAGAGAACCACTGATGTACAAAGCCTGCAGCCTATTAAATCAATGGCACTATGTGTATATATTTTAAGATCAAAAGGACGAATGGGAAAGGAATTTAAACTTCTTCCACTTTGCAACCATGTGATCATCTGACTGCCATTCTCCTCACATCCAAACCCAATTCAAAAGCAGATAGGTTAAAAGAAGTCTGACTGACAGATCACTGGAAGGCAGGGGATTTAGCTCTTCATTGGTGGCCCTCATCTAGCTTTGTATAGTAGGAAAAAAGAGCCATCAATTGTGTTTACATGAGCTCTTTAAAGCTGATTGAAATAAATCAGGGGATCCATAACTCCCACTTTTCCTTATTTCTAGCTATACTGGCAAGGGCTGGTGATCCAGCAGGATCAATTCCACCATTTCAGACTTATGCTGGCTTTGTGCATCACTAACCAAAACCCTTAATCCAGTAATACAAGTCACATACAAATTACCCCATTCCTCTACCTCTCTCTGTGATACTCCCCCCATCTCAGACAGGATAAACACTCTCTTTGATCAGTGAGGCTTGAAATATGGTGCTGCTATAGGAGGTCAGAAGCTGATTTTTGTGCTCAGACTTACTGACCCAACTATTGTACTCCTTTAATTGCCCCAGGCTAAGAAGGGCAGCTATTTGTTTAGAGTCCCATCAGAGTACAATAACAGACTGGCCAAGCTGGCTATGCATGATGGGGGATGCCACACAAATGTAGGGTGCTAGGCTGGGAGAAATGTTCCCAGGAACTGTTAGAGAACAAGACATTTGCAACATTTGTTCCAGGTAAATTATCAATCTTCCTAATTATAGTGAGATCGCGATGTCCTTGGGAGTAAGATTAAATGAATTCAATGGGACTTACTTCCAAGCAGACATTACAGGATTGAACTGTGAAAAACAGAGTGTAGTCTTATGTAAGCTCTTTTAAATGTAGATGGTGCTCGCCTTAGTACAGTACAGGATGGTGTTTTGCTCCTGTGAAATGCTATTATCATTAAATGGAAATTTCAGTTTGTTTTTAAAGTAGTCGAATGCAGGAAGTTCATGTGGGCAGCCATTCTATGAATTTCAGCTCCCTCCACAAAATCTTATAACATCAAGTCAATAAAGAAGCATAATTAAAGCCCTGGCAGACAGTGCAAAAATAATCTGCAAACTCCACCTCCTCCAAGGTGAACTGAACCATCTAAACTGGGCTCTACAGGCTAATGGATACGCCACCAAACATCAGAAGAGCTGTAAGACCAAGAACAAGCCACAAGAGTAAAGACAAAGATCCACCCAGAGAAAAGGTGTTCTTATCATACATCAAGGGAACCACTGACTGCATAGGGAAGCTGATGAAGAAACACAACGTACAAATGATCTACAGACCCACTAAGAAAATCCAACAAATGCTATGTTCAGCAAAGAACAAGGGAGATCCTCTAACTTCTGCAGGAGTCTTCCGTATACCATACAGCTGTGGGACCACCAAACGCAGCACTGTCCAAACACAAATCAAAGGACATGACTACATAGAGAATAGATTGAAATCCACCAGTATGTGGACAATTTCAACAGAAAGAAGGAAACCACGACAATGAACAAAATCTGGCTACCAGTATTTAAAATCTCTTAAAATCAGGACAGTAAATAAAAAGAAACACTCAAAAAGTAGGAGAATTCCAGAAAAGAATAAATCAGGGCCACCTAACACCTCCCAACAAAGGATTCCCTCAGACAGCAACTAGCCAGGCTTTGAAGCTGCAAGGCCATTATATGCTACTCAAGGTGGCAATTTGTAACACGCTTGCCTAAAGCAGATAAGAGCTCTTTCTCTCACACTGGACATTCCCCAGATATATAAACCCCACTTGCCTAGTTTGCAACAGATCCCTCAACCTCTGAGGATGCCTGTCATAGATGTGGGTGAAACATCAGGAGAGAATGCTTCTGGAACATGGGCCAGAACACTCACAGCAACCCAGTGATTCCGACCATGAAAGCCTTCGACAACAGTTATAACATCTCATTGTTTCCCATCACAAGGTGATTTTGGGGAACTTATTGCCGGGTGGGCACTGTTTATATGTGACAAAGAGGTGATGCATTATGGAGATCGCCTCTTAAGCGACCCATTGTGGATGTCTCTCCTCAGAGAGAAACCTATGAATAAAGCAATCCGACAAAAGTAATGGAAGTAGAATGTGTTTTAAAAACACACACAATTCCACCCAGGAGTGCTCCCTACTCCCACGGTTTTGTCTTACTTTAATAATAGAAATGCCTCAGATTAAACACAAAAAAGGATTGCTGAGAAAATACAGGCGGTGACAGGATTAAAATAAATATTTTCTGGTGTATGCATCCCCCGTGAAGATAGGTTTGTTTCTTTGCAAGCTGTTGTCCTCACAACACCCTGGTTTGGGAGCCTTCCTTCAATAATATGAGTTTTTTTTAAATTGTTAAAGCATACACTCTTCCAGATGGAGCACGGAATGCTGCCAGATTGCATTTTATGGTTTTTAGTTTAGGGGTTTTTTTTTTCCGTGTCAGGAGTGACTTGAGAAACTGCAAGTTGCTTCTGATGTGAGAGACGTCTACAAAGACCTTGCCCAGGGGACACCCTGATGTTTGATTTTTTTTTTTTACCATTTTGTGGGAGGCTTCTCTCATGTTCTCACATGGGAAGTTAGAGCTGAGACAGGAACTCACCCTCCTCCCCGGATTCTAATCACCAATCTGTCAGTCAGCAGTCCTGCCAGTAAAAGGGTTTAACCCACTGTGCCACTGGGGGCTCCAGTAGTTTAGGTAACCAGCCCTGAATAAGTAAATACCACTTAACTTTTGGGCAAACATAAACAAGACTGGGTTGATCAAGGACCCTTCCACATAGCCATATAGCCCAGAATATCAAAGAAGATAATGCACAATATCTGTTTTGATTTGGGTTATCAGAGTTCACACTGTCATATAATTCAATGTGGATTTTATGCTTTGGTGCGGAAGGGGCCCAAGTCTCCCCAAAGCTCAACTCACAAGAAGCGACTTATTGGAGAGAATTCTTAGAATTATAGAGTTAGAAGAGACCATGAGGCAATCCAATCCAACCCCCTGCCATGCAGAAAAAGCACCATCAAATCACCCCAGACAGATGGCCATCCAGCTTCTGCTGAGAAACTTTCTGAGAAGGAGACTCTGCCACAATCTGAGGCAGTGGGTTGTTGTAAGTTTTTTGGGTTGTATGGCCATGTTCTAGAAGCATTCTCTCCTGACGTTTCTCCTGTATCTGTGGCAAGCAGCCTCAGAGGTTGTGAGGTCTATTGGAACTAGGAAAATGGGTTTATATATCTGTGGAATGACCAGAGTGGGACAAAGAACTCTTGTCTGTTGGAGCTAGGTGTGAATGTTTCAACTGACCACCTTGATTAGCATTCGATGGCCTGGCAGTTGTTTGGTGTGGCTTGTTGGTGCCTGGAGCAATCTTTTGTTGAGAGGTGATTAGATGTCTTTGATTGTTTCCTCTCTGTTGTTGTGCTGTTGTAATTTTAGAGTTTTTTAACACTGGTAGCCAGATTTTGTTCATTTTCATTGTTTCCTCCTTTCTGTTGAAATTGTCCACATGCTTGTGGATTTCAATGGCTTCTCTGTGTAGTCTGACATGGTGGTTATGAGAACACAGCATTTCTGTGTTCTCAAATAATATGCTGTGTCCAGGTTGGTTCATCAGGTGCTCTGCTATGGCTGACTTCTCTGGTTGAAGTAGTCTGCAGTGCCTTTCATGTTCCTTGATTTGTGTTTGGGTAATTCTGCATTTGGTGGTCCCTATGTAGACTTGTCCACACCTGTATGGTATACGGTAGACTCCTGCAGAGGTGAGGGGATCCCTCTTGTCCTTTGCTGAATGGAGCATTTGTTGGATTTTCTTGATGGGTCTGTAGATAGTTTTTATGTTGTGTTTCCTCATCAGCTTCCCTATGCGGTCAGTGGTTCCCTTGATGTATGGCAAGAACACTTTTAACCTCACCACCTCTGAGGATGCCTGCCATAGATGCAGGTGAAACGTCAGGAGAGAATGCTTCTAGAACATAGCCATACAACCCGAAAAACCTACAACAACCCAGTGATTCCAGCCATGAAAGCCTTCGACAATACTGAGGCAGTGAGTTCCACTGTTGAACAGCCTTGATCGTTTGGAAGTTCTTCCTAGTATTCATCCACATAATTTGAACCTGTCTTGCTTCCTCAGAAGTGGGACAAAAAATGCCCAAGCTTGAAGGGAATCCCCTCAGTCTGGCGCTTGTGGTTATTTCAAGCGATATAATAGAAGCTTTTCAGGAGAATCGCCTCCTCGATCAAGGGGCGCTATTCGGTTTGGTTAGAGAGCGGGAAGGAACAATGGGGAACACAAAACAGCGCATCCAGGCGAGGAAAAGGCAAGGCGGCCAGGATCCTGAAGGGAAGAAAGCGAGGCTCCCTGAGGGGAGGAAGGAAGGAAGGGCTGCCTGCCTCAGACACACCTCTCTAGGCGGGAAGGCCATTCATTCATTCATTCAGTCATTCATTCATGCGGCTGAAGAACGGACCCAGAGGCGGCGTTGAGGGGAGAGATTGCACTCACCTGAAAATATCATTTGGACTTGCCAGCAGACATGTCTCACCGGCTCGTGCTGGAGAGCTCTATGCCATTCCGCCGAGTCAATGGGAGCCACTCCGAGAAGCCGTCCGCACAGTTAGAGTTCCCAGCCGCGTCTGAGAGGAGCCCAGGGAGGCGCGCGGCGAGGCGGGCACTGCGCAGGCGCGGCGCTCGCGAGAGGCAGGGAGGGGGCCCCCTTGCCGCCCGCCGCGCCCCCTCCCTGCCTCTCCCCCGCGCCTGCGCAGTGCCCGCCTCGCCGCGCGCCTCCCTGGGCTCCTTTGTGTCCCAGCTTGGCGGGGGTCTATCAAAGAGACTGCCTCTCTTCGCTCTGACCATTGGTTGGGCTGGATTTTACCCCCAGAGAGCTTCCTTCCCTTTTCTAGTTTTGCTTCCCAATAAAACTAGAGTTTTGAAAAGGGCAAAATGAAAATAGTGGGTATGCTTTAAAACACCTTTATTACAGGACACAAGCTATTGGAGAGCATCACCTTTTAGAGAAGAACCTCCTCTTGTACACAACCAAATGGAATTATACTAGCCTGTGTTGTATGAGGTTACGCTCCCCCTGAAGATGCAGGTTCACAGCTTGGGAGTGATCCTGGATTCATTGCTCAGCCTGGAACCCCTGGTTTCAGCGGTAGCCAGGGGAGCTTTTGCACAGTTAAAGCTTGTGCGCCAGCTGCGCCCCTACCTTGGGAAGTCTGATCTGGCAATACTGGTCCACGGTCTTGTTACATCCCAAATAGATTACTGCAACACACTCTATGTGGGGCTGCCTTTGAAGACTGTTCAGAAACTTCAACTAGTCTAAAGGGCTGCAGCCAGACTGCATGGTCATGCGGCCAGCATGACTGCATGGAGCACCGTTGCCTTCCCACCAAGGCAGTACCTATTGATCTACTCATATTTGCATATTTTCGAACTGCTAGGTTGGTAGTTCTGCTAAGTACACTCCCATAAAACATATCATATCATGCACTCAAGTGACAATGAAGTAGACTTTGATGGAAATAACCTATTTGGTTTACTCACAACTTTTCTTATGTTCAGTATACACAGGTACAAAAACGTATTAGCCCAGTTTCAAATATCTTTGAGATGGTTTCCTGTGCCAGCCAGCCAAGGCATATCTCTTGTAACAAAACAGCTATCAACAGGGCACATTGTGAAACAGACAAAGAGAGCATGTGGTTTGCAGCCTTTTTGATAAGTTCTCAGAAACCTAGAGTAAAGGAAGCTACATACCAGAACATACATACAGGAAATAGTAAGCACTAAGATCATGGATGAAGGTTGTCATTTTCAACACAGGCAAATCGCAATTACAGCAGTAGGATAGTGTCTTTGCCTTGGACTTTGGGGGGTGGGGGTGTCATCTTTTAAGTGTGGTATTCAATGGCCTTCCTTTTCTAAGGAGAATTTAACAATAGTTCTCATCCAGCCTTAAAATCCAACAGTTCCCATCTCAGCTTAAATACCTCACAGGGAGAGCAGTGAAGCCGATTCCTCCCCAGATTCACAAATCTCAGTTTCTCTTCACTTTAAAGTCAAATGGATGCACTTTTTGGGACTCCATCTATAAATTTCCCTTTCCGAATGTTCTCTTGGTGGGTTTTAGTCACACAGCATTGCCGTGTCTGTCCCATTCTCACTTTGCACTTCATCTAAGTGACAGGAAAAACCCATCAATGAATCCAGTATCGCGGTCCTTCCACCACTTTTCCTGGTGGGATAATCTCCTTCTGCTGTGGTCCCAATATTGTGGAGGAAAGGAAAGGTCTTGCACGAACGCCAACACTGCGAGACTGTCATTGTGGCAAAACAGGGAAAAAATGGGCGGAACAAAGAGGTAGGAAGAAAGCTAGGCTATGTGAAAGACCGCTGTGACGGTCTGGATGAGGGCGAACAAATTGAAATTGAATCCAGACAAGACAGAGGTCCTCCTGGTCAGTCGAAAGGCCGAACAGGGAATAGGGTTACAACCTGTGTTGGATGGGGTTACACTCCCCCTGAAGACGCAGGTTCGCAGTTTGGGAGTAATCCTGGACTCATCACTGAGCCTGGAACCCCAGGTCTCGGTGGTGGCTGGGAGAGCTTTTGCACAATTAAAACTTGTGCGACATCTGCGCCCGTTCCTTGGGAAGTCTGATTTGGCCATGGTGGTCCACGCTCTGGTTACATCCTGTATAGACTACTGCAACGCTCTCTACATGGGGTTGCCTTTGAAGACTGTTCAGAAGCTTCAAATGGCCCAGCGGGTGGCAGCCAGGTTGCTAACAGGAGCGGCGCCCAGGAAGCATACAACTCCTCTGTTGCGCCAGCTCCACTGGCTGCCAATCTGCTACCGAGCACAATTCAAAGTGCTGGCTTTAGCCTATGAAGCCCTAAATGGTTCTGGCCCTCTAGGAATTTAAGATCTTCTGGGAAGGCCCTGCTCTCGGCCCTGCCATCTTCACAGGCTCGATTGGCAGGGACGAGGGATAGGGCCTTCTCAGCGGTGGCCCCTTGGTTGTGGAATGTCCTCCCCATTAGATCAGCCCCCACTCTCTTAACATTTCGCAAAAAAGTTCAAAACTGGCTATATGAGCAGTCCTTCCCAAACGCAGTGTAGCTATGAAACTCTGATCTCGGAACGGTTGGACAATGTGACTGGACAATGACTGTTTAATGAAATGCGGAGGACTTATGGTTTTTATTATGTTTATTGATGTTAATTGTAATGAATTTTTAAATCCAATGTTTTTAATGTTTAAACTATTTTTGTACTGTTGTGGGCATCGAATTGTGCCGTTTTGTAAACCGCCATGAGTCACCCTCGGGCTGAGAATGGCGGTATAGAAGCGTAGTAAATAAATAATAAATAAAACTTAGGTAAATTGTCATGAAATTTGAGACAACATTTCTCATTACAACATATCTCAGAACAACCCTGATTCCCCTCCAAGAGATAGGGCGGGTTATAAATTAAGTATTATTGTTATTATTATTATTGTATATTATTATCATGATAGCCTTGCATTTATATTTTTTCTAAATGTATGGTTGATTGTGTACTTCACATAGCCTCAGAGGTATCTCATCACATTTAAGTGACACCCTACACACTACAGCCAACACATTAACATGTGATGATACACAGCTTGGAAAGTCCTGGTTCAAACAATGACTTTGCAACAGGCTGTATGACAAAGTCTGCCCACCGGGAGAGCAGCAGGAAAGAAATGAGGTCACATCAGTTCAAGGCAAAGAAACAGCTGTTCTTCTTTAATTGCAATTTGTCTGCCTCGTGTGATAAACTCCCAAGAGACACACTTGTCCCAGTCAATATGAATTCTGTACCACAATGCTAGAGGTCTCCCCACTTCCAGACAATAGGATCTCATTCAGCCTTTGGGACTTCATATCCCAGATTCCTTAAGACAGTGGTTCTCAACCTTCCTAATGCCATGACCCCTTAATACAGTTCCTCATGTTGTGGTGACCCCCAAACATAAAAGTATGTTCGTTGTTACTTCATAATTGTAATTTTGCTACTGTTATTAATCGTAATGTAAATATCTGAAATACAAGATGTATTTTCATTCACTGGACCAAATTTGGCACAAATACCCAATACGTCCAAATCTGAATACTGGTGTGGTTGGGATGGGGGTATTGATTTTCTCATTTGAGAGTTATAGTTGCTGGGATTTATAGTTCACCTACAATCAAAGAGCATTCTGAACTCTACCAACAATGGAATTGAACCAAATTCGGAACACAGAACTTCCATGACCAAAAGAAAATACTGGATGGGTTTGGTGGGCATTGACCTTGAGTTTTGGAGTTGTAGTTCACGTATATCCAGAGAGCACTGTGGACTCAAACAATGATAGATCGGGACCAAACTTGGCATAAATACTCAATATGCCCAAATGTGAAAACTGGTGGAGTTTGGGGGAAACTAGACCTTGACATTTGGGAGTTATAGTTGCTGGGATTTATAGTTCACCTACAATCAAAGAGCATTCTGAACCCCACCAATGATAGCATTGGGCCAAACTTCCCACACAGAACCCCCATGAGCAACAGAAAATACTGTGTTTTCTGATGGTCTTTGGTGACTCCCCTGACATCCCCATGCAACCCCCAGGGGTCCCAACCCCCAAGTTGAGAAACGCTGTTCCAAGCAGTAACCATGTTGCTGGACCAAAAATTGAGAACCCTCTAGGTCAGTGGTTCTCAACCTGGGGTCCCCAGATGTTTTTGGCTCACAACTCCCAGAAATCCCAGCCAGTTTACCAGCTGTTAGGATTTCTGGGAGTTGAAGTCCAAAAACATCTGGGGACCCCAGGTTGAGAACCACTGCTCTAGGTGTTATCCAACTACAACTCCCATCTTCTTTCACTTGTGGCCAAATTAGATGAGGCTGATAAAGAGTTGGAGTCCACTTATATCCTCATAACAACTCAGTGGAGTAGATTGAGAGAAAGTGTGTGACAAATCAGAGCCCCCCAAAACCTTCAAGTCCCTATTCAATACAGACTGTTGTACCACACTGCCTTTTCTTGTAATAAAAATTAGTGAAATCATACATGTGCTTCATAAAGTCCTCTGTTAATGTTAAATATGATCATGCAACAGAATGTTAGAAATTAGACAAAATGAGGCTTTCTATACATTTCCTAACAAATCCATTAAATAAGGAGTAAATAATATCTATATCTGCTGGAGATATGTAGACACAAACAGGTGTAAGGCATAAGTAAATACTCTCAGATTTCTTTGTTAAAATAACTCACCCTTTGTTCTGATTTTCCACTCTATATCCCATTCTGTTTTTCAGATATTACTTGGCAGCATTTCTTTTGGCAGGATGCTGTTGCCAAGGGAGATGTGCAGCTGTTTCCCCACCACCACCTTCTTTCTTTCACCTGCACTTAAGGCTTGCCATTGCTATTTACCTGACTGTGTGACCTTTGGCTGCCAAGAGTTTCACTGTTAATGTTCTAAGGCACTTGGGAGGAATTGTGTGACAGTGGTGTAAATGGCTCTTCAGCCTGGCTAAGGCAAGATCTTGTCAGATCAGGGATTTTATCTTCAGTCACAAAGGTTGATAGCAAATTGCAGTAACAGCACAATGTGTGTGTGTGAAGAGGCCTAAAGTAAAATCTTCTGAAAGCTATATGAGGTTGTTTATAGGTAATGCAAAGGGAGGAAGAAGGATATAGGTTTATAAGGTTACATAGCAATCCCTGGTGGTGCAATGGATTAAACCGTTGAGCTGCTGAAATTGCTGTCCAAAAGGTTGGCCGTTTGAATCCGGGAAGCGGAGTGAGCTCCCACTGTTAGCCCCAGCCTTTGCCAACCTAGCAGTTCGAAAACATGCAAATAATAATAATAATAATAATAATAATAATAATAAAGCATAAAGCAAAGTTTATTGATTAGTCCACTGACCATATCAACATTAAAAACAAAAACAGAAACGTACACAAATAGACAATAATCACTATCCTAGGACTCCCATAATAGTGAACTAACATACATTCAAACTTGATTAAGTTAAAAGATAATTAAAAATATCATCATTAAAATCCCAAGGTAAAATTTCAAACCACAAAAATTAAAAACGAAGGTTAAAACAAAGGTTAAAATAGACCAGTTATTACACAATGCCATGGCAAATGATAGGCTACCAAAATTGTGCCTGTTAGAGCAGACCAAAAACTAACATCAGTCCTCTTGGCTAGTGCAACTGACAAAATACATCAGGAGTTGTGGACTTCCAATTCTATACCCAAACCTCCTAAAAGAACTAGATCCATAAACAGTAGCACAACGAATACAGGATACAGAAGCTCAGAAAGATATTGCCACCCTTAGTAAGGCCGGCTCACTGAAATGGTTAAGTCGCTTCAAACATGCTTTTCAAACAGCCGAATACCTAAAGACAGAAATGCCTAAACATCTAAGGAGGGTATTCACTAGAACCAGATTTGAACAGACAGATACAATGGTTAAACATGGAAGGTTTAACCAAGTTCCATATAATGAACGTTTCTGTATCTGTGGGGCGACAGAGGTAAAGGTACACATGTACTGTTTAGTTGTATTTTGTACAATAATAATAATAATAATAATAATCATCATCATCATCATTTATTTATACCCCACTACCATCTCCCCAAGGGACTCGGTGCGGCTTACATGAGGCCAAGCCCACAGTACATCAGTAAACAAAGGCAATAACAAAAACAATCAATACAAAACAATTAATATAAATCACATAAACAAAAAATAAACAATAACAGTAACACACAAGCATTTAAAAAATCTATGGCCAGGCCAAATGTAATAATTTAAAAWTTTAAAAAATAATGCTGGGCATGAACAAGGTAGGATATAACTGGGATAGGTTTTTTCAAAGAGAGATTAGGGAACGCAGTCAGTCCTAAATCAGTGGTAAAGTGCATTTTGAGGRCATATTGCTGAGAGTTTTCCTTATTGTGAGTAGRTCAATAAGTACTGCCCGACAGGAAGGTAACAGCACTCCATGCAATCATGCCGACCACATGACCTTGGAGGTGCCTATGGACAACACTGGCTCTTCAGTTTAGAAATGGAGATGAGCACCAACCCCCAGAGTCGGACACAACTAGACTTAATGTCAGGGTAAAACCTTTACCTTTACCTAACAGCAACAACTGATAATTCCCATCTCAGTGGGACCCTGAATCCATTTCAAGCATTGAGGTTCTTTGAAAAGAGATCTCCAAGGTCCTGAACCTATTTTAGGGACAGGATTTAGTTAGATAGCTACTTTAAAGGATGAATTAACCCCCCTGCAGCAGATTTACCATCTCACTAACATGGGAACCGCCAGCACTAGTGGAAACAACAGATAATGTGTAATATCCATGCAGCCTCCAAGGCAATATTTATGATCTCTAGCTCTTCTTGATCCAAAATTAATGAGGAAACCATTAAATCCAATAAAACAATCACAACTTGAATTTCTCTCCATATAAAACAGCAATAATATGCGTTTTTAAATTGTGTGGCTTTATCACAATTTTTAAGAATAGATATGGACATAAAACAGCATGCTGCAATTTGTAGTGCTTTCCCCCATGTTTTCGCTAGTCATATTTTTCTCCAGGACATTCCATTCCATTTTGCTTCACTTCATTTCCTTCCAGCAAGTAGGGTGCTTCCAAGATGAAGCTTTAATTATGTAATTACCCTAACTTATTCACAAAATTTTAAACTATTCTCCCATTTTTAAACTTCGTATATTTCTCCGCCACTTGTTTGTTTTCTTTCTTGTCAAATTCAAATATAAACAAAATCCACTTGAGAGAAAAGACAGTTGTGTGTGAGTGTATGAAAAGAATAACATCTAGGAATGCTCCATCTGCAAGCCCCCCATTCTGGTTATCTTTGATTATGCTTCATCTACTGAGGTATGCTGTTATATTTAATTCCAAACTTACAAATTCCCTTTAAAGTAGAAACAGAGGACCCTTTTCAGCCTGTGCCCCAGTTCCAACATGGTGGCCACATTCTAGTGATGGACAGGACCAAGGCCATGAGGCAGGATGAAAGCATAGGCTGGAGAGTAATCTTTACCGTTTTGAGCACTTTCCCAATCAACACACAAAACACAACTCTTTTCTAGCTTGTCTCCTCAAGCTTCTGAGGGTGCAAACCAGAATCCATGTCTATGCAACCGCTTCCTAGGCTCCCAACCGAAGCTTCACTTCATGCAACTACATCGTAGGATTCAAATCAGAGCTTATTTCCATGCAAGTGATTCTTAGTTTGCAAACCAAAGCTCGGCTATATGTAATCATTTCTAGAGTGCAAATCAAAGCTCAGTTCTTCCTAGGCTACAACAAGAACTTCAAAGTATAGAACTAATATGAGTTGGAGAATTGCTGAGGCAGCTTCCTCAAGCTTTTCCTCAGTTCCAGTGCTTGAAAAAACAAATTGAGACATTCTCTTAATGGGAGAAATTGACTACTGCAACATTCATTATAGACAAGTCTAGGTACAAAATCAACAGGCTATAGCTTTATTTGAAAAAAAAGGTACTGGATAATTTGGCTTCTAATAGCATGTGTGGCTGGAAGTGTCACTAATAAAAGATGTTATCATATCTTATTTTTCATATGTCAGATGAAGGAGTCCCCGGTGGCGCAATGGGTTAAATCCTTGTGCTAGGAGAACTACTGACCAAAAGGTTGGCGGTGCAAATCTGAGGAGCAGGGTGGGCTTCTGTCTGTCAGCTCAAGTTTCCAATTTGGGGACATGAGAGAAGCCTCCCACAGGATGGTAAAACATCTGGGCGTCCCCTGGGCAACATCCTTGCAGATAGCCCATTTTCTTATACCAGAAGCGACTTGCAGCTTCTCAAGTTGTTCCTGACATGGAAAAAAGGTCAGATGAAGACCACAGTGATCATAAATTTATCTTTGCTCCACCCTTGATAGAGAGGGTAGCACAACTGATAGATTTTTTACCTCCCTCTGAAGTCAGATACTGAACTAGAATAAAGGATTACTGTAGCCGATGCAGTAAATTCTGTATAGAGAACACTGGACCCATCTTCTGCTAATGAGGGCAGGAGCTCTTGGCATTTTAATAAAGAACTTTTATGATCCATTACTTGATTAATTAAATTTGGTAGCTGAGGTGGGGGCTGACAGAATACTGAAACAGCTACTGAAATATCTCCTTTGCTGATTTCATGAGGTAGATAAACTTCAATTCAATATGCAATAGAGATCTAATATAATAAAGGATGTGATTTATTTGACAATATATGCTGCTTTGATAGGTAGTTTATGTTTTCAATGAGAAATTGAATCCTCTTTTTTCTATTTACTGTTTACTGTTACCAGTTGTTTGCTAATATGGTACATTTCCTTTTATACATTAGTGTCCTTTTGTTAATATTAGTTAGCAGCTCTATGCTGAGGGCATCCGAAGAAAGGTACATTTAAAATGCTAACAGATTTTAGTATGCATATAAACATATGCAAGTTCAGCATCCCTTGTTTGGAATTCTAAAATTCAAAATGCTCCAAAATCCAAAATTGTCCACATGGGTGGTTTAATGAACACACATTTTGTTTCAGGTGCACGATTATTAAAACAATATTGTATAAAATTACCTCTAGGCTATGTGTATAAGAGTAACGGCTCTTCATGCAATCATGCTGACCACATGACCTTGGAGGCACCTCTGAACAATGCCGGCTCTTCGGCTTAGAAATGAAAATGAGCACCACCCCTCATAATCAGACATGACTAGACGTAATGTCAAGGGAAAACCTTTACCTTTACCTTATGTGTATATGAAACATAGATGAATTCTCTGCTTATATCTCCAGGACATCTTATTATTTACTTTGACAACCCAAAACACTTCTGGTCACAAGTATTTTGGATGAGGGGTGCTCAACCTGTATTTGTTGTATGGGAAGTCCATAAGGGTGACACCATGAGTTAGAGCACCAGGTGATACCAAACCACTGATTTCAGAGACCCCCAGAGGAATAGGGAGGCAGGGTGGGATAGTGACTACCGTGCTGGACAAGGGCTTTGAAGATCCAAGTGCATCTCCTCATTGGAGAAAGCTGATTTAATATCATGACAGGCCATTTGGAAACTAAGACAGAATGGTACTAACTGAATTTCTAGATTGGCTTCAGATGGAGGAATGGAGGAAGCATGTTGTTACATGCTTCCAAGACGACTCTAATTCATAGTGACCATATCCTAGGAGGGTTATTTTTAGCAAGATCTATTCACGAGAAGCTTAGTGTTGATTCTACTAGGACTGATAGAATGTGACTTGCCAAGGTGAGTCACTCAATTTCCATGGCTGAGAAGGGATTCGAAGCCTGTTTTTCCCAAAAATGTCCACTTCTCAAACTACTACACCAGATTGGCTTTAGTTCTACTCTAAGCATTACCCAATACGGATCTAGCTCAAAGCACTGGAAGCTATACAGTAGCCACTGGTAGCTTCCATGCAAGTTTGATGAATCTGGTCCAGGTGTTTTCC
Organism: Anolis sagrei ordinatus; assembly: GCF_025583915.1. Classification (NCBI taxonomy): domain Eukaryota; kingdom Metazoa; phylum Chordata; class Lepidosauria; order Squamata; family Anolidae; genus Anolis; species Anolis sagrei. The sequence goes on from NW_026847660.1 coordinate 77,850,764, forward strand.
AAACCTTAACAGATTTATTCAAGATGTTTACTATTATATTCAAACTACATGTAGCAGTTCATTTAAACTTTGAACTAAAACACAGAATAGATTCATTGACCCACTGACAAGGAGTCACCAGCCACTATAGGTAAGAATTAGAACAAAGTCTTAAATCCCCTTGATGTCTGTATAACAGCAGGCTACAAAGAAGAACAGTTATCAAACTGTTTAGTGAAGGAGCTGCAGAGAAATGCACCCTTGTAATTCCACTTTGATTGAGCTATTTTATTCCACTTTGATTGAGCAACTTGGCTAAATCCCCAGAGTGGAATCCAAATAGTAAACCTTGAAGAAGGAATTATTAATTTTTCTCTCCCATGCCAGCAGAATGCCACCTTTAATACCATATAATATCTTGCTTGATCATCCACTGCCAACAAATGAATTAACATGCCGGTCACCTACTCTTTCTATAGTGGAATGCTCTCCAAACACCATCCCATGATGTCTGCATGATGCATTTCCATCACCTTGCACACTGCTCTCCATTTTTACAGCCACATTGCTTCATGTTATTGATTTTACATTGAAATCCAGGAAACATTAGCCATGTACTTGAGAACTCTACCTGCTGTTATTTTGAAAGACTGTCTCAGTAGATCAGAAATAAAAGGACTACAGCCAATTGGAATTAGAGGACACAGACTTCTAATATAGAGAAGAAGAATTCAAGAAGGCCCCTTCCACAGAGCTGAATAAAATCCAACATTTTCTGCTTTGACCTGGAATATATGGCAGTGTGGACTCGGGGTGCATCCAGATATCCCCTTTATTGCAGAAAATGAATTAATTAGACAGTGGATTTATTCTGTGCCTTCCCATTCCCACAGTTTTCTGGACTAAATTAGTCCGGAAAACTGTGGGAATCCCAACCTCCTCCCTCAAAGCCCTAAACTCCCTTTTAAAAGTAAGGAAAGCATACCTGGCCTCCAGTAGAGTTTTGCCAAAGCTCTCCTGGCACGTAGAAATTACATGCCAGGAGAGCCATGGGGGAGAGGGGGAGGAAAATCACATGCTTTCTGGAGTGTGTGTGGATAGGGGCCCAGGAGCAACCGCGTTTTTTAAACGTGGATGCTCCTGGAATAAAGGGTTGTGTGGAAGTGCCCTAAGATAACCCAGTTCAAAGCAGATATTGTGGGATTTTCTGCCTTGATATTCTGGGTTATATGGCTGTGTGAAAGGGCCCAAAGAAGCTACATGCTTAGGAGAATTATATGGTGCAGTTTCCTAACATCATACGACTTTAAGACACAGCTAAGGAAATCCTGATCAAATGTGTGTCACACAAATCATTAGTTTCTTGTTAGGTTTCCAGTCTAATATGTTCTGTGATCTTGTAGATACCTTCATATAGGAAAAATGTTTTTTCCAAAGTTGTTCTCTATTTGTTGTTGTTATATAAATAGCATCCAAATACACGATTCACTCACTTGAATTGTTGTAGGATCCAGAGTAAAGGTGAAATCCTATAGACAAATTTCTCCCTTTGAACTGACTGGTGCTTATTTGTCTACTCAGAACATATACAGGGTTGAAGGATTAGTTCCACTTAATTCCCACTAAAATCAATGCAATTTCAGTTATGTCCTGACTAATTTACAATGATCAATAGAACCCAAGTTTACCTATGAGTGCAATTATATATATTGTACAACATATCTGCAAGTAAGCCTTATGGAGCCTCATAGGATTTAATTTTGAGTCAACACACATTGGATTGTACTGCCCATCTGGACCTAATCCACGGAGTCTCAGGAAGTGATCATGTGATCCTCCAGAATTTCTACTGTGTTTTCAGATCCCTCTCTGCAAATAAGTCTGTTAAAATAAAGGATTGTGCAAAAAGCAATACTGATGCAGTTGAATAGGATGCTAGTATCTCCATTTGCAAAGGAGGTTTCTTCCATTAATTAATTAATTAATCCAAAATGATTTTATTTCTATATTGATTTGTAATTATTCTTGTTAAAAGCCCTCCTGAAATATTGCTATGCAAAGAAGAGCTGTGAGGACAGAGTGGAGCAAAGCTAATGACAAATGACCTGATGTACTTAAATAGTTTGAACCAATCACATTGAATACTGCTATCTCACAAGCGGATCTGCATGTGGTTTTATTGCACGTGGAAGTCTGAAATTGCTGGTATACAAATTATTCCCTGGTATCTTTATGACCAGAGACATAAATACACCACACAAAAAAAATATCACAGTTGCGTTCTGAACAGTATGGAGCGGAAATCAATAGGGATGGAATTAGGCAGGCAGCTCTATTGTTAACTTAAGTTAGAGCTTGGACAAGTTATTTCTTTGCACCAAAGCCCTCAGAAACGCCCAGGCAATATTTTGAAAGATGTAATGCTAAGGAAAACTTTTGCCTGAACCTGTGTCTGGACCCAAAACCTGAAGCATGCTTTAATTCCATTAAGATCAATGCAGTGCAGATGTTCCTATTGATTCAAACTACAGTTCCAGCTGAGTTCAGACATGTACTCAAATGTGTGAAACCATCTTTTGTTTCACCTATCTTCCGAAATGTCTGAACTAGTAGTTTTCCAGGGGCACAGCTATGTCTTTTGGTTTCAAATCTTTAAGTGATGGAAACAATGTGAGATGATTTAAAAGTACATTTGCTTTTCAGTCATCTGATAGTGCCAAACTTTCTTTTTATTGTGCAGTTTTTTTAAATGTGCCCAAGCAGCTTTCCTCATCCTGGCACTCTCTCCTGGGCAACAAATGCCACTAATTCCTAGCCATGCTGTTTGGCAATGATCTTCAGTCCATACTCTCTAATATGGAGAGTACCATATTAGAGAAATTGTTTTAGAGTTATGATATCTTTGGCAGGAAAGGCAGGGATAAGGAAGGCTAGGGACAGGTGCGTATTTTGTAACTGTACTGTTTCCTTGCTAAGCTATGAGGACTATATTTCACCGTGTGCAGAAATTGGAGTGCTCTCTTTTTCCTAATACGCTTCTGGTGTTATAGGCTATTTACAGCACCTTTATTCAAAAGTGTCCCTGCTGGGAGCTGTCCCTGCACATTTGCTCACTGCCAATTACGCTGCCAGAAGCACCTAGATGAACCTTAAGACTATTTCCTCAAGGTGACCTCAGCCACAACTTATTTATCAGGAAGGGTTATAAAATGTAAAAGAGAAAAAGAGGTGGTAAGAAATAAACAGCTTCATGCAAGCCAACTTTCTCACCTTGGTAATCTGTGGTCATAAATTATCAGCTAATAGCTGTGCTGACTTGATCCACCTAAACCAATGCTTCTTAAGCAAATTGATTTGTGGGACCAACAATATTTTCCCCCAGTTTACCATATTTATACCCTTCTCTACAGCCGTTTCTTTCCTTGGCGATTTTGAGGGATTGGCAGATGGATCAGGGAACCACACAGGTCAACAGACCACCACTTTTGGGTAGCACTGATCTAAATTATTGAATCATGGAAGTGCCACATTTTAAAACTCTGGCTGCCTTATCTGCCTGTTTGTTTATGTTACAATTGGTAGGAAGCCATTAAAGACAAGAACTTCTCAAGGTGATGTATGATAGTGCAGTGAAGCAAGAAAAACCAAGAAGCAATGCCAGCGCTAAGATAAAAAAGGTAAAGGTTTTTCCTTGACATTAAGTCTAGTCATGTCCAACTATTGGGGGTGGTGCTTATCTCCATTTCTAAGCTGAAGAGCCAGCCTTGTCCATAGACGCTTCCAAGGTCTATGACTGCATGGAGTGCCATTACCTTCCCGCCGAAGTGGTACCTATTGATCTACTCACATTTGCATGTTTTTGAACTGCTAGGTTGGCAGAAGCTGGGGCTAACAGCAGGAGCTCATCCCACTCCCCAGATTTGAACCGTCAACCTTTTGGTCAGCAATAAGATAAGTCCAGTAAAATTTGAGAAATTAAGGTTTAAGCTTGAATACAATTCAGAAGGATGCCAATAGAAGCAGGGAAACCTTTGGAGCATTTCTGACAAATGTGCCCATTTTATGCACATTTTGGGAGTGCATAAAAATGGAAATATAATATATATGATGCTATCAATAACTAAGGACCATTTGAAATATCTAGGATCCAAGCTGAAGATAGGAACAAAATTAGGAGAAGTCACCTTTTGGATGACAACTTCCGGAATTGCCCAACCAATATGGTGGGGGCACATTGGCTGAGGGATTTTGGGTGTTTGATTTTTTTTGTCATGCTTTAGCCCAGCTTAATAGCATGCTTCTACTCAATAGTATCCTTCCCTTCTGTACCAAAGAAGGAAGCAATATTATCTGACCAGGGCTATGCCCACGGATATGCTCATGGCTTATGCCCATGCAGGATGCAGTGACTCACCACTAGGAACTGTGTCTCTAGCCTCCATTATGCACATGCTATGTATTACCCTTTCTGAATCTGAACTGCACTTGAAATAAAGTAATTTATCTAAACTGAATGCATAAGGACAGGATGATTAAGAAGGAGCTTAAAGCTGTGAACAGATATATTTAAATTCAAACACTTTGGAATCCTGTTTGGAATCTATATCTAGACTTTAGATGCTGCAGGGATGGTGATCTGAGTGTATATGAATGATCTGCTACCATCAGTCAATTCATCCGTTCTCAGCAAGCACCCCCTGATGTGCGACGGGAAGTTGCTGCTAAATGTGAGAGAAATAAGGTTGAACACTGTGAAAGCCATCCACTACATGGCTACCAACCTCCTCCCAGTAGACTCAAATCAAGGAAAAGCTTTATGAGAACTACCACTCTTCTTGGCGTCCCCCCACCAACAGAAAGGGTATCCCTCTGGGCAGCTAAACCAGGAAATCCCAACTAGATGGCCCCCCACGAGGGTCTTCCTCCAGGGGCAAACCAAGAATGGGCAACTTGGAAGTAGAGTGGGCAGATCAAAACTCAACGTGGCAAAATGGCGCTACCTAAAAGAATCCTACACCTTGTGTGACTGTGGAGCAGAACAGAAACTCTGCATCTGTATGCTTGTCCACTATTCCCTGCCTCATGTACAGAGGAAGAATTGTTGGAGGCTACAGACAATGCCATTGCTGTTGCCCACTTTTGGTCAAAAGATATTTAGCAGTCTGCGCTCCTTCTATTTTTATCAGTTTTATACTAATTTATACAATGCCTTTGATACGAAATAAATAACCAAGCACACGTGAAGCAATGGTACCAATTTATATTGCACTAGCTGTACTCGCCACACGTTACTGTGGCCAACCTTCCCTCCTTCTTTCCTTCTTTCCCTCCTTCTTTCCCTTTGCTCCCTCTTTCCTTCCTTCCTTCCCTTTCCTTCTTTCCTTCCTTCCTTCTCTACCTCTTTTCTTCCTTCCTTTTCCCCCTTCTTTCCTTCCTCCTTCACTTCTCTTCCTTCCATCCCTTTTTTCTTTCTCTTTCCTTCCTTCCTCTACCTCTTTCCTTCCTTCCCTTTTTTTTTCCTTCTCTTTCTCTCCTTTCTTCCTCTCTGCCTCTTTCCTTCCTTCCTTCTTCCTTCCTTCCTTCCTTCCTTTCTTCCTTCCTTCCTTCCTTCCTTCCTCTTCTTCCTCTTCCTCTCTCTTTTTCTTTCCTCCCTCCTCTCTCCTTCCTTCCTTCCTTCTCTCCTCTTTCCTTCCTTCCCCCTTTTTTCTTCCTTTCTCTCCTTTCTTTCTTCTCTACCTCTTTCCTTCCTTCCTTCTTGCTTCCATTTCCTTCTTCTTCTTTCTTTCCCTTCCTCTTTCTCTCTCTCTTTCTTCCCTCCCTCTTCCTCATTTTTGTCTGTATTGTCATTTAGCTTTTGGGGTTTTTTAAAGTCCTTTCTGCTGTTTTTTGGTGGGGTTTATGAGTGATGGTCACTCATTGGTCTGTTAGGGGTGTAGTGTCCAAATTTTGTGTCAATTTGTCCAGTGGTTTTTGAGTTATGTTAATCCCACAAACAAACATTACATTTTTATTTATATAGATTTCATGGCTAGTTTGGATCCAGCTATTGCTAAAATGTTTTGCTATTGTTAAAATGAAGTCTGCTTAGGACTAGTAAGTACAACCTCATTAGAATAGAATTATGCAATAAAACATAGAGCTGGAAAACATGCAAAAAGAAAGCAGTGAGGATAGAGGAAGATCTGTGGAAAGGGGCAATGTAGGGGTGGAAGCTATGAGGGAAAGAATGGGGAAAATGTTAAGCTACCTATCTTTTTTCTTCGCACTTCTCCCCTACAAACTGCTCCCTGTTCGCTGTTTCCTGGAGGAGAAACTTTGCAGAGAAGAAGCTGTGCAAAAGGCTGACTTTGCAGTTCCACTCAAAATGAATAGGACTGCGAAAATTGCAGAGACGGGGGAAGTTTAATATTTTCAGTCTGCGGCTCCCAGAATTCCTTGTAGTCCAAAAAACGGGCTTTTCAGTTTTCTGTCTTAAATCAGTTTCACTGGTTTTTGCCTTATTACTTTTTTGCAGACAGGGCACAATTTAAAGTACTTGTTTTGAACCTTTAAAGCTGCAGTGGGAATCGTGCATCACACAGTGTTGGACTGCACTTTTTAGAATTCCTTAGGAGTGGATATGCTGGATAGGACTGCTGGGACTTACAGTCAGAGCTTGATCCATATACCTGATTTAAAGACTTGCACCGTTTCCACCTAAGTTATAGCAAATTACTGAGAGCTATTTTAGTACATTCAATTATACATTCTACACACCTATAATCAATCATATTGATTTTACAGCCTTCATCTAAGGAATCCAGATTAGTAAACTGGGTTTTCTCCATTTTATCTTTAAAATGACCATAGGAAACAGATCACGAGTTAGCTATTCCACACAATTAAAACAGTTAGCTGCCACAGGTTCAGTTCCAGGATTCTTTGTATTTATAGTTTGATGAGGTACTCACATTTCTCAGCTATAGAGGTCTACTGCTACAATTTGGGGAAATAGACACCAGAGTTCTTTGGAATTCTCAAGTACCTCACCAAACTACAAATTCCAGAATTTTGTAGGATGAAACCAAAACAAAGTAGAAACACATTGCTATAACTGTATAGTCAAGAGGTATCTAAACAACTTGTCTAATGTGTTGTTGAAGGCTTTCATGACCGGAATCACTGGGTTGCTGTGAGTTTTCCGGGCTATATGGCCATGTGCCAGAAACATTCTCTCCTGACGTTTCACCCACATCTAGCACAGGCATCCTCAGAATTTGAGGGGTCTGTTGGAAACTAGACCAGTGAGGTTTATATATCTGTGGAATAATGTCCAGGGTGGGAGAAAGAAAGCTTGAGGCAAGTGTGAATGTTGCAATTGGCCACCTTGATTAGCATTGAATAGAACTGCAGCTTCAAAGCTTAGCCAGGTACATCTCCCAACAAAGGATCCCCCAGGCAGGAACCAGTCAAGCTTTGAAGCTGCAAGGCCATTAAATTCTAATCAAGGTGGCCAACTGCAACATTCACACTTGCCTCAAACAGACAAGAGTTCTTTCTCCCACCCTGGACATTCTACAGATATATAAACCTTAATTATCTAGTTTCCAACAAACCCCTCAATCTCTGAGGATGTCTGCCCTAGATGTGGGTGAAACATCAGGAAAGAATGCTTGTGAAACATGGCCATACAGCCCAGAAAACTCAACACAACCCAACTTGTCCAATGTCACTTAGTCAGTTTGGTTTCGAACCTAAGCCTTCCGGTTTTCAGTCCAGCTTTATCTCCAACTGGCTGCAATAACTAATTTGATTTCTTCTAATGTGATTGCTCTTTGATCATAAAAGTGCAGTGTTTATATTATTGTTTTGATCTTGGCAGAAACAAATTAATCAGGCACTATCTGTCCGCCTGCAATCTATATCTTGTTTTTTTCCTCTTTTGCAAATTCTTAATATGTTGGATTTGTGAGCCTTGCCTTTGCCAGGATTGTATCCCCATGGCAGTGAATTTTGTGAGTCCCCTGTCAAACAAACACAAAAACGATTGCCAGCTCTGCAGCTCTTATCTAACACAGCCAGTCTCACAGGCCAGAATGCAGCTGAAACGGTGACAGGAAAAGTCTTGGCTCAAGAGTGAGCAAAATAGTCGCATTGTGTTATTATAATAATTATGTAACACGATTTTTGCAGCAGAGCACAGATGCACTGAACAAGGGCAAGTCAGTGGTCCATGCAACTGGGGATAAGGTGAGAAGATGCTATAGGGATTTTGCTTGAAGTTCAAATAAACTGCACGTGCATTCCTGGCAGGGAAAATGACATGTTTTCTAAATGTGTGTGTGAGAGAGAGAGTGCCTGCACATACATGCAGAGAGAGTTTTATAGTTGTTCTAGCTGTGTGAATACTAGCAATCTATTAAGAATACATTTTAATGTGCCATTTTTTTTAAAAAAAGCAAACAGATACAACCTCAGTAAAGTAGATAAAACAAGTGGGATCAGCAACACGAAATCCCAGTGCTCTGGATCCTTTTCAGGATTCCAGGCAGTCCATCAGCTAGCCAGGTATTTCTTCAGGACATGCCTAGCGATGCTATTATAACAGGACTCTAGAGCAGTGGTTCTCAACCTGTAGGTCCCCAGGTGTTTTGGCTTACAACTCCCAGAAATCCCAGCCAGTTTACCAGCTGTTAGGATTTCTGGGAATTGAAGGCCAAAACATCTGGGGAGGTTGAGAACCTCTGCTCTAGAGCAACAATCGAAGGTCTCACTCAACCAAATAGTTAGGGAGGAATCCACTAATGTTGCAGGGTTAATTTTTGACATTCTGGCACAAATGAAGTAATACATACTGTCATCTAAAAAAAAAAAGACACCAGGAAGTCCATTAAATCCAGATTTTATGACAGACTGCAAGTTCCATCATCTATAGCAAGCACAGGCAATACTGATGGGAGGAAATCCATCAGATTTGAAGGGCATTCGGTTGGGAAAGAGTGTTCTAGCATTACCCAATAAAACTCTGGAATGTTCAATTCTACCTCCCCGGCTATCAATCAGCACTTTGTGCACTGAACATGCTCAGATATCACTGACCTCTGGGAGATAACAGTTCTGCCATCTCAAAGTTCTGGCTTGTGTTTTGCAAACCTTAGGGTTCTTCTAACACCCCGTGCTTAGATGGTGCTCTTTTAGTTAGATGAGGACTCCTACTTGGAGAATTTCATCATTGGGGATCTATCAAAGAGACTCAGCTTTGGATGACTGTAATACTTGCTGAAGAAACAGACCTTCTTTGAGATGTTCACGTCTTAACACTATTGGATATGGAGTACAATCACACCTGCACAAGGATCTATAAGGGTGAGAATTACCTTGCAATTCTCTCTTGAGATGTTCCTGACTTGGCAACCCTAGTTCTGTGGTAGTAGTAGGGAGAAGAGCAGTGGGGGTAGAGGGTCTTTCTTGTCAAAATGTTCTTCAGAAAATAATCACAAAAATCTATAAGAAATTGCTGGAATGGTCAACAAAAACAGAGCAAGTAAAAGATTGCATGGTCAAATGGTCAGCCAACATAGGTCATACAATAAAACTGGAGGATTGGGAAAGTATATGGAAACATAAATTAAAATATACATATGCCTATGATCCAAAACAGAACTGGTACAACATGATGTACCAATGGTACATAACTCCCCAAAATTAGCAAACTCTTATTAAAATATGGAAGATAAATGCTGGAAATGTGAAGTTCATGTTGGTACTTTCTACCAGATGTGATGGACCTGCAAAAAGCAAGGATTTTTTGGAAGGAAAAACACAAAAAATTCTAGAATATACTTGGTACAAAATACAAAATACCAGAATACTTGGTACAGAATACTTGGTACAAAATACCAGAATATTATTTACTGTGACTAATTGACATTGATTTGGACAAAAATAAAGACATACTTTTAAATTACTTAGTTACAGCCGAAAAGATAGTTTATGCAAAGATGGTTTATAAAATAAATACCTTCAATAGACCAATGGGGGGGGGGGGGCAGGGAAAAACCAATAAAACAATTAAATAATAATAATAATAATATAGACCAATGGTTAACACAAATAATGGAAATTATGATTGTGGACAAAGTAACCCAGTTATTAGCAAACCATCAAGGTAAACCAAAGATTAGTCCCCTTTTAAAGAGTACATGACACAAGAAAAAATGACAATGATAATATAGTAAAGAGAGAGAGAGAGAGAAAGAAACTGTCACACAAGGAAGAAGGATGAAGAGGGGAAGCAGAAATTAAAAAGAATCTTGCAAGGACAATATAAACCACGACAAAAAGAATGGAAGTCAGAAAACTTTCTCCTCCCCCCCTACTTTCCCATAACACAAGATCCTCCCTTTTTTTTTACCCCTTTTCATTTTTCACCCAAACTCCTATCCCCATTCCTATCTTTATCATATTATGTTAATCAATAAAAATTATTATAAAAAATGGTCTTCAGTGATACACGATAACTGAAACAGTAATCAAGGACAGCTCCAGTAGTTGAGAAGTACAGGGTTAGTCAAAATGAATAGGCCAATAAGAAAATTAATTTTAGACGAATGTATGTTTATTGTAACCAAACTACAGCTACGTAGCGACAGATAAACTATCAAAGTTTTGTCTCACCTTCAGAGATGTTCGATATGGGCGCCCCGTGTGACACGGCAGATGTCCAAGCGATAGTCCAGTTCATTCCACATCCGTTGCAGCACATCCGACGTAATGGCATCGAATGCAGCAACGTCTGGGAAGGTGTTCGTTGAGGTCCTAACCCTAACCCTAACCCTAACCCTAACCCTAACCCTATCCCTAACCCTAACCCTAACCCTATCCCTAACCCTAACCCTAACCCTTGAAATTCTCGCTGGACCGTAATTACTGACATTGTTTTAGCAAATGTCATCACACAAAACGCCTTCTCTTTGCTTGATTCCGCCATTTTGAAAACAGCGACCCCTAGCGACGCCTAGTGGCATTAACGTACATGTGTGTTGCTCAAAAAAAACTTTGATAGTTTATCTGTCGCTACGTAGCTGTGGTTTGGTTACAGTAAACATACATTCGTCTAAAATTAATTTTCTTATTGGCCTATTCATTTTGACTAACCCTGTAGTATGCGTTGTTGTAACACCACCCTTTCATTTTATACGAGAGCTGATTGCATGTATATTTATCGCCCTCCGGTTCCTCAGGTGCCGCACAGCAGCTCTCATTTAAGCTAACAAGACTAGCACAAGAGTAATGACCAGTAAGGAGACATTTTTTTAAAAAGAAGGAGCTTTAACACCACAGGGTCTTGTGAGTGCACAGCAATTTCATTTAAAAATAATATGAGATCATTTATAAAGCTCAAGGCAACATAGCCCACATGGAGAGATGGAACAATCCTATTATGAAACAAAAACAAACATTTCAAGAGTAGAATACCCACAAAAAGAGGAACAAAAGAAGACCAAGTCCAGAAGTATCCTACATACTCATCTATAAGTCTAAACATTTGCATCCAAAATCAACCCCCCAAATCTTATCAATGGGTCACTGTGAATACTGTACCTTAACTCCTATTTAAAAAGAAGCCATCCCCTTCTTTGGATAGAGAGATGAAAGGCAAGAGCTTAGTCCAACCTAGGATAGCATTTTAAAAGCACCAAGGCCATCTATTCTCTCTGTCATTGCAACACTTCTGGCTTTTTAAAATGCGTGAATGGGGAAACAGTAGTGATAGCCAGGAGCAGCTGGCTCTCTGAAGTGACGTTGGTGTTTCCCCCTATCTGTGAAACAACCTTTGATTTATCCATGGGGTCTTCCATAATTTTGGTCCCAAAACCTGTGCTTGACTTATACATGAAGTTGATTTATACATATGGTCGATTAAGTGATATCCAGATCGGGTGGCCGTGGGTAACTGGACGAATTGACACGAAATTTGGATACTATACCTCTAACAGACCAATGAGTGACCATCGCTCATAACTCCCCCCCCCCAAAGTGGAAAGGACTTAAAAACCCAAAAAACAAAAAGCTAAATGACAATAAAGAAAAAAAGAGAAGGAAGAGAAAGGGAAGGAAGGGGAGAAAGAAAGAAAAAAGAATGAGAGAAAAAGGGAGGGATGGAGGGAGGGAAAGAAGAAGGAAGCATAGAAGCAAAGAGCAAAGGAAGGAAGGAAAGAGGTAGAGAAGTAAGAAAGGAGAGATAGCAGAAGGAAAAGAAAAATGGGGAAAGAAAGGAAAGGTAGAGAAGGAAGGAAGGAAATAAAGGGAAGGAAGGAAAGAGGGAGCAAAGGAAGGAGGAAAAGAAGGAGAGAGAAAGGGAGGGGAGGGAAGAAGGAAAGAGAAGGAAGGAAGGAAAGAGGTAGAGAAGGAAGGAAGGGGAGAAGGAAAGAAGAAAAGGGAAGGAAGGAAAGAGGGAGCGAAGGAAAGAGATAAAGAAAGAAGAGAAAGCGGGAGGGAAGGTTGGCCACAGCAAAACGTGGTGGGTACAGCTAATAACTGATAAAAGCAATTAAAACAATTCATTAATACTAAGGCACATCACTCCATCTCCTGTCAGTGTTAAAAATAACAAGGAACTCTTTTAGGATTGCTCTCCAAACATGTGTCAAATACTATATTAAACAAGTAGACATATGATTTATTTATTTATTTTGCATGGAACTCAACTGGTTGTTACCAAGTCCTATGCACAAACAGAAAAATAGATCCATGCTATTTTGGATATGTGAAATTTGAAAACAAGATACTGAATAATTATCATCATCTATCAGTGTACCCGAGCTAGGCTTTAAAATGCTTTGAATGCAATTTTCTTGCTTCTTTGCAGGCGTTTGTACTGGGTGGCCCACGAGGTCTCTTCCAGCACAATATTCTATGTTTCTATGATCATTCCATATGAAAGAGATTCCATATAAACACTAGGAAGGACTTCTTCATATTAAACCTTTTCTAGAGTAGTGTAGGTCTCTTCAGAGAGTGGTGGACACTCCTGCTTTTGGAGGTTTTCACACAAAAGAACATCAGCCACCTCTCAGGAGTGCATTAGCTATATAACCCAGCATGGCAGGGAGTTGTACTAGAATCTAGATAGTCCTTGAAGTCCTGTTCAGTTTCATGATTCTATCAAAGAATATTGTAATCTTAATCTGAATTATTTTCTGTCATTTTCTCGCATGGAAGGCACCACACCCAATCTGGCTGTCATTTCTGCCCCCTTTTTTGTATTCTTAAAAAATGAGAATAGCAACTTTAAATAACCAAGGGCTGAATTTCCCTCCACTGTGGACTGTGGTTGAGCTGAAGAACATAAAGCTAGAATTGACTGGAAGTCCACTTCTGATGTTCTTTTTTGGACCTTGGATTTGGAATGGGGGCTGAGCACCTGCACATGAAAATGATGCTTTTTTTCCTTTTTAAAAACTGAGTCAGGGTGAAAACTAGTGCCAGTCATATGCAGCCCACAGCTTCCATTTTGCCCCCAGTCACTTCAAACAGCATGGCCTTTCCTGTGCCTATGGGATGAGATGCTATTTAGCTAAATTTCATAGAATCATAGAGTTGGAAGAGACCTTGTGGACCATCCAGTCCAACTCCCTGCAAACAAACAGGAAAATCACATTTAAAGCACCCCCAACAGATGGCCATCCAACCTCTGCTTAAAAGCCTCCAAAGAGGCTTTTAAGCCTCGTACCCATAACGTTTTGCTGTGGCCAACCTTCCCTCCTGCTTTCTCTTCCTTCTTTACCTCTTTCATTCGCTCCCTCTTTCCTTCCTTCCCTTTTCTTCTTTCCTTCTCCCCTTCCTTCCTTCTCTACCTCTTTCCTTCCTTCCTTCCTTCTCTCTTTCCTTCTTTCCTTCCCTCCCTTTCTCTCCTTCTTTCCCTCCTTCCTTCGCTCCCTCTTTACTTCCCTTTCTTTCCTTCCTTCTCTCCTTCCTTCCTTCCTTCTCTACCTTTCCTTCCTTTCCCCATTTTTCTTTTCCTTCTGCTATCTCTCCTTTCTTACTTCTCTAACTCTTTGCTTCCTTTGCTCTTTGCTTCCATGCTTCCTTCACCACACTTAGGAGCAGAGAGTTCCATTGCTGAACAGCTCTCACAGGAAGTTCTTCCTAATGTTCAGGTGGAATCTCCTTTTCTGTAGTTTGAAGCCATTGTTCTGCGTCCTAGTCTCCAGGGCTGCGGAAAACAAGCTTGCTCCCTCCTCCCTATGACTTCCCCTCACATATTTCCTCAGTTTGTGCCAAGTCCAGAAGCAATTCCCAGCTGTGTGTTTTGTCTTTCACTGAGAGCATCAACTCCATGATAACCTTTTAGAAATCTAAAAGATGGCTACCATATAACCACTCAATCTCCTCTTCTAGCTAAACAGACAAAGCTCCAGAAGCCGTTCCTCATCATACCTGAATGCAAGCTGGAATTGAATAATAATAAATCCTACACAACAGATCCACCAACCAATCCAAATACATAATTTAGCAACAATAGTAATATCTGCTGTTTGTGTTAACATTTTTCAATTTCTCTTTGGCTGCTCCTAAAGAATGGTGCCATTCATTTGTCAGGCATGCAAGAGAGAGAGTGACTGGAAGTAAAAATTCTACACATGCACATGGAAATTGGAAGTCTGGCTCCCAGCAAACTGCAAAATAGTGCCTTTTAGCAGCAATCTTATAAATTACATTCAACATATTTTTTTCACATGAGATCTATAAAGTAAACATTTGATCAGGATGTATAATTTAGCATCTATCAAATAATGGATGGTGTGCAATCCGGAGGAGAATTTAGCACAGAATCATGCCTGGTTTTGCCTTTAATGTAGAAAATGATCGCAAACATACATTTTGCTTTCCTTAACTGCTCCAGAGATCTGCTAGGAGTCAGGTCAAAAGCAGCCCATGAACATGGAAAATCCAAGTTACAGTGTAAAATACAACCCCATTAGCTGATTGTAATGCAATGTGTCATCAGAAGTAAGTAGCTTTCTGGTTTGAAGTGTGGCTGATGGGCAGTACAAGAAGGCTATTTTACACATGACAGAGGTAATAAATCTATAGGCTGCCTGCAGGCCTTTTATCCACGTAGAAACACATTACCTGATGTAAATGTTTGTGTGCGTGTGTTTGAACCTTTTTAATAAAGGTCTTTGCTCTCAAGCTGGAAGGATTCCTGCCCATGCTGTTTCCAACATCATTATGCATGAAATGATTGTATTAATCAGTTTTCAATCTGGGAGAGATAATGGGAACAGATTGCTGTAGGAACATTCTTTGTGACTTCTCAACTCAAATTGATCACTTCATTTGGCGGTGGGTGCAAAGAGGGAATTTCTCCATTGACTTTCCTCTAGAAGAGAATGCATCCAACCTTTTTTAAAAAAGAAACCGAAACATATTCATTGTCCTGGGACAAGATGATCTAAAATGTAGACATATACCTGTAATTCAGTTTGATCTGTACAGTTTTGCTTCCCCCAACTTGGTACATGCTATGTACTATATGTTGCTCTCTAGCTCCCAGTGTCCCAGAAAGCTTGGTTCCATTCTTTTCAGTGTAATCCAATGTACATATCTGGAAATGCCCTTACGAAAAATCTACTTTAGCACATGTTAGCTTTGCCTCCTGTTTTCTGTATGATACTGCAGGCCCACATAATCTGCTGAAAATATAACAGCAAGTGCTTGGATCTCATAATTTTAAATTGAACAGATTCTAGCAGAAACTGTTCAGATGAATGATAGCAGAGAAGTCATGCAGGATCAGAACTAAAACCTATCTAGCCCATCATCTTGTTTCCACTACAGCTAACCAGATGTCTTGGGAGGCCCACAAAGTCGACTTAAGTACAATACTACCTTCCCACTTGGCACCCACTGAGAAGAGTTGAATGTTTTGCAGATTAATGAAAAACAAACAAAGGAGCCCCTTTCTCTTACTGACATTTTATTTATTTATTTATCAATTTGCTGCATTCATACACCACTTTTCTCATGCCTGAGGAGACTCAAAGCAGTGTACAAGAAGTAATGGCAAGGTTCAATGCCAAACATATATACAAAACCAAAGCATAATAATGAAAATATAACTATAGATTAAACCTTAAAATCATATTAAACATAGAACATAAACAGACATTTAAAATTCAAATATCTAATTAAAAACATTTTACTGTAACATTAAAATCACAAAATCTAGAATCGTAATCCAAAGCCATTCGTATTGTCAATTGCACTTACGTCCTATTCATTTCTTGAACTGCATTACCTTATTGCCCAAAGGCTTGGTCCCATAGCCATGTTTTTATGGGTTTTTTCCCCTGAAGGCCAAGAGCTGATCAAATTTCACGGGAGGGAGTTCTAGAGCCAAGGGGCCACCACTGAGAAGGCCCTGTCTCTCGTCCCCACCAGTTGCGTCTGCGAAGGAGGCGGGATCGAGTGCTGGACCTCCCCAGAAGATCTCAATCTCCAAGATGGTTCATAGGGGGAGATGCGTTCGGACAGGACAGAAAACCCAGTGGAGGGTGGGGTAGTAGGAAGAAAGTGGAGTGGTGTGTCTGGAATCCTAACAAGGAACATTTTCTCATACTTGGAACCATTTTCCAAACATGACTGCAGTAAGAGAAGCATGTATTAATCTGGGTTGTTGTAGGTTTTTTGGGCTGTATGGCCATGTTCTACAGCCCAAAAAACCTACAACAACCCAGTGGTTCTGGCCATGAAAGCCTTCGACAATGCATGTATTAGTCATTGGAATATTCCTGGTTGCAACGCTACAGTTTCTTTGTACATGCTCAATGCAAGCTAATGTGCTTGATAATTCAATTTAATGCCAAAATAATTAAAATGATTTGCAGATTTCTAAGGCTCTCCAAAAAACTGTATCCAAAAGGCTTCCCCCGCCCCCAACGCATGACTCCTAAAAGCAAGAATGGTATTAATGCTACCCATTAAGAAACGGGATGGCATATAAAATCATTCCCAAGTGTTTTATGCTTGCAGATATCATTAATTATTTTTATGATGATAGCATGCTCTTAAGCTGTCCCACAGTATTGGATTTTTGGCTTAGCCTGGGTGCTGAATGAAGATTGGTAATTTCTTCCAGTACAGCAGGAGATGCTTCTGGGGAGTGGGGGTAGCTAAAACAGATAAGAACAAAGACATTTCATGTTGTAAGGGAGCATGCAACAGAAAGTTACAATCAAAATGTTCCTTGTTAGGATTCCAGACACACCACTCTGCTTTCTTCCTACTACCCCACCCTGCACTGGGTTCTCTATCTTCATCACAGAATGTGAATTAGCATTTGATGGCTACTAAACACATCACTAAAATCCTATTGGGATGTTAGGAGGGGTCTGCTTCTCTTCCCTACCCATTTTATAGCAAATTAATGTACTTTTGCAAGACTTCTGGCTATTTCTTCTTATGCAAAGATGGGCAAATGCACTGTAATGTCACTGTGTTTCACATTTGAAAATTTGGGAGAGTGTTGGGGAAGATGTGAAGTGAAGCTATAATCCCTTTTTGAGATTTTTGGAAACCCCCTCCCCCATTCCTCCCTCCCCAATTAAATGGTTGCAAAATGGAGCTCAGAACAGCAGGCATTTAGCATTTTCCTTGATGTTTGCATGTGTGGTGCAAGCATGTGTGGTGCAAGACCATAAGTGCAAGCTTATGGTCTCAATACTAGCAATAAAGGAATTATACTCCCACTAAAACAACACAATCTATGCTGGATTCAGATGAAACCATACATATAAGTCCCATATAAATTACTTGCCATTAATTTTAGAGCCACTGATTTTGGTGAGCCTTTTCTGATTTTCAGTAAGTGCAGATCCAACCTCTCGTCTTCCTATCACATATGAGTGTGTGCAAAACTCGTACATATTAGATTTAGTGTGTCACATTAGATGCCATCTGCTACACAGTGCGTGTTTTAATCCAACGCCCCAGCACCCAAAACCCAAATGCAAAATGCTCTCAGACCAAAGTCAAAGTGAACAGAAAATCTTGACTCTCTTTACTTTGCAGAGATGAAACAAAACTGGCACTGTTGCATATGAAAATCAGCAGTGAAACCTATTTACACAGTCTTTGTTATAAACATAAAATAACACATCATATTTACTGCAAATGGAAAAACAAAATAAACCTGAAGTAAAACGCTATTTCACCATCAGCATCAACTGCTGGAACTCCACGCTGGTGAAAACAGAACTCCAGCAGAATTCCAGTACCCACCACAATGTATTCAAAAAACTCAAACTGTTATAGCCCCTTGGGTGTGGTACAAGATTGCTAGTTGACCTACTTAGCCAGCTGAACAAGATAATTACATACAATAAGGTTTTTCTTCACACACATACTTGGTCCTGTAAGGACTTAGCGTAACACTATCTTTGGATAAAGGTGAGGTACAACAATAACAAAAATAAACAACAAGAAGTAGTGTGTTGTTGAAGGCTTTCATGGCCAGAATCACTGGGTTGCTGTAAGTGTTTTCTCACAACATCTGAGGATACCTCCCATAGATGCAGGCAAAACGTCAGGAGAGAATGCTTCTGAAACATGGCCACACAGCTCAAAAAACTTATAGCAACCCAGTGAGAACTGTGACTATCCATTGCATAATGCATTTCCAACATGACCCTCAGTAGATGCCATTATCCTGGAGCTCAATTCTCATAAAAAGCTCCAGTTTGTATATGGAGATAGGATCCCATTCTGTGTTTTGCAGACACATTTCTTCTTTCATAAATTTTATGTAATTTCTTTAGCCTTTTATTAGTAAAGCTTGAAAAATGTGATCTTTTTTATCATGCATCCCAGGATCCACCAAGTCAGCATGTGCATGCGGGAGTTTGGACTTTTGCAAGCTCAGCTTAATAGTCTAGGAAACAAATTTCTTTCACATTTTGCTGTACAAAGTTGAGTAAAGATAAAAAGATGCTACTCATGAAAACCGTGCCCCCTCCAGTCGTGTTTCAATGTTTTCTTCAACATGAATTACAATCCAAAGAAAGCTCTGTGACTTTATGGTTTGCACTCTGCATATGCATTTGTACCTCTACAGGTATCTCTGCAGGTGTGCACTGGATTAGAACAGCTGCTCCCTTACAACCTTATCAGGAATCAATACACTCTGTCTGCATTTATTTGTTGGAGGAAATCTGGAGTTGCTCCCGTTATTTTTTTGCAGCTCTAATGCCAGCATCACTTCCTTTTGTTTGAATAGAAGTTCAGCTACCTAGCAGTCTTTCTTCTTTTTAATTCACTGGCAAACTCACAAATCACACAGAATTTCCTTGGCAACATAAAATGAGATCATAAACAAAGGATTAGGAATTCACAGCTGGAGCCAGCAGAGGCTGGTGGGGAAAAATACGGTAGTCACAGTTACCTTGACTTATCATTAACTCTGGAAAAGACAAGACAAAATGAACATTTAAAAAGATTTTGGAAGAGGTGTGTATTTCGACTGGGCTGAAGTCGAAATACACAACCTTATAAAATATCTCACATATAATAATAACAAATCAATTATAGGGAATATGGTTTCTCTCATAAGTTAATGGATTGCAACTCCCATCACAATTCACCATTAGCTCTTCCAGCTTGGGCTAATGGGAGTTGTAGTACAAGAGCTATGGGAGGGCCACACATTCCTTTGACTTGCAATCAAATTGCTCACAGAATGAAATGGACCAGAGCTAGCTTAGAAGAATCACTCCTTAGTAATATACAGGCATACCTCAGTTAGCAAAGCTTCATACAACAAAGCACCTCTTTACAAAATATTTTAAAGGAATACAGCTAGAGGTTTATTCTTGTTCTTTGTGTTTTGGCAGCATTGCCATTGGGAGGATGTGAAGGAGAGCTGGAAAAAGACAGCCTTTCAGTCTTGGGCTGCAACAGCATGGAACCAATAAAGCTTGACCTGGGAAAGAATAAGATTCTACCCTGACCCTACTGTATCTGTGTGTGCTTATTTACAGCTGCCTCTAGAATACCTTACTGAGCATGTGTGAAGAGCAACACTGCAAGAAAAGGGGGAATCAGATTAGTCTGCCTCACCAACTGTTGGCACAATGAAAAAACAGAGATTGCCACCAAAATAAAAATCAACCTAGAAAGCAGGGTGACCAAAATGATCAACGTCCTGGAAGCCAGGCCCGATAAGAAGTGTTTTATGTATTGTCAAAGGCTTTCATGGCCGGAATCATTGGGTTGTTATATGTTTTTCAGGCTATATGGCCATGTTCTAGAAGCATTCTCTCCAGAATGCTTCTAGAACATGACCATATAGCCCAAAAAACCTACAACCATCCAGAAGTGTTTTAGGTAGCTGAGTATATTTGGCTTAGAGAAGAGAAGGTTGGTACTGAAATTAGTGTGCATCTTACAATTGATGGTACCTTAGAATTGAAGAAATTTGGTAGTTTATAGCAATATTTGAAATGCTGGACAGAGGCAAAGAGGCACCGGATAATATGGTCTACATTCTGGTAACATCTGGCTAATCAGGTAATATGGCCTAGGGTACATCTACACCGTGGAATTGATGCAGTCTGACACCACTTTAACTGCTATGGAATTACGGGAAATGTAGTTTTACAAGGTCTCTGCATCTGTGCTAATTTAATGTATAGATACTCTTGGTGGTAGTTAAGATTATAATAAGAATTGTAAATACAAATTATGGAATGCTAACAATTAACAATGTTGTTGGGATAGCTCACTAAAAATGCCTATCAAGAGCTCTTAAATCTCTCTCTCCCCCAAGATAGCATCATCTTTTGGGAGAAATGATTTGGAAACGTCAGCTTAGGGAAAATAACTCTGACTTTTTCTAAATATGCATTCCCTGCTGGCAAAGTTTGATTTTTTTCCCTCTATTGCAGATTGGTTTTATTCTTAAAGGCCACTTCACAGCACAATCCTTTATATGTCTGCTTATAAGTGAGAAACACAACCTTCAATGAAACTTACTTCCATATAAATTTGTACAGGTTTTATACAGTGAGACATTTTTCTGGTGCACTTGGCGGTAAAGGCAAGAGAAATGTGCATTGCAAAGCTGATCTTTGGAAAACAAGGCGATCTTCCAGCTGGGTTGATGCCCTTTCCTTTGCTTGATCCCTCAGTGCACCTGACTGGAACTAAGAAGCAAAACAATTCTGGAATTTAGAAGGTCAAGGAGTGGGGCAGAAAACAAATGGAGTTACAGCCACTCTTCCACCTTCTGAGAACAGGACTGCTGTGTGAATATTCACAGGGTAGCCTCAACTTTCTGAGATGGGGCAACAAGAGCAATAATGACTTCTGTTTCCACCTCCTGGGGATGGGGCTGCTGGTTCTCCTAACAGAGCAGAAGAAAGAGAGAAATCATTGGGGAGGGAGTCAAGCTAGTAACAAATCAGGTACAAACATGGAAAGAATGAAAACCGGGAATGTAAAACCTGTGAAGACAGGATGAGAGTACAACTGCAGATGTTTGAAGGTTGTGTGGACTTCCTGAGAAAGCAAGACAGCATACATTGGAATGATTTTTTTTAAAAAAAGGGGACCTTACGATGGTCAAGACTACTCCTCACACCTATTACCGTCTTCATTGTGGATGGGATGCTTCTGCCATTCCTAATAAAATATACTTGCAGAACAATTTGGAAACAGATAAAACACATTTGAAAGAGGTTTTGAATGATTGTACAGAAAGTCCTCTTATTCCTCTAGCACTCTACGGGTTTTGTTTTATGTGGTAACTGGTTGCTCTGCTGAGTCTGCTTTATAAAACTTTCCTTAAGTGCATATGGAACTGTAAAAACCAAAATGGAAAAACACATATATATCTATCTCAACAAATGTTCTCTCGAAAATGTCACAAACTCAAAAATATCTATGAATATAAAAGAGCTCAAAAAGGTTACTTTTTGAACTAAAACTCATAAAATCTCCCAGCAATCACAGGCAGTTATTGAGGTCTATATAAGCAACTTTTTCAAGCTCTGAAACACACACAAACACAAGGATATTGGAGAGTTATGAAACAATGCAGTGTTTTTAGAGGGCAGACTGTGGTTTGGGGCACAGAATATTTGCTGATTCCAGTGGATTCAAATTTTGGTGTGACTAATCCCAGACATTCAAAGTAGGTTGTAATGTATCTTATTTTATCCAACGGTGTGTAAGGAGCATTTGACAAAGATGTGAAAAGATAGTGACTCCCTAGAGTCACTTATTTAGCCACATAGGTAAGCAAAGGTTTGTACCTTAGTTTGCTAAGGCTATACCGTGGGCTGTGTTTGAACAGGGGAAAAGATCCTGGTGCAGTTCTTTGTAGAGACGTGAAAGGCAAACCCTTATTACAAAACATATGTGCACAACTAGTTGTGTTAAAATAGAATTCCTTCTCCATATGAAAAGACTCAAGAAGCCCTGACTGAGGGGGCGGGGTGGTGGGAGGAAGAAAATGCCTGATATAAATTGGTTTTGTGTGTGATGTCTAGAGAAGACGCAAGAAAAACTAGTTCCTGTGGAATTCACAATAAGATGTCTGAAATAAACAGTACCAAACTGTGTGTTTTCCCTCAACTCAACCAAGCCAAGAAACAAAGTACCCAAAACCAGCCAGGTTATTTTATCACATGAGGAACTGAGTTCTGTAAACATCTCTCTCCATTGTAAAAATGCAATAAAAGTGAGACAACTAAGATTTTTACTACTCTTTCCAAACTACTGAAACTTTTGGTCTGAGGCAGCTCTCTCACTCTGCCTGATGGTAGGGCCTGTCCTAGAATTAATGTGCCTGCATTAAAACAGTAGATGTTGCTCTTAATGAGGAATGCTATATTATCACATGTTGATGTCTATGCCCAACTCCACTGGAGAAATTATACTGCTTAGCTGGCACTGCCCCACCTGACATCTGCTGGGAAGTAGCAGCCTGTAATGAAACAACAAAGGCATTGACATCCCCGGCCCATTCTCTGTTTGAATATCAGCCAGCAAGCCAACACCTTAAATCAAGAAATACCTTCCGAAGATCTATAGAGATACTCACAGGAACACCTCAGCAAACAAGAATCCAAAAGTGGCAGGATAAAACCTGGGACCTCAATCAGTGGCTGATAACAGATGAGAGACTTCCTTTTACAGAATATTGGGGGACCTGGAAGGTGAAGAACAGGCTGTGCTGTGGCACCACGAGATGCAGAGATAATTTTAAGAAATGAGGCTACCAAGTGGAGTCCATGACATGCAAATGTGGAGAAAAGCAAACCACAGACCACCTACTACAAAGCAACCTGAGCTCTGCCACTTGCACAATGGAGGACCTTCTTACGGTGACACTAGAGGCACTCTAAGTGGCCAGCTTCTGGTCAAAGGACATTTAGCATAATGCCAGGTTTTTTAACTTTGTTTGTGCTTTTAAATACATTATAACTGCACCCTCATTCCTTTCTGACACAATAAATAAAATAATAAATCAATTATATTATTTTGTACACTTGTTAAAGAAGGACATTGTTTTATTTTGGATGTGGGTAGCCAAGTATTAGTTCACTGCAGCAAAAACAGTCTTAAGGCACACGAAAGACTACCAAGTTTTATCCAACATAATTTTTTGTGAACTCCAGCCCATTTTATTACACATCTGATGAAGTAGTATAAATCCATGAATGTATCTAAACTACACATTTGCTGCATTTTATGTTTACTTAAAATTAATTGCTACAGAGCTTTATTTCGTTCTCTTCAACTATAGCAATAAAGTTCAGTAGCAGGGAATAATAAGCATATCATCAAACTCCAAATCCCAGGATTCTACAACAGTGATATCAAATTGCTCTAAATATGAAGTGAAATTTGTTAGTCTTTAAGGTACCAGAAAAGTCAGAGCTTGAAGACCTGGTGGTTTCAACAAGCATTTGAAAATGACCAGTTCTAACTCAGCCCCACACATTGTCTAATACAGCCTTATTCTTCCTAACAGTTACCCAGATTCTTTCCTCTAATCGGCCCTGGAATGAACAGCCACAGACCCGTACCTAATATTATTGTTGCTTGCCATAGCATTGCACTTAATTCCCGGGCCCCTAAAAGTTTTGAGCTTGCACAAATCTTGGCCCAGGCTTTTAAACTTTTAATTGCCTTGAACAAGCAGGATTACTTTTAATATATGTGTGTTATGGCGACAATTTTTATGCTTAAATTTTGTTTGTTAATCTTATGGTTATGTTGTTTTTACTCTGTATGTTTTGTGATATTACTTGGGAACCGCTCTGAGCCCCCTCGGGGAGATGGAGCGGTATATAAATAAAGTTTTATTTATTTTTATTATTATTATAAAAGTCTTGGTTGTTTATTTTTAGTGACCAGATCAATTGCCCTCATTGTTTTTTTTATGCAACAAAATTAAAATATAAACATGTAAAATAAAGTTGTCTCTGTATACTTATGTCAACAGTATGAATTTCATATGGTTCAACATAAGTTGATAGGCGACAAAGCCACCTCTGAATATTTTTTACCTAAGACCTATTCTATTTCACAGAGTTTTCTGAGGCAAGAAATACTCGTGGTTTTGTCAGTTCCTTCCTCTGAACTGCAGCCTACATTACCTGATATTGGTTGGCAATCTCCCATCCACGAACCATGTTTGATCCTGCTTTAGCTTCCAAGATCAAATGGATATTTCGGCCTTACATTAAAATGTTATGCAGTCAATAGTGATATTTCCCCATATGCCACACAGGAGAAGCTATTCTAATTTTACCTAATGTCTCAGCTTCCTCTTGATCTTTCTTTCACATAAGATGTAGAACTAGATAGCTGAGCCAAATCTGCTTGCCATGTTCTTTCCCTAGGTGTTTTTATACACATTTGGCTTGCAGAATAACTGGATGAGTCATAACAGAAGAGACTCAGAAGTAACACATCCATCACTTAGCACAACATTTGGAAGCTTTAGAAGTTTCACTAAGAAATAAAGTTGGCCAATAAAAGATCCCAAACAAAAGCTGTACATTACTTTGTTCCATTTACAGTTTGTTGGCAGGTGCATTCTGTAGTTTCTAGGATGGGTTTTCTTTCATTTTACCGGACTGCTTTTTAGTTGTATGTTACATGTATAATTCATTAAAGACATTTTTGTCAGTATAAACTTTATCTTGCTTTTAACCTAATTTGGCACTTTTCATATTTACTCAAGCCAATGTTCTTTCTGCTAGATGAGTTTTAAAATTAACATATTGCTATGGAAGACATTTCAGATTTTGATCCCTTCTTTTTGGAGAAATGTAACTTCTGTTTATCCAACTTGCTCACCATGTAGATTCTGTTTCCAATCTGCCATTTGCTGAACCATCTGTGTTGTATTTGGGTCTCCCCTTTGGCAGAATTTCCTTCTTTGGGAACCTTACGAAATTGATTCGTGCAGAATGCTGAAACTGTCAGTACAGATCTGATATCTAGGAGAAATATGGTATGGTTGTTATACTGGAGCCAGGACCCACAGGATTGAAGCGCTGGGACCTTTTGATCAGAAAATATACTGAATCATTTGTCAGCCCCCACAGGATATCCTATTCCTTTTAAGCCTAGTTGGAAGCAATTCACAGAGATATTTCCTCAAGAACGATATAATATTGGCAGTTCTCTTTGAGTATTGTGGGTGGTTTGGTCTTGAATTGGGTGTTAAGACACAATAACTTTACAAAAGATGTGCCCATGTGGTTTAGTAGTTTGATTGCAGGATGAAAACTCTGGGAAACTAGGGTTCAAATGCCCATCTAGTTACAGAAACCCACCAGATGACTATGAGTAAGTTGTGCTTTCTCAGCCTTAGAGTAAACCCCCTTTGAATAAATATTGCCAAGAATGTCTAATTATACAATTGCTGTAACTTGGAGTTGACTTGAAAGAACACAACAGGAACAACAAGAATTACTTTTTTGCTATGGATCAACACAGCCTGCATTTTGCGGACTACCCTGGTGATATAACTAGGAAAATTGTCATGACAAGCACATAGGCTTTATCGTTTACTACTACATATTGGTTTGTTTGGAACAGGAATGATGCAGGAATGTTACTGTTTTAGGGCTTGCATGTGACAGCTTTCCCCCCTTTTCTTTGTGCGATATTTTTGGATCATTATGCATGCAAATTGGTCCAAAATTAAAGCAGGCATTGGAGCATTGCTGGGGATGCCACAAAGGCAGCGATTATTCTTTAAAGCAGCAGAATGCAGTGACAATCCTCAATGCAGTTTTCAGTGAGAGGTTCATCGAGGGCAGTGGTTCTCAACCTGTGAGTCCTCAGGTGTTTTGGCCTACAACTCCCAGAAATCCCAGCCAGTTTATTAGCTGTTAGAATTTCTGGGAGTTGAAGGCCAAAAAATCTGGGGAATCAAAGGTTGAGAACAACTGATCCAGGGAAATCCGGGTGAACAAATCCAAGCAAATAATTGCAACTACCCTAAACACTGTTATTTATTTACTTATTTACAGTATTTGTATTCCGCCCTTCTCACCCCAAAGGGGACTCAGGGCGGATCACAATACAGATATACACGGCAAACATTCAATGCCATTTTTGATATACAACACATACAGACAGACAGAGGCCATTCAGTAGTTCTTCCACTGGATCCAGAAGGTGGCTCTTTCCCTTCTTTTCCTGGCCAGAAGATCTGAGAAACAAGTGCTTAGTACTGGACTCTGACTTGAAAGGCTGAGGTTTCAGATCCTATTGAGCCTTGAAATTTAATGTGTAACCTTATCTGCACTGATACTCAGCATGGTATACTTTACGAGGCTGTTGTAAGGCATAATTTTAAAAAAACACAGTCAGTCCTTCACATTTCTTAGGTTCAAGGGCACAGGACAACCAACAAAAGTGGAAAAGTACAACTAAAACCTCCTTTTTTAAAACCTAAGAGAATATTTCTCTAGGAATCTCTAGATTTCCCATGCGATTCTATGGTCATTGGAGAAGCCACAAATGCCTAGAATGTGTTCTCTCTGGGAATTTCTAAGCCTTAAATAGGAATTTTATGGTGGAAGTTGACGATAGAACCGTTTTAGGGGACCAAGAGATTCCCAAAAAGATCATAATAATCACATCCACAAATAATAAAATCTGCAAAAATGAAAACTGAATATGAAGGGCCAATGAACCAAGCTAGAAGTTTTGCTGAGTTCAATAGGGCTTGCTCACAGATTAGTATGTTTAAGATTGCTGTCCCCCTCAAGCAGGCATGACCATCATTCCAAGGCAAGACCTTGGTAAGACAGTTAGAAGAAAATGTTCTTTGTCCTACATCTGCTCCATTCTTTCTGAATGCTTTCTGCATCTCAACACTAGTTTAGGACTCAAATTAACTCCTAAAGAGCTAAAGAACAAGCCATGAGAGTAGAGACAAAGATCCACCCAGAGGAAAAGTGTTCTTACCATACATCAAAGGAATCACTGACCGCATATAGAAGTTGATGAAGAAATACAACATAGAACATGGCCATATAGCTTGAAAAAACTACAACAACCCAGTAATTCTGGCCACGAAAGCTTTCGACAATACATTAGACACAACATAACAAACTATCTACAGACCCACCAAGAAAATCCAACAAATGCTATGTTCAGCAAAGGACAAGAGGGATCCTTTCACTTCTGCAGGAGTCTACCATATATCATGCAGCTGTGGACAAGTCTACATAGGGACCACCAAACACAGCATTGCCCAAATATGGATCAAGGAACATGGAAGGCACTACAGACTAATTCAACCAGAAAAGTCAGCCACAGCAGAGCACCTGATGAACCAACCTAGACACAACATATTATTTGCTGGACCACTCTAACAACCACCATGTCAGACTACACAGAGAAGCCATTGAAATCCATAAGCATGTGGATAATTTCAACAGAAAGGAGAAAAGCATGAAAATGAACAAAATCTGGCTACCAGTATTAAAAAAATACATTAAAATCTGGACAGTAAATAATGAGAAATATTCAAACAACAGGGGAATCCCAGACATGAAACAATCAGGGCCAGCTAACACCTCCCAACAAAGGATGACCCCAGGCAGGAATCAGCCAGTCTTTGAAGCTGCAAGGCCATTCAACATTAATCAAGGTGGCCAATTGCAACATTCACATTTGACTCAAGCAAACAAGAGTGCTTTCTCCCACCCTGGACATTCCACAGATATAGAAACCTAGTTTCCAACAGATCTCACAACCACTAAGGATGCCTGCCATAGATGTGGGTGAAACATCAGGAGATAATGCTTCTGGAACATGCCTGGAAAACTCACAGCAATCCGTGAAGCCTTTGACAACACGAGTCCAAATATTTTGGCTCTTTAGGGTAGATAATCTCACAGGTACCTGGTATTGAAATGCAGCAATAACAAATTACACGACAAATTCTTGCCCTTTGCGACACCTCAAAGCATGCTGTTGTTACTAATGGGGCACTTTCCATGTGGTGCCTGCTACAAAAACATAGCAAAACTGAATTCTGTAAACAAGTGAAAATCTAATTCCATGCCTCACTAGTACTTCAAAAGCAGAATAATAAGATGCATTTTCATGCCTTTGTCAGGTATAAGTGACTTGATGCACTCTAGATGCTTTGGACTACAACCTACTTCATCCATAGCTCCCATGATGACGGGAGCTATGGTCTCAAACATCTGGAAGATCTGGAATGCCTGTCCCTGGTTATAAGTGTTCCTAGATTCCACAAATGTGAAAAATCAGTTTATCCAGAGAAATGAAATTTTGCCAAGTCTCTTCATTTGTTTTACTGCCATGTTAGTTCCACATGAAAGGGGAAAAATTAAATTTTGTATATTCCAAACAGATCCTAACTGCATATCATTGTCACAGTCCAGGTTCTGAATTTTAAACATCAAACATTTTCTCTGGCCTTCATCCTGATGCCTTTCAATAGTGCATGTTTTGGATGGAACGATGGAAGAAGTTGATAGGCCTTTTCATGACTATGTTTTTAATTAGTATCTATTTATGAGTTAAACGGTTGAAGCAATTCCTTCCATTAACAGAAAGCTGGGAGGACACTGGCGGGGAGTGCCAGATTTCATGGATGTTATTATCATTCCCAGTTCTTCTGATCTTCTTTAATATTCCCTTGAAGTCATTCTCACTTCTATGCATACGCACACTGTTTCGTTTAATCTCAGGCCAGTCATTTGCCTTGACATAAAACATAATTCGAAAGCCCCTTTTACAAAGAGAGTGTTCTTTCCATTTATCTTGTAATTCGCTCGGGATAAAGGCAACTTTCTAACAGATCAAATTGTGAAGAACCTTTTCCTGGATATATTTATAAATAGATCACAGCAAAGAGGTTAATCTTTTATCAGCTCCAAAAACTGGCAAAGCATCACATTGCTGTTTTCCTTAAAACAAGCTTAACAAATCTCTTATTGGGCACGAAGAGGAGCCGGGAATATGATTATTTCAAACAGATTCCTAATGGTACCTGGGAGCAAAAAATCAAGTGATTCTTTATCATCTTCCTGTAAATAAAAAAAAAAAAACAATTTCACCCCAAAGAATCTATCTACATACTAGCTGTCCCCTGCCACGCGTTGCTGTGGCCCAGTCTGGTGATCTGGAAAATAAAGTAATGAGAAAGTGTTGGTTTCTAATATATATAATTTCTTTATGCTTGTGGGGAAACAGTATTTCTTGCTGTTTCTTTGTCAGTGTTGATGTAGAGATTGTCTGGTTTGCCTACTCTGGAACATGCAACATATAATTGTCCTTCTTTAGGGGGCCCTTTCAAAACTATACTATATCTGTGTGTGAATCATATATATCTATCCATATCTGTAGCTGGATGGCTCTTTGTCACGAGGGTTTTGATTACGTTTTCTTGCCCTGGTGAAGTGAGTTGGACTGGATAGCCTTAAGTATTTTCAGTTGGTCATGGGGGTTCTGTGCGGGAAGTTTGCCCCAATTCTGTCCTTCGTGGGGTTCGGAATGCTCTTTGATAGTAGGTGAACTATAAATCCCAGTAACTACAACTACCAAATGTCAAGGTCTATTTTACCCAAACTCCATCTGTGTTCATATTTGGGCATATGGAATATTCATGCCAAGTTTGGTCCGGATCCATCATTGCTTCTGTCCACAGTGCTCTCTGGATGTAGGTGAACTACAACTCTCAAACTCAAGGTCAATGCCCACCAAATCCTTCTAGTGGAGCCACCTTCTGTGGAGGTTTTTAAGCAGATATCTGGATATGCAGCATCAAATTGTTGCTTACTTGTAAGCCGCTCTGAGTCCCCCTTGGGGTGAGAAGGGCAAGGTATAAATATAGTAAATAAATAAATATGCTGGATAGCCATCTGTGAAGAGTGCTTTGATTGTAAGGGAGGGGGGTTGA
The DNA here is from genome assembly GCF_025583915.1 of Anolis sagrei ordinatus. Lineage (NCBI taxonomy): Eukaryota > Metazoa > Chordata > Lepidosauria > Squamata > Anolidae > Anolis > Anolis sagrei. The sequence continues at coordinate 77,881,194 of NW_026847660.1, forward strand.
ATTGCATGGCCCTTATGGTTTCTTCCAATTCTATGTTTCCACTCCATTAGCTTATGTGGATGATGATGATAAATGCCATTCCAACAGTTTTAGACATACAGCTGAATTAAAAGAACAAGGCTGGTGTAATCGTACAAAATTGCCACATTTCAAAGAGCATGCTTATACCCACTCCAAGGTTATGTCCTCCATGAGGCTGCAAAGTATTGTGTTTGATTTTGGAAGGATATGTATGTGGCATCCAATATCAATAACTCTTCCAGACATCAGAGGTTCTTTTGGAGTTGTATTCATTCTATCAGATTGGACAACCTCTGACCTGCCAGATGTAGTTAGAGACAGTAACTCCCATAATCCTGCACAATTAGTAATGTTGGTTAAGGCTGATGGGAGTCACATTCTAGCAGCCTCTGGAATGAAGAATATGCCAAATTAACCAAATCTGTAGTATTTGTCCTGGACTACTGTTTGTGTACATATGTTACATATAAAATAAGAAAATAAAATGTGCCTAAGTTGGAGATAGGGACAGAGTTTGTATTCCAGATGTTGTCTGACTCCAACTCCCTTGAACCCTGCCAAGGTGGGGTATGAAGAGAACTGCAACCCAAAATCACAGCACTCCAGGTTAGGAGAAGCATGAAAGATACTATTCAATACAACTGCAATCCATGTTATTTATAAGGTCTTATTCCCAAGGAAGGAAGCATATGTTTTCATTCTGAGTTTAGCAAGCGAACTTGTTCATTTCCATGGACAAGTATATTTAGCTTTGTGTTGGCATATAGCCAAACTGTCTCCTCATTTCGGTAATTTGGAACAATCACATTCTCTCTCTCTCTTCTCATATACATGTGCAGAATACATATTCATGTGAATGTTTATGTAAACAATATAACCCTTTTGCCTTTGTATTTGAAACCTATTGCTTCACTTTCTAAAAAAACATCCCCCAGAACATGTTTGTAGGCCTCTCTAAGTCCTCCAAAGTGATTTTATGGTCCCCCTGTGGCCCAAATATAGTCATAACATGGGTTTCACTATTATCCTTGGTTTCAGGTATCCACAGGGAGTCTTGGAATGCATCCCCCATGGATATGAAGGTCATACTATACTGACATAGAAATATACTTTAATATAATACTTGAATTCCCACACATATACATAATGTCTCTCTGCAGGACATTTAATTTTCCTTGTGAAATCATTTTGTCTGTCATTTCCATTTAGAAGTTTTTAACCAAATGACAGAAGTGTCACAAGGGACCAAACTGCTAAGAGGGGAACTAATGAGGATTATTAAAAGAAACAAACAAAGAAACCAACAGAAACAAAGATCAGCCCACGCTTTGCATTTTAATAGAACTGCGATGAACAAGAGGAACAGAAGATGCTGAAAGGTAATGTTTTCTTTCTTTCCAAGCCTCTTTAGAAAAGACTTTCCAGTGTTTGTTTGATCCTAAGAAGAAGAAAAGTGTTTTCTCCTATGAATACATAGAATTGCAAGGAGTTTAAACAGTTTTAACTAGGGAATACCATGAATCCATCATCTGAATGTGAAAATATTCAAAAATCCTTAAACATATATTGGACCAGTCAATTGCTGTCCTGAATCTTTTGCTAGTTCTTATAAAATTCTTTTTCAAATACACGAGCATGCATTATTAATTTATTTTGCTTCTAGAAATACCCATACCCAAAGATATGAATATCTCTAACTAAAAACTCAGTGAATATCTCATCCTAACAAAAGGCTGTGATTTCTGGGTATTAAACCCTATATTATGTGTGCCAAATGTCCCCCACTTCTATTTTATAACAATCCTTGTAAGGTAGGAGCGCATTATAAATGTCATGTTTCAGACAAATGGTTTTCCTAAGGCTGTCTCTAAGAAATTTAAAGAAGATATATGTCTTCTGTTTGGTACCATCTTGTCATGACTTCATTCTGTGGATTGCTAGTATCTGTAGATTATGACAATATTTGAATTATTTGTAGATAGGTCCTAGACATTTTTTAGCATAGATTTCTAAACACATCATCACATTACAAATCCCGGGAATCTCATATACCATGGGGCCGTGGAATTTAAAGTGGTGTCAAACTATTACAACAAGAGTGCAGCTGCTCCCTTAAGAAATTGTTATTTCATGTCCCAGAGACTGAAATATGTAGTCCTTCAGATATGAAATGAACATCCTTACAGAGGGAACGGACAAGACCAGGTGTGTTGGCTCTCAAAACAGCACGTAAAACTGCCCAGTGTTGTTAAACTGTGAAGAATCTGGTCTGTGGTGAATCTGGAGCAAGTTCATCCTTCATTTTCCACAGTGTGGGCTACAGGGAATATGACAGATTGCGTCAGCCTGCAGCATGCAGCTGGCAGTGACTGTCTTCTCATTAAGCTATCAATATAAATAATGAGAGATTAAAAATAGGTGGATAGTCCGTGATTGAACAATTTGCAGTTAGTGAGACTATGCAGCAAAAATGCCTTGGACGCAATGAGAAGGTAAATAAATAGATCGTTATCGGCATTATACAGACAGCAAAATGTTTTACACAAGTACATTAAATGGCCTCATCACATTTTAAATTACTCAGTTTTCATTTAAATCAACATGTCCCTGAAATGTGGCTAAGGTTAACCAGATAGTTTTCCAGAGGTTTAGACCACTAGTCCGTGTTTTACAAAGTAATCAAACCAAAGGGTTATAGATCAACATACTGATTTGACAAATGAGCACTCATTCCTTTTTGTATCTGACAAGGATATTGAAATCCCTCAGCATATGATTTATGTATGTTACAAAAATGTGGAAGTGGGAGTCAACATGGAAGGTTTGTGGGTGAACCACATTCATAAGAGGAGCTGCACTGGATCAGATCAAAGATCTAGTTGAGGTTTCATTCCAACAGGAGCCAGCCATATACTTAGGGTGATATACACAAGTACGCTGTGACTGCAAGAAATACAGTATATCAAAATCTTGATGGTTCAACATAGAACGTGGTGTGGATAATATGGTCTGCAACATCTTCATACCCTTCAAATGTCCAACTTTGCAGGGACAGTCCCGATTAATGCTCTAACCCACTTTTTCTATTGCCCAGTTGCTCACTCCTCCTTCACTTTTCCTCTTATTTCGAAAGTATCTTGTACGCAATGTGGGAGAAGAGAGAAGAAAAGGGTGGAATCTTGCCCTTCCCAGTAGGCTCAAGCAAAAGCAACTTCTCATATCTTGTGTGTTCTTCCTCATTAATATGAACCCTTGCTATGTTTATCATATTCTGATGTGACATCATCAGACATGTCCTAGTTTTCATATGAAAATTTTAGAGAGTTTCATCGCGTTAAAAAATGCTTCTCACTTAGAAACCCAGAAATGAAACCCCTAGAAGAATTGAACCAAATGGGCCTTAAATGCAATTGGCTGTGTGAGAAATTTAAAGAACAACTTGGGATTCTAGACCGAGAAAACATGGTTTGATGTGACATGGTAGAGAAGAATGAAATACACTGCATGTCAAGAAAATGTTTACAAAATGCACCCGTGATGGTATCCAGAGAGACTAGCCAAGATGTATAATTACACTGACAAATGTTGGAAATGTGGGAAAGAAAAGGGCACATTTTACCACATATGGTGGACTTGCAACAAAATAAACAACTACTGGAAACAGATTCATGTATATCTAGAAAAGATGTTAAACACACATTTCAAAATGACACCACAAATGTACCTTTTGAACATGCCTGATGAAGAACTAGAAAGGAAATTTGGAAAAAAAATTACATGACAGTGGCAGCTTGAATAGTATATGCCAGATATTGGAATACCTCAGAAATACCTCCTTTAGAAGAATGGGAAAAATATATTACAGATTTGCTGATAATGAATAAAATACTTGTATTATTAAGAGGAGAACTATTAGACAACTTTCTTAATGAATATCAACCAATGATTTAACATTATCAATGTACAATTAAACTAAATATATATAGAGGTTCCTATAAGACTGTACAGAAGGAGGAAGCGGATGTTAAGTAAGAGCCTATGATAGCTTTAAGTAGCTCCCGGTGGCACAGTGGGTTAAAGCACTGAGCTGCTGAGCTTGTTGACCAAAAGGTCGTAGGTTCGAATCTGGGGAGCAGCATGAGCTTCTGCTGTCAGCCCCAGCTTCTGCCAACCTAGCAGTTCAAAAATATGCAAATGTGAGTAGATCAATAGGTACCGCTCCGGCGGGAAGGTAATGGGGCACCATGCAGTCATGACCTTGGAGGTGTCTATGGACAACACCAGAAATGGAGATGAGCACCACACCCCAGAGTCGGACACAACTGGACTTAATGTCAGGGGAAAACCTTTACCTTTACTTTATGATACCTTTATATGTACAATTTAACTAGAAGACTGTGACCCCTTAAAGAAAATATATTATCTGGGAAATGATTATGGAAGACTAATATTGTACTTTATGCAACAAACACTTACAAATGTATGTCTATTTTGAATTTATTTGAATAAATAAAAATAAAAATGCTTCCCAATTCAAATGAGAAATGGCTCAAAGCATTGTGGTTTGGATTGATTCATTTTGAACCCCACTTCAAATGGAATGATAAACTTTCTTCAATAAAACTGTTTTGGGCCCAAAAAATCTTTGGGTGGGACGGTCTAAGGGTAAAAATTATTATCCACTTCCAGCAGTTGTTCACTCCTCCTATGTAGTTATCGTGATTCCTTGCCAAAAATAGCCTTGCCCTTCGTGAAATGCATCTCACTAGCATTTTGCCTTCCTTGGCAGAAATATTCAAGATGTATTTTCCAACACATGATTCCTGTAATCCTCATAAATCCAGAATTATCCCAGTTATGAAACATGGACATCATTAAAAAGAAATGACCAGGCAATTATCTTGCAAACACCATTGTCACAGCACTAACAATTTAATTAAAGCTTCTGCGTGCTTTAAGTTATAATTAGCTTCTATCAATATAGGAGAAGCTTCGTTCAAACATTCTTCAGATGGCACTAATCAAAATACATTTGTGTATTGTTACACTGCAATTGACCTGATTAACAGATTTGATCAGTCCTAAAGATATGAGCATTATTATCCCTCTTTGTCAGGAGTCTTCTGGAGAAGTAAAATAATCAGAAATCTCTCTCTATAGCACCAGAGGATGGACTTGAATTAGCTTATTCATGAATATGCAAATATAAACCTGCATATTTTTGCCTTGGCCCTCCTGCGGTGATTGGTAAATAGCTTAGAATGAGGGATACTAATATTATTAAAAAGCATCAAATACACTCTAAATCAGAAGCTATCACCACTTGCTGATTCTTGCTCTTATATTGAGGCTGGAAGTCTGAGGCTAGTAATCAGTATTGACTTCACACTACACAGTTATAGCACTGCAACATACCACCAACATGATGAACACCTGGAAACATGGGGCCAAGCGACATGAAAGAGTCATCCAGATGGCAAACATTACTAATGAGGAAGAATACAGAAACTAGGAAAAGATGCAGCAGTTTGTTGTTGCCCGAGTCTTTGGCAGGATTATACTCTGTCTCTGCTTCTTCTTCCCCTGTTAACTGGGAATTATTTTTGCACTTTTAACCTCATGTACCACCTATATTAAAACCACTATACTGACTGTGGATTAAGTTTTGGGCAAAGTACAAAGTAGTGATTGCTACCTTTAAAGCTCTAAATGGTTTGGGTCCAGGTACTATAGGAATGCCTTCTGCTGCATAATCTGTCCCATACACTTAGGTCTTCTAGGGGACAAATAATAATAATAATAATAATAATAATAATAATAATAATAATAATAATAATAATAATATAATGCTTTATACCCCACCCTATCTCTAAATGTCAATTTTGACTGATTGACATTTACTTCAATCACTCAAAACAAGGATGGCAACTATCCACCAGAAGACTTTTAAATCAGTCACCCCCAAATTATGGAATGACCTGCCACAAGAGTTCTGACACCAGAATATGCTGCCTGTGTTTAAAACATTAAAAACCAGGCATATCCAGGTGATTTTTAAATTACAAGTTTTAACTTATGAATTCAATATGTATGTATGCTTTATAGACCAATCTTTTACTTTTTAAATTCACTATATATTTTTAATTGGTGTTGTTCACTGTGTTATGTGCTTATTTATTGCTATATTTTAATCTGTTGTTCATTGTTTACCCACCTTCATCATAGGGAGAGGTTGTTAAGAAAAGGGCCATTTTAAAAGCAAATTAAAAAATGGGATATGAATTGGGACTGTCTCTGTCAAATCAGAAGAGTTGGAGGGTATGCTATGGTTCTCCTTCAACTGCATGACTCCATGCTGGGTTTTGCAGTTTAGGGAAGGGTTTAGTCAGTGGGCTGATGTGACTCACAAAAATACAGATTCAAGGATTCCATAGCATGGATTCATGACAGTTAATGTAGAAATGTAGTGCTGTAATTCTATAAAATGAAGAGGTACCTAGTGATATGTACCTGTTCCATCCTACATACAAAGTCAACTTAATAACAAACCTATAGAACCTATCTTGTTTGTAATTTGGGGACTGCCTGTACAAAACTTTACAAAAATTCATTCCTAACACCAAGATTACACATGAACCTTAAAACAAAATTCTAAGAACTTGATTCCATTCCTCCTTTGGGTTTTACAGCCTCTTCATCTTAATCAATCATTATTCTACAACCATTCAACATGCTTAGTCTTCATGCTGGATGACCAATGGTGGCCCGTACCCACTAGAGCTGGAAGGGCAAAAGCAAGGCAGCTAATGACACATGACACAAAGGATAATATTGGGTACAATCTGCTTCATTAAGCACTCTATATATTTATGTATAGGCCTAAAAACTGTAATCCAAAAATCAACCCAAAAAAACCTAGCTCGACTTATCCACAGGTCAATGTGAATACAGTATGTTAACTTTAATAAAAAAGGAACTATCGAAAGGCAAGAGCCCAGGAGAACCTAAACGAAACACTGACCTCCCCCCCCACCCCCCACTCCATGGTCTCTCCACTGTGGCACTGCTTCTGGCTTTTTTGAATGCCTGGGTGGGGAAATGGCAGCAGTGGCCAGCAGCAGCTGTCCCCTGAGGCAATGTTGGTAGTTCACCATTTTCACAAAATGACCCTCAACTTACCCACAGGTCACATTGAAATCCATTAATTTTGGCCCTAAAATCTGCCCTCAACTTATTCATGAGGTTGATATATGCTGCAGTTACCTAGTTACCATCCCCCATCTTATGTTTCTGCTCTAAAGAATGAGAATAATTATGAGACTTCCTTATGTTTGAAGAATTTTCCTTTTACAGTAACAATAGATTTGTGAGCAAAGTGAGGACAGCAAATTACGATTTTGAGGGGGGAAAAGGACATTATAGAGAAGACATCAGATCCAGAGAACAATCCAAATGCAGTCCTTTGAGACCATAATTGTCTGATGCAATAGCAATTCATAGAACAAGAAAGGCAAATAGAAGATTATGAGTGCAAACGAGGGTGGGATGGTCTGACCCAAACACAAATGCAAAAGCACTCCACTGGGATCGCATTTTCTTACACACAGTTACCAGGAGCAACCCTTTGTACATAGAAGGCACTGTGAAGCAAGTGACTTCAGGATCTTAAAGGAAGGCAGGCTGGGGAGATTTACACACAGTTATACAGCCTTTTGAAGCATGTTTTTTTTTCTTGCTCTACCAACAATCTATTGCACAGAGAGAGAGAAAGAAAAAGGTGAAATGAGAGAAGTAACTTCAAGATCATGAATGAAAAGCAAAATGTTCAGGAGATGGGGAAGATCCAAAGAGTAATAAAGGAAAGGACTTTGTGGTGGAATGAAAATCAAGCGTAGTTCACATCTTTACCAATACACACACTTTTCTTTTTCTTTTCTTGCTAAAGAAAAGATATGCCACGCAAATAATCAGTAAAGAATAAGGTGTTTACTCTTTGTTATGCAGTTATGTGAACAGTTGCATTGACTCACACAATATCATTTAAGAGAGATTCAAGTGGTTCTTAGGTATCCATGTGAAGGATCTTATTCCAACAGCTCAGAAGCTCCTACACAGAAAAACGTAAACATGTAACTGTTGCCAAAATTCCCAAGCTCAGCAAGCTTTTTGGGCATAGCATTTTTCAGTTAACACACTCACCAAATTTTTTTTTTACTTGTTCCAACAGACTCTTGAAAGACTCACTTTTTTTTGCTACAGCCTTCAATAGTAGCAGCCCACTGCAATGAAAGGGATCACATGAGTGACGCTGAAATGGAAATTAATTACTTGTACTGTCTTCAATAAAAAAGAGAATCCCAAAACCATATTGTCCCTGTGTGTGTGTATGGAGTTCAGATAGACAAGCATGTTTTATCTCAGGGTGGTCAAAATGCAGACCTTGAAATCCCCCAAAAGGCCCTGAAAATGCTCAGACCCTAAATCCCCAAACCAGCCTAAAGCCACACAAAGTGTGGTGCTTTTCTAAATGTCAAAATACATAAAATAATCATTATTTTGTGAATGATTATTTTGTGTATTTTGACACAACAGGCATGTAGCCGGGGGGGGGGGGGGCTTGAGGGGCTTGAGCCCCCCCCCCCAATTCTCATGGTGGTCCGCGAGAAGGCCTTACTGGTACATTATTTAAACTGTTATGTTTATTCATATCATGATCTGATCACCATGCTCAATATATCCCATATGTATGGGGGTATTGGGGTAACGATATAAAAGGTTTGCTAGGGTTGACCCTCTTTCACTCAGACTCAGCCCCCCCCCCAAAATCAAACTCAGCCCCTCCCGAATCAAAATCCTGGCTACGGGCCTGCCCTACAAGTATTCTGGGATAGTGTATAGTAGCTTTTCTAAATGTCCCATTCTTACTCAAACCACGTTGGATGAAATGCTAGCTGGAAGTTGTGTTACTTGGGAAGATGTGCCATGCGCACACACTGTTTGGAAGAAATGGCCAACGCTCCCTGCAGTTTTCTACCCTTGTTTGATCTGTTACATAAATATAGCAAGACTGAAATGAAATTGTAACTCTATAACACACGCGTCAAACGCCAGGCTCAAGGGCCAAATCTGGCACTCCATGTCATTTCATGTGGCCCCTGGGTCTTTCAATGTTAGAGCTACATGATTATGTTCATAGTCTTACAATTACAAATGGCCCTGTGAAGACAACCATAAGGCTGATGCGGCTCTCGGTGAAAATGAGTTTGACACCCCTGTCCTAGAAGGGAAAAGGTGAGAGAAGGAAAAGGAGAAAAGAACATGTAACTACTCGTTTTTATTGTTGTGCAGTTGTATTTACACATTATTGTAATCACAAAGTTCAAGATTATTCATTTATTTGTTATTTAATTTACATGCCACCTTTTGCCAGAATGAGATCAAGATGGTTACATAAAATCCATCTACAAATATTTTTTGCATACAATATAACCAGTTGGGAAAGACTGAGTAAAATTTGCTGGTATGCTTGATATGGATACCATTTAAAATATACCATTTAAAACATTTAAATGGTAGCCCGTTCCAAATAGTCCAGGCCCCTTATTGAAATCTCTGCCTCTGGCAGCTTACCTTGCATGAAGAAGAGAGAGGAACTGGTTTTATATTGATTTTAATGTATATGTTGTGTTAACAGTTTATGCCTATGCTTTTGTTTTATATTGTGTGTTTTTGTGTTATTTTGCATATGTGAAAACCGCTCTGAGTCCCCTAGGGGATATAGGGCAGTATACAAATAAAGTTTTATTATTATATTATTTAAAAGGCAAGCTTTTCAGGCTTGTGACTGTAGGGATATACTTAAAACTGTATTGCAATGTTTAATGTGATTAGGGATGCTGTTCAAGATGATTGAAGAACTGAGATTTCGAGGCTTTGAGTAGCTCTTCCTCCCTCCTGATAGTTGCTAAAAGTGCTACTGAGCAAAATAAAAGACATTATTCAATTAGCTTGATCTGCATAACATGTACAAGTTGCAACATTCAGATTGTCTTTGTGCAGAACATGGGTTACTTGGTAGCCCTGGTAACATACCCTATCTGTTCTGTCCCCCAAAACCCCAGGTCCTGCTGCATGCAGCTAGTTCAGCCACTTCTGCCAATCTTCTCTGCCAAGCTGTGGGTGATGACGACTGAATGGAAATACAAATGACTAACAATGTCAAGCCTTTTTATAAAGTGCCAGTTTATAAATTTATGGATTACAAGCTGCGCTGCAGCTCTCTGTGAGCGAAGTGGCTGCTGCTTCAGCAAAACCAAAGCCAACTGGCAAGCAAGGAAGGCAGTTTCTTGAAGCAGGGAAGTTAAGGCAACAGGGTACAGGAAAAAAGCACAGGCAATTGGCTTTTCCCTTTACTCCTTTCATTGGAGAAAGTGAACAATTCAAGAATGACCTTAGCCTGCTTTTCCCCAGGTACACCTGAACGCCAGCCTTTGAGTAGAACATGGAAACCATCAAAATGAGATAGTATTCACATACAATGGGGCAAAACGATTGAAAACCTTTTAGGGCTTGTTTGAAGTTACTCTACATTGCTCCTCTCTCAACCCAGAAACAAACCAAGGGCAGAGACTATGCTGTTTCGAAGCTTTGATGAACAACCTTCATGGTAGTAAGTCACTAACTTAAATTCCTTTCCAATAGACTACTTTGAATGTGGCATCTAGATGAAACAGAACAATAACAAAGACTTAAACTATCTTGGTGGTGAAGCGCATCTTAAGTGCTGCGTATTTGGAGAAGCATATGCCTTTCTAAGGTTTTTAAACATTTCTTCATACAGTTTGGGGAAGACAGAATCCAAAGTGAACTGGCTTTCTAAACTAGTGCAGGGGTAAATGTATTGTATCGCTAGATCTAGGTGATTGCTTTATTTTTACATCAGTATTTGAAGATTAATATCATTACAGGCAGTCCCCAAGTTACGGATAAGTTCTACAGGTTTGTTCTTAAGTTGAATTCAGTTGTAATCAGAACATGTACATTATTTAAGTGTAGCCCCAGCCAAGAGTAGACATTTTTAGCTTTGGATAACATAGGGAAGGGTTAACACCCCTGTAGAGTTGGTTTTGCTGTCTGTGGCCCTGTTCAGAAAATTTCACCCCACTTTCTGTCCCTTTGACGGGAATTTGAAAAATATGGCTTGTTGTGGAAAAAGGATTGTAGAGAAAGCATCATTGGAGACATCTTTTCCCCATGACAACTCTTTCAAGAGTGAATTTTGCTTCCGAGGAGTATATTTCTCTCACCTCCTGTTGTCTCACCCCCATTTTTAACTGTGAGTCATTTTTTGTAACTCGGGGAATGCCTGTATATTAATACCACTATTTTTTGTAACTAAAGACCCCATTGCTACTTAAGTTGGATTGCTCTTGTTTGCAACTGCCTTGTGTAGAGAATCAAATCAAAGGAATTTATAGGGACTGTGAATGTACACCAGCCAAAATCCCCTCCTGCGAAGCAAATGTATTTTCTCTGAAAAGCATGCTCTGTAACAAGATCGTGAAAAGGTATGTGATTGGGACAACTGCTGTCCTTCTTTTTTATGCATTATGGAGGTCTTTCAAACTACACTACTATAGCCCCATGATACCATTCTAACTGCCATGGGGACTACAGAATCCTAGGGTTTGATTGAAAAATCTTAATCCTAATTGTTTGGTTGAAAATTCTTAATAGTCCTCTCTAAACTCAAACCTTGGGATTCTACAGGATGGAACCAAAGAGCATATCACTTATATAGAAACTCTCTTATTCAAACTGTAATGTCCTGCATCACTGTTTCCTAGTAACAGTCACTGACAACAAGTGTTGTAATTGCATAGTGCAAAAATGTCTTTCAACAAAAAAGAACTGCATGACTTTGAAAGCTGTCCTTTTGTTGTTTTCATTGTTGTTTCATATAAGCCTCTGGATTCAGCATAGGTCATCACTGTCAACATAGGCGCTCCATTATGTGGCACCAATATGACAGTAAGACAGTAAATTCCATATTGATTCACAAAATTTAGAAATTTTCTCTATCCTAAAGGGACAGCATCTTCACGAAGCTGGGCTACCTGCATTATGTTGGATTAGATTAATTCAGGTAAGCCTGGTTATTAGGATTCTATTTGTAAATATGGTGCTACCGAAACCTAAGTTTTAGGGTTTTTCCCCCTCTATGGTCTATTCTTTCTGTAAATTGTTTTCCTTCTCATTCTAACCTCTTCGCTAAATAGTAGTGAATGACATATTCAACAAGGCTCGTGAAATCTATGCCAGTTCAATACCCAATTTTTAGATTCTTTAATATTCCAAATATGTATCCTGCTAAGCTTTGCTTTTAGCTTTGGTACAGTCACTTATGTACCCACGCCAAGACTCTACCCTTGGAAGATAATCCTACTCAGCCTATAGTAGGGGGATATTTAACTGGAAAAACATATAAGTCTCTTGAGTCAAACATTCCCTCTTTGTGAATGACAGCTTGCGTCAAAACTAAACTCTTTGTTTGATTTTGGAAGAAACTCAAGAAAATTGCTCTGTCTATATTTTGTTTTTCTTCTATTCCAAGAAGCCCCAGAAGATATGTAGCTATTAATTCATTTATTGACTTTTTCTCTTTGAAGGCAGCCAGTTCCCTCTTCCAACTGTGCTGATAATCACTTCCTGATTTCATATCAGCTGCATGTCAATAAGCACAAAAGAAGGAAGGAAGGACAGGAAGAAGTAAGCTGTCACTCTGTCCTTTGGCTGACACACGATTTCAAGATTACACATAGCTTTCTGGCATCTCCAGGATTCATGTAATGCTGGTAGATGTTTTGCACAAAACAAGTATCCTGATCACCTGATGTTTGGACAGCCTTAAGGTCACTGAGCATTCACAGCAGGATGACCAGCAGGGGAGTGGGGTATCATTTGCTTTATAAGCTTTCTTCCATCCTGTCCTAAAGCTCGAGGACATATGTTGAAGTCAGCTGGATTGTTTTGATTTCACGTGCAACTACATTTGCTCAGCTGCTGTGTCATCTGCTGAGAACCTTTATTTATTTATTTGTAGCATTTATATAGGCAACCCAATAACACAGCTGTCCAGCTGGTTCACAACATAAATAATGTGTGGTGGTAAAATGCAATACTATAAAACAACTTCCAGCATGACTTTCTGATTAATGACTGAGCCAAGATATGGGAAATTCTGCACTATTTCAATATCTTAATTATCTACTTTAAAGTTATTATGTAAATTATGTAAATCCTTTGTGGTTATTATTATTTTTTCTTAATGTTCAGCTATAAACCTGCCTTTGCACTTTCTTCCTTGACTTTATTAATTGTTCCAGAGCTTTGCTATTTTCTTCTAATAGTATGAAGTTATTTGTATACCTTTAATTATTGATGTTCAATGTATTGTTGAAGGCTTTAATGGCTGGAATCACTGTGTTTTTGTAGGTTTTTCGGGCAGTATGGCCACGTTCTAGAAGTATTCTATCCTGACATTTTGCCTGCATCTATGGCAGGCATCCTCAGAGGTTGTTAGACCTCACAACCTCTGAGGATGCCTGCCATAGATGCAGGCGAAACGTCAGGAGAGAATGCTTCTAGAACATGGCCATACAGCCCGAAAAACCCTACAACAACCTGTTGATGCTCCTTTCTCACATTTTCATGCCTCCATCTGAATCTAATTCTGCTTTTTGTAGAATACGTTCAGTGCACAAGTCAAATAAGAAAGGGTGACTAAATATGACTTTATTTGAACCCCTTACCAATTGGAAGTCTTTCTGCTTCTCTGCATTCTATGGCAGTAGCCTATTGTCTTGCACAGAGGTTTGGCATCAGGACAATCAATACTGTGGCACAACCATTTCTTTAAAATAATTCCATAGTTTTTCATGTGATGTGTAGCATTTCGTGATCTACACAATAAAAGGCTTTGCTACAATATGAGAAAGTATGGATTGGTTTTCCTCTGCAACTCTTTAGCTTACTTTGCAATATTATTTCTGTTGCCTCTTCCATTCTTGAGTCCAGTTTGTACATCTGGCATTTCTCTGGCCATAAATGGTAAAAGTCTTCATAGAAGACTTGCATAAGAAAACTATGCAATAGGCTGAAGGTTACTTCAGGTTGTATTTTGGCATGATGGTTGGTGTTCTCATTGAGCTTTTCTCTAATTTTTGATTCATTGGGAATTCATGTTCTGTTCCACAATCTGTTCCTGGTTTGATTTCTGCAGAGAGAATGGATCTTCTCCATCTCGTGCTTCTAATCATGTAGTCTACTTGATTTCTATATTGGTCATCTTGTGATGTTAATGTATACAGTCATCATTTTTGGTTGCTTAAAGAATGTGTTTGTGATTGACAAAGTGTTAACTTCACAAAATTCAATCCATTGCTCTAGTGGTTCCTTTTTTAATCTAAAGCCAAATTTTCCTAAAATCTTTGATTCTTCTTTGTTTCCTACTCTCGCATTCCAATTACCTGTATTTAACAAAAAAAATCTGTTTTTCTGTATGATCAGTTTCCTCTTTCAGCACAGAATCTGTCAGTTTTTTTTCATCTTTTGCTTTTGTACTGTAGTTGGAACAGAAACATGGATTATAATTATATTGATAGCTTTCCCTGAAGTCTTATTGATATTAAGTCAGACTTTGTATTATATCACTTGATTAATTTTGCCATAGCTCTCCTCACTATTAATGCCATCCCACTTGCTCTTAGATTTTCATTTCCTGTGTAAAATAGTGTATTATTAGCCAACTCAAAATATCTCATTCCTGACCACTTTAGCTTACCAATATACTTGCAGAGTTTGTTCCATTTCCATTTCTTGTTCCATGTTCTATTTCTTGTTTGACTAAGTTGAGCTTACTCTGTTTTGCACTTTTCACATTCCATTTTCCTATACTGCATCTTGGGCAGCTTTAGATTTTCCTTTCACCTCTGCGCATGTCAGCAGATGACCATCCTTTTGACTTAAACCTTGGTTATGTCATTAGACACACTGCTATTTGCAGCTGTCCCCTGCTCTATTTTATTAGGTGAGTGTCACCTGACCTGTGAGACACATTATCTCTTATTTCATTTTGGACTGTCTCATTGTATCTTTTTTTGCAGTAAAAGATAATCAAAAGTTGTTTATTGTGTATTCTTTTGTGCACTGCTTACAGGTGTTAGATATGATGCCACTGCTGTTATCTCCATGAGTGCCACTTCCCCACTATGTTGGTTGCTGCTCATTAAATTCTTGGTGTATGAATGCAGCAGAGGCTTGGTTTACATATGTAGCAGAGTTAAGTGGCTGAAGATTAAGTTCAGGATTAACTGCCTCATTTCAAGCAATAAGTTTGCATATGAGGAGGATCTCAATTTTTATTATTCCTATAGACCAAAAATTGCTGCTCTATCTATCTATCTATATGCATGCATGCATGCATGCATGCATGTAGGTATGTTTGTATGCATTTCCAAGATAACTCCCACATCCAGAGAGCCCTGTGACTCCCACCCGCAAAAGATCTGGACCAAATGTGGCACAAAGACCCCCCCTCATGCCCAACTAGAAGGCTGGGGGTAGAATTGACCCTGAATATTGGGAGTTAAAGTTCACCCCATATCCAGAGACCCCCTCGTGCCCAACTGGATGAATCTGGACCAAACATGGCACACATACCCAACAAGACCAACTTCAGATTCTGGTGGGGTTTGGGGGCACTGATCCTGGATGATGGGAATAGTAGTTCACCCACATACAGAGAGCACTGTGAACCCACTGAACATGGATCTGGACCAAACTTGGCACACATACCCAACGTGACCAAATTAGAATAATGGTAGGGTTTGGAGGGAATTTACCCACAATGTTGGGAGTTGTAGTTTATCCACATCCTTATGCATTTTTATAATGGGTCCATTCATAAACCTAAAATAAAATTTCTAATGCCTAACAAAATGCCTAATTTGGGCATTGTTGGATACCTAAGTTAGTTTAAAATAAACAACAGATTAAAGCAATTGGTAAAGTTGTAGGTTAGACTCTTTCTATGTGATATGCTAGACTTTGTTTTGTTGAGACATACTACATGGAGGAACATTCAGAAATGTGACCCAGTCATCTCTAAAGTTTGAAGTACAGCTATTCATTTTACCACCTCAAAATTGTACCAGTTTGCTTTTGTAGGTTCTCCCTTTATTTGTATTATTTGAATTGTGATACAAGAACAATGGGGTTATGTTACAGAGTTTTACTTTATTTTAAAGGGCTGAGTGAGTGTCTTAAAAGACTATAGATAATTATTCTCCATTTCTATAACACACCAATTCTGTAGAGAGCTGTTACAATTCATCTACACCAAAACTACAAGAAATAGTCATTTTCATGTTGTGAGAGCAGTAGGAGTAATATTTTTCTCAAAAAGCTAATGGGAACTTGATAATCACCATATCTAGTATAATTGACTGTGCATTCCACAATTTTTATGATACCATTTTAACTGGCATCAGCAAATATTCACAGTCTTAAATTTCTCTAATCATTGCTCTTATCTTATAGCAGCGGATTTTCATTCCTTAGGGATAGGAAAGGTCACACTTCAAATGGAGTGCAAGAATGTCTCACAGAGTGAAACCATAAACTGTATTAAGTGCAGATAATTTCAAGTTTGCTGTTCCATACACATATTTACATAGTTTTAAATGTTTCTGTTGTGCGATCATTCCCTAGATTCTGTTATTTAATTCACATTCTCACCTGTACAAGCAATTAGTTTATTGTACAATTTAAGCACAAAGTTAGCTGGTGTGTAAAATTTAAATTTCTCTGCCCTCTAGAAACATTGATCATATGGCAGTTTCTGCCTCTTCCCCACCCAACCTCTAATTCATCATGGAGCATTCTTGATTAATTGTTATTAATGTGAATTTATTCTTTATTGGCCAAACATAAGGGAAATGTTGATTGGCTGGGAAGAAAGACAATTTGTCTTCCTTTATATTCCCATTGATCTGTTCACACTGTGTTATCCATTTCCCATTAACATTCTATTTCTACTGCAACCTCATTTTAGAGCTAGAGTTGTCAAATCAATTTGCATTTTTTTAAACAAGGAGTTTGTCTATTTGCACACTGGGAAATGGTATTAATAAAGCAAGTTTGGCATTTTGTCTTCACCTATGACACTACATGATTGAGGTACATATAAGTCAGAGCCGTAGTCCAATTCACACTTCATTGTCAAGGCAGTCATGTAGTTTACTGCCAAGAAGACATTCCTCCATTCAAGAGCATTATGCAGGATCTTAAATGGAAAATTAACATTCAGACACCAGACTGAGTAGCTAAGCAAACCATTTAAGCACAAAGTTGACCATTTCCACTACCTTGGCAGCCACCTCTCCACAAAAGTCAACATTGACACTGAAATACTACACCACTTGAGCTCTGCGAGTGCAGCATTTTTCTGAATGAAGCAGAGAGTATTAGAGGATCGGGATATCCATAGAGATACCAAGGAGCTTGTTTATAAAGCTGTTGTCCTGCAAAAATCCTGCAAATCTCTTGGGAAGACAGGTAGAAAAATGTCAGCATGCTAGAAGAAGCAAAGACCAGCAGCAATGAAGTGATGCTCCTACACCATCAACTTTGTTGGACTGGCCATGATGTCCGAATGCCTGATCAGTCTCCCAAAGCAGTTACTATACTCCCAACTCAAGAACAGAAAATGTCATGTTGGTGGACAGGAAGAGAGATTTAAGGGCTTAAAGCCAAACTTGTGGCATACACACTGAGAACTGGGAAGCCCTGGAGCTTGAGCATTCTAGCTGGAGGTCATTTGTGACCAGCAGTGCTGCAGAATTTGAAGAGGCATGAATGGAGGACGAAAGAGAGAAACGTGCCAAGAGGAAGGCGTGTCAAGCCAACCCTGACCGGGATGGCCTTCCACATGGAAACCAATGTCCTCATTTCGGAAGAACATGCAGATCAAGAGTAGGTCCCCACAGTCAACTATGTATCCACCACCAAGACACTAAACTTGGAGGGCCATCATCCTTGGGTTATGAGGGATCACCTAAGTAAGTAATAAGCTAGCTCAGAATCTTTCCACTATGATGAGTTCTGCCGTATGTATTTCTATTTAATATGTAGTAGTGTCTACATCTGAATCTAACTGGAATTTTCCATGTACAAACAAGATGAAAAATTATGTTCTCTTCTGTCTTATTTTTGGAATTTCCACATTCACAACAAGTGAGAAATAATATATTGAAATATGTTTTAACACTGAATACATGCACTTTATTCCATGCACCTTTCTCTGTATTGATTCGTCTATGCAGAATTCCTAATGGGAAGGGTAAAACCAATAGTGGTTCCTCTTTAGGGCCAGAACAACTCAGCAGAAGCATATGTAATTCATGGTCTTGCACAACATACTGCTTAGATAGGTCATCCATCACTGGATGCTCAATTTTTGGTCTTTTTCACTCAAAATAAGTTTCTTTTCAAAGGTCCTTTATTTTAGATCTCACATCACATGCATAGATATTGGGGAGACAGTTTCTATGGAGGTTGCAAATGTGTAGCCTTGACAGCTTACATCTTTCGACCAGTTGTGCTGAAATAAGTGCACTTGACAACAACCTTTTTGTAATCTAATACTTCTCTAAACTAGAGAAGCAAGTGGCTTGAGGCAAAGCTATACAAGGAAAATCTTCCACTGTTCCCTGTAGATGCAAAAGTCAAATAGGCAAGTTGCCCTTGAAGCTAAGCATTAGTCATTGAGAGATAGGCAGAGAGTAGTCAGCTCAAACCAAAGCAAAAGTCAAGTCTTACTTTTGGAGATGAAATTCCACCTTATGAACTAACGCCACCACAGCTGATAATAAATTTGTAGAGAAAACCTTGTGACCTCTAAACATTATCAACTATTTCAGTCACATTACATTTAGTTCACACCCAACAGGCTTTTTATTTATTTTTATATGACTTGAGCAAAGGAGAAGGGCAAAGGGGATATTTTACTGTTTCTTCCTCTGTTCAAGTTTCTTCCTCAAGTTTCGTTCTCTGCTCCTAATTAGAATCTCTTAAGACACTCAAGGCAGAAGAGACTGCAAAGAGGACCTAATCAGGAACTGACCCAAATATTTTAAATTATACACCCAAAGGACAAATATATATGTACATATTCACTCAGTGGTCTTTTGGTAGCTGACCAGTATATGGAAAAAGCTTTGATCAAAAGGAAACCATCAACTTTAAGGTTGGGGAAAGGAGGCACATATAAAGCATACATGCATTCATCAGTTGCTTTATAAAATATCTCTAGGGAAAAAAACAGACATGAGAAACAATTTCCATTTTTTTATCTCCTCGCACAGTGTTTGAAAAATTTAAAACTCCCCTTCTTGTGCAAATAGATGCCTGCTTTACATGATGCTTCCTTCCACACCCTGAAATATTGTTTACATGTTAGATTTGGGTCACATCTGAACAATAAAACCACTGGATCTACATCACAGATCCTTTTCAGCAGAGCAACAAGAGCAGTGGTAATTAATGGCTTTCATGTTGATTTGGTGGCAAATCTACACCAGTTTGACTTTTAAAGTAGTTAGTAACAGTAGCAGTAGGAGTAGTAATAATACAAATGGCAAAACAGCTGCAAAATGAAACTGTTTTATAAGATTGTTAGTGTTCGTGTTTCCCATGTTATTGAAACAGTTTCCATGTGTTTTGCCTGTCTTAACATTGCCTCTCCTTGTGGTCTGGCAGCTTAGAAGCAATTTTGATGTATTAAAGTCTAGATCAGTGGTTCTCAACCTGTGGGTCCCCAGATGTTTTGGTCTTCAACTCTCAGAAATCCTAACACTCAAAGGGAGTGGGGCGGATTTGGGGGGGGGGGAGCTGGTAAACTGGCTGGGATACCTGGGAGTTTTGGTCAAAACACCTGGGGACCCACAGGTTGAGACCCACTGTTCTAGATAGTTAGGAAAAACTTCCTAACTGCGAGAGCTGTTCAGCAGTTAAACTCTCTGCCCTGGAGTATGGTGGAGTTGCCATTTTTGGAGGCTTTTAAACAGAGGCTAGATGGCCATCTGTTAGGGGAGCTTTGAATGCAACTTTCCTGCTCCTTGGCAGGGGGTTGGACTGGATGACCCACAAGGTCTCTTCTATTGCATTTTTGAAAAGCATGTCAATAATACTGTGCAGATATTATGGGCAATATTCAAATTCCCATGGTCCTTCAGTGAAAATTTGAGTGGTGAGATGGTGGGACCATTTGATTGGACTGAGTTTACTTAGAATAAAAAGGGAGCACATCAATGCAAAAAACCCCCTGTAATGTCGAAGGCTTTCATGGCTGGACTCCATGGGTTGTTGTAGGTTTTTCCGGGCTATATACATGGCCATATAGCCCGGAAAAACCTACAACAACCCAAAAATCTGTAATTTTTTTTTTGGGGGGGGGCACATTTATTTATTTACGACATTTATATGTCACCCTTCTCACACCGAAGGGGACTCAGAGCGGCTTACAAGAGCTATACACATACAATATATGATATTAAATATTATCATATTGTACTATACCATTATATTGTAATATTATTAGTAATATTACATGTAATATAAATATATAATTATAATATCATATTATTAGTAGTATTATATTGCATTATATGATAATATTATAAATACTATATGTATATACAATATATTATATTATATTATTAGCATAGCACAGGAGACAAGGTGGAATTTTAAAATCATTGCTCAGATCAGTGTAAAGTGAACTGATGTCACAATCATTTAACCCAGCTGTCTACTCTAATGAGATAAATGTAGGCCCATCAGCTCTCAAGAGGCCATTATAACAAAATTCCACCTGCAGTGTATCATGGATAGCAAGAAGAACAAAAAAGCTGATGATGATTCAAAGAAGTATACTCATAGATATGGCCATATGTCTGTTGAAGTTCTCTTCACTGGGAAGGGCAAACCACTAGCCCACTAGGTAATTTGGATTTCTCCTTCTGTGCCCCAATGGGAAGGTATAGTAGAACTGTAGGGTCACCACTGCTCTGTCATGAAGTTTGTATTAAATAACTCTAGGGATCGTGCACTGTATATAAAACCATAAACCAAAAAGTAGGATTTGCCTGTCTACCATTCTCCCACCAAAGCCCCCTCCATGGCTGATTTACATGAGATTAATTAACATGTAGAATAGCATATGAACAGCACAAGTAGTTTAAAGATTTATGCAATATCTTAATACGCTCAGCAAGCAGACAGCTAATTTAGGATTTCTGCCATGGATTAGTCCCCAGCCAATCCAAACTCACCTTTCTAGTAAAACCACATTCTTAATCAAATCACTAATGTCATCGTTTAAGATGAGTGCTGTCCCTATATGAAGGAAACTCATTTGGGTTCCGGACCCCAAATAGCCAGATTACGTATAGGTCTTTGTTACATAGGCTTGCTTCAGATAAGTTTGATTAATGTGATGTGCCGGCATGCTGGAGAAGAAAACCTTCAGACACTTTGGCTTTGGAACTAACCAGCTCAGTGAAATTTAATTGGTTTTGATGTGTCTGGCACTAGACTTTAGTCTGCTGCTTTTTTATATAATGATGATGATGATGAAATGAATAAGGTTTTGAGATCTACCTTGTGGTACAGAGATTAGTGCCAGACATAATCTTTTAATAGCTGGTGATGTCGTTCAAATATTGCTTTTGCTATCAAGCCAGTAGGTGCTTTTAATCTTAGGTTCAGCGCCATCCACAACTGCCATTTTTGTCATAACCATAATATTATGTGAAGTATTTAGAATTCTGAGAGAAGGATATTAGAGGCAAAAATGAAGTACTTTGGTCATGTAATGAGAAGACAGGAAAGCTTGAAGAAAATAATGATGATGGGGGAAATGGGAGAAAAAAGGAAGAGGGGCCGATCAAGGGCAAAATGGATGGATGATATTCTTGAAGTGACTCGTTTGACTCTGAAGGAACTGGGGGTGGCCACAGCTGACAGGGCGCTCTGGCAGGTGCTGGTCCATGTGGTCACGAAGAGTTGGAAGTGAATGAACAAATAAACAACAATAACTTATAATTCTTGAATTAAAAAAAAAGAAATATGTTATTGTTTTTATTGACACTACTGGCCCAGAGTAAAGATCTTAGCTTTGATTCAAGTTTTGAAAAGTTTTTTAAGGTCGAGTCAGGGAATGCTGTGGTTTTTAGCTTTTAATATGTTTTAATTGATTTTAACTGTGAATTTTTAATACTGTTACATTTAATTCTGTTTTAATGTTTGCATATTTGTATATTTTAAATTGTGTGGCCATACTTTAATGTAAGCTGCTTTGAGTCTCCTGAGAGATAAATTATGTTATAAATAAACATAATGATAAAATAATAAAAATGGCCACTGGTTCTTCATCATTTGTAAATTACACATCTGCTAGCAATCCAGCTATTTTACATTTCCTATTTTGTAACTGAATCTTACTGCAGAATTCTTGAACATTTTCTGATGTATTGTAAAGGATTCTTATGTGTGGTTCCTTTCCATGAGATAATGAAGGTCTGATTGCAAACATTCCTGATTCTGGCCACCAACACCTCAGATTGCTTTGATGGGGATTAGACAAATTCACAGAGGATAAAGCTATCAGTCATGATGCCAGTATCCTATTTTTAGGATTAGAAGCAGTCTATATCTCTGAATATAATCCTCTGGAGGGCCCAAATCGACTAGGTTCCAGTCAAGCTCAATTCAACTATATGAGGAAGTAAAAGGAAGCCATTACTTGTACAAAATATAACTTGATTAATAATAGGTGTATGTAGTAACAGAAATGCAAAAAAGCATTCTCTTGTCCTTCCCACTGAAAGCAGGACAAGTGACATCTATCTCGTCTTCAAAGATATACCGAATACTTTACGCTTCTGAACCACTAGTTCTCCAAGAGCAGTTGAATTTCTTTCCTCTAGACCAGTGGTTCCCAACCTTCTTTTGACCATGCCCCACCAAAGCATCTCTAAAATCCTGATTCCCACCCCTCTTGTGACATATAATTCCTATTATTCAAAAAGTGAACTCATCTTCATGTGGAGGATATGCTTAAAAGACCATAAACTTGGTCTAAACAAGCTGCCAAAAAGCATGGCACCTATGATGAAGAAAAAGAAAAGAAAAAAAAATGATTCGAGTAATCTGCATCGAATTCAGGGTAACTTAATGTCCAACTTCATTGTGGATATTTGGTGAGAAGATGCAAGAATATCCTGTCACCTAATATTAATGATTTTACATGTGGGTTTAACTTGATATACATGAGTCTAATGTGGTATAAAGGCAAAGGTTTCCCCTTGACTCTGGGGGTTGGCGCTCATCTTAATTTCTAAGCTAAAGAGCCAGCGTTGTCCGTAGATGTCTCTACGGTCATGACTGCATGGAGCACTTCCCGCCAGAGCAGTACCTATTGATCTACTCACATTTGCATGTTTTTGAACTGCTATGTTGGCAGAAGCTGGTGCTAACAATGGGTGCTCACGCTGTCCTGTGGAATCAAACCGCCAACCTTCCGGTCAGAAAGTTCTGCAGCTTAGCAGTTTAACCCACTGTGCCACCGTGGTTTATTCTGGGTTCTGGGTGGTCTGTCAATGTATTTGTACTTCTTATTGTATAGGTATTGAATATTTGCCTTCTCTTGTTGGGATCCACCCTGAGTCCCCTCGTGGAGATAGGGCGTAATATAAATAAAGTTATTTATTAATATTTATTAATATTCCTGTGGCTACTAATTTAAAAAAAATCATACAAAAATATTGAGACCTATGAAAGTAATCATTGTGCTTTGGATATTTTTTTTCCGCAGATTCCATGCTACATTCATATGCAGAACAACCTGTATATTGTATAGGTTGCAATGTTAAAAGAACACTGAGAGGAGTGAGGATGTTTAGAATGAAAACGGCCTTACTTTTGCACTCTCTAGTTAACCCTATGCTCTCACCACTTTATTAGCGGGCTTTTCGCCTCTCCATTGTCACCAGCTGACTGCTGTGTACATTCTGATTTTAATTTTTAAAGTCTGTATGTCCTAATATATATTGTATTATGTAGAACCATAAGAAATGCAAAAAAAAATCACTGTTAATAACTCATTCTCAAATCCCCCCTCCTAAAACGAAATTGCCCCTCCCCCCCCCCCCCCGGAGTATGTGCTCCACATTGGGAACCAGACCAGGACTCTAGACTATCCATCAGTGGTGGTTACATACCCCAGCAGAATTTGCTTTCTACACATTAGAAAGCTGTGAAGATACATTGAGGGGTTCAGAAAAAAAGAAAATTCAATTCTTGTGGGGGAAAGTGTTTTTTATCAGTACAGAGACTTGCACAGTCAAGCACCAGTTACAAATATGTTTAGGTTATGTTGTCTCTACCTTGCATGTCTTATCTCAGCAAGCCTGCTAAAGGAATATCAGGGAGAGAGCAAAGGGCCAGCAAACTGATTTATACAGTTCTCTAAGCAGCTTAGGATACATATATTGCATAACTTGCATACCAGTGTCATTCCCTATGCTAAGCATTTGGTCATGTGCTTCCGTCTTTCATTGCCTCAGTAGGCAACTTGCTTTTTAACTCACAGACATAATAGATTTTAATAACTGTTTTTAAATCGTGTTGTTTTAATATAAATGGGTTTTAATATAAATGTTATTATATTATCAATGTTTGATTTTTTTATGCTTTACATCTAAATGTTCTTTTATGTTTATTTTTTAATTTGGCCAGGTTAATTTATAGTTATATGTTATTGTCTTGCTATTATCTTTTAGTTTTCACATGTATGTACGGCATTACATTTCACCTTTACAATGTTGGAAACCACTTTAAGTTCCCTTAGGGGAATAAAAGCGGTATATAAATGTAGTAAATAAATAAATAAATAGTTACAAGTGTATAAACCATGGTGTGGATATAGACTTTTCAAGAATGTACTATAGAGGGAATGATGACCCACCATCACAGAAATGCTGGGATCCTACAATAAAAGATAATAAATGTATTTCTGATAATTCAATTCATCTCTTGCACAATCATACCAATAAATTATTAATGAAGTTTGCTCACATTGTCAGAAGGTTGGCATCCCTCTATTCCAAAACAAGGATTTTCAGCCATTGTTGAAAAGTAATATTTGAAATCATTCACCTATTCCTATAACTTCCTTTTTTCAAATGTTCTTGTTCTGAGGTCTATTAGCATTTTAATGTCTATACATGAAACTGTTGAAAAGTTGACCAAAAGCCAAAATCTGGAGAGGGTTGGATTTAAGATACCTGGTACCTACAGTCTTGATCTCTAAGCAAATAACCATCTTGAGTAGCATAATTCAGCATGATCAGGAGCAGAATGGCAATTTACATTAAATAGAAAATATTATAAATAATGTATTGAAATGTTTATAAAGTATTAAGAGCTGTTCTTCAACTCCTCTTGAGCTAAAACCTTGTCACAGTTTCCACCACTCTTGAAATTATAGTGAGAAAAAAGTTATCACAGAGAATGTTGTGTTTGTTGTGAATTATTTTCATGTTTGCTCCTTACAGAGTAGGGATTGCATGGGTTAATCCTGGGTATTACTACTATGTAGAGATTCTAGACTCCTCTGATGAGGAATCCCCTAATTGACAGATTGCAAAAATGGCTACCACATCAATAAATCCCGCCAAGTAATATTTCTGTTCATCACTGTTACTTATCTTCAAGTCAACTTTGAATTATCAAGATTTATTGTAGAGTCTTCTTGGAAATATCTTTTTCAGAGGACCTCCTTCTAAGGCTGAGGTATGTGACTTGCCTGAGGATGCCCATTATGCTTCTGTGGCTGAACAAGGATTCAAACCCTGGCATTCCAGAGTCACACCCCTAGACTTCCATAACAACATAAACAGGCAACAATAAGTAAATCTTATTTGTCAGAGAATGTTAGTCTTGTTTCATTACATTTAAAGTAAAATATTGGCATAAAGGGAAGAAAAAAATCAAGAGTAATGATATTGATTTTAATGTGTTACTCACAAGCTCTAATGAAGAGAGGTTGTGTTGGGTTATGCCAAGGACACGTGGGAAAGACTTTAAACCAGTTGCTATCTCTCAACTGCAGGGACAGTCAATCTCCCAATTTTCCAAAAAGTACTTGAAACTGGGGAGTGAATGGTTTCCAGGCTGTACGGCCATGTTCTAGCAGCATTTTCTTCTGACCTTTCTTCTGCATCTCTGGCTGGCATCTTCTGAAGGTGTCAGCCACAGATACAGGCAAAATAATAAATAATAATAAACTTTATTTGTACCTCGCCACCATCTCCCCAAGGGGACTCGGGGTGACTTACGTGGGGCCAAGCCCAGCAAAACAGTAAACAATATACAATGGAACACAGCAAAATAAAATAAAATAAAATACAAACCAATTTTAATGCATCAACAATATAAAATCACACATTTAAAACATAGAAATTGATCACATTGGGCAGGCCGATTTGAATAGATTACAAAATTTAAAAAACACAGGTGAGACAGCAACGTAATGTGTCTAGAGAGGGGATCCGAGAGATAGAGAAGGACGTGATTGCACTAGCAGGAGAATAAAGTGCTACCGAGGGCCATTTTACAGAGGTAGGTCATATCAGAGTATTATTGTTAATACATTCATTAAAAGCATACTGGAACAGCCAGGTTTTCAAGCTCTTCCTGAAGACTGCCAGGGTGGGGGCTTGTCTAATATCTCTGGGGAGTGAGTTCCAGAGTCAGGGCCACCATAGAGAAGGCTCTGTCCCTCATCCCCACAAGTTGTGTTTGCGATGGGGGCGGGGCGAGAGAAGGGACTTTCAGGAGAAAATGCTGCTAGGACATGGCCATACAACCTAGAAACCACACAACATCCCAGTGATTCTGGCCGTGAAAGCTTTCGTGAGTACTTGAAACTGTTCCTCTGTGCCAAAAGATTCTCAATGTATCAATGGAATATCTTTAGTCTTTAGATCAGGGGTCCTCAAACTAAGGCCCGAGGGCCAAATACGGACCTCCAAGGTCATTTACCTGGCCTTTGCTCATGGTCAACCTAAGTCTGAAATGACTTGAAAGCACACAACAACAACAACAACAACAATTCTATCTCATCAGCCAAAAGCAGGCCCACACTTCCCATTGAAATACTAATAAGTTTATATTTGTTAAAATTGTTCTTCATTTAATTATTGTATTGTTTTTAAGTGTTTTTTTCACTACAAATAAGATATGTGCAGTGTGCATAGGAATTCATTCATGCTTTTTTCAAATTATAATCCGGCCCTCCAACAGTTTGAGGGACTGTGACCTGGCACTCTGTTTAAAACGTTTGAGGACCCCTGGTGTAAACAAAATGATCAAGGGTATGCAGAACAAGCCCTATGAGGAGCGGCTTAAGGAGCTGGGCATGTTTAGCCTGAAGAAGAGAAGGCTGAGAGGAGATACGATGAGCCATGTATAAATATGTGAGAGGAAGCCACAGGGAGGAGGGAGCAAGCTTGTTTTCTGTTGCCCTGGAGACCTGGATGCAGAACAATGGTTTCAAATTACAAGAAAGAAGATTCCATCTGAACATGAGGAAGAACTTCCTGATGGTGAGAGCTGTTCAGCAATGGAACTCTCTGCCCCAGAGTGTGGTAGAGGCTCCTTCTTTGGAGGCTTTTAAACTGAGGCTGGAAGGCCATCTGTCAGGGTGATTTGAATGCAATATTCCTGCTTCTTGGCAGGGGGTAGAACTGGATGGCTCATGAGGTCTCTTCCAACTCTTTGATTCTATGATTCCATTCCCTTCCCTTTTATTAAAGCAACTTTCCTTCATTCCCTTGCCCTGGAAGAGAGAAAATAGAGAGATGGCCTCCATGATAATGTTAGAAGGAAAATACTAGGGCATTGTATGCCATTCTGAACTCACTGGGAGAAGAACAGATTGCAATGCACTACTGAGTTTGGAAACATTTTTTGCTGGATTACAGACCCTATAAACTTCTTGCCATCACTGTCTGTTGCCATGTTGGTTGGGATATTTAAGGAGCTGTAGTCCAGTTAGGTAACAACAGTTCCAAATTCTGAGTGTAAAAATAAGCATAACATAATTATAATTTCTTACCATTGTGATGCAGCAGTAGTTTTAAAATATGCTATGCTCTGGCTCATTCAGAATTTAGATGCTAAAGCAGCACGGAAGCCCACATCATTTTATGCCAGGGTGGGGAATGACAGCAATGGAAAGGATCAATATTCACTCCCCCATAGACCCTGGGAAAACTACAGCAGCTCAAATTTGCAAAAGGTTTCCATTTCCAGAGAGAGCATTTTTATTTTCAGGGAAATTAGGGCACAGTGCAATGGAGATATGAGTAAAGTAACACACTGGAGGATTTGCTGATTTGTGTCATGTTCAGTGTTTTCAGGAAGGGAACTTGATGTAAATAAAAGGGGCTTTGATGAAGTCTTGGGGAAACCTTGGGAGTTCAGAAATCTTCTAGGGGCCGAATGTGACCATGAGCTACATTTTTCACACTCTGCTATATATCAAAACATTTCACTCTAGATAAACACTTAGCTCAATCTGCTTCTCCATTAAAGCCACAAAGGTGGGAAGTTCACACATCATGAAGATGATGCCACTAGACGCAAACAGACTAACAACCATGACTCGATGGTTAATTCCAAAATGACAACGAGAGACAATTGCATTTTGTGCCTGCCTGAACATTTGAATTAACCTTTTAGGGCCTAGTCAAACAACCACTCAAGTCAACAGCAGCAGTGCTGGATTTCCAACTACACATTCCCTTTTCAGAAGAGTGACATAAGGAGAAAGGAAGAGGGAGAGGATCCAGAGAGAACACTTTTTAAAAAGACAACAGGTATATAAAGAGACTGTTCAAATCTCACCCAATCCCCACCCCTGCTTCTTGTCAGCATTCATGTACCTGCAAATCTGACATTTTGGAGTCAACCCAGTCCTGTATCACAGAAGGAAAAGGCTAGTTTAATGAAAAAAATTAATTACGGTAGGCAAAACCTTTCGTGCCCTTTTCTTGCATACTCAATTGCTTTTTGGCATGACCGACAAGGAGATGATGGCAAGAACGACTAAATATATCTGGACTCAGAAAGCTGTGTTTCTCCAAATGTTGCTGGGCTCCACTTTGACCAGGAAGGATAGAAACTGCTGTCCAATGATGGGAGCTGTAATGTAACGATATCTAAATGTCCTATCATTCCCCATAATTAGGAGCTGGTCAGGGATAATAGGAGATGCAGTCCAATAATTACTAGAAGATTACATATTGCCTGGGCCGGGCTTTAGCACAGCAGGTTAACCACCAGCTGCAGGAAATCTTGCCAATTGAAAGTTTGACAGTTCAAAGCCTGGGTCGGGGTGAGGTCCTGGCCTTTAGCCCAGCTTCTACCTACCTATCAGTTCAAAAGTAAAATGTGGGTAGATAAATAGGTACCGCTTAAAGCGTGGAGGTATTTAAGGCACTCATAAGGAAATGTCAGAAAAATGCTGGTGATTCGATCAAGGAGGAAGTTTATGAACAAAGCTCTTTGGCAGGGAAAGTGGAACGACAACACCCCCCTCCCCCTATGGCTGGAACCAATCACAAGCCTCCAAGATGCCAAAGATGGGAAAAGCCCATATATACCCCTATCTATGTACAATTGTTTGTCTTGTCAGTGTATATACAGCATTGAATGTTTGCCGTATATGTGTTCTGTGTTCTCCCCTGAGTCCCCTTTGGAGTGAGAAGGGCGGAATAGAAATACTATAAATGAATAAATAAATCAATCAATAAAGTCAATTTCTGGTATAGGTGGTAGATAGATGAATATAACACAGAAGGTATATTTCGGATTCGGACATATATTTCTATGTAAGCAATACTGAGCAAAACCAACATACAAAATGGAAAGTAGGTGTGTGTGTGTACACATCTCAGCAAATTTGGCTACAAAAACAGATCGTCTAAGTAAATTTATTTATAGTAAGCCCTTTTTATACCCACTATTGCTCAGTAGATGACAGTTTTGTATCCATTGAGCTGCAAAGTCTCTCTCCTGAAATAGCCCCATACCCCTAAAGCTTGTTCCAAAGCCTCCTTTTTCTGTCTCATAGGCTTCTTTCGATTATGCAGAGATGACAGGGACCGCTGCATCCCGAGTAGTTTAATCCCTTTAGTCACATTTAGGTCTCTCTGGGTTTCAGCTCATCACCTATAATAACACATTTCTTTGCCCTGCTGTGGTTGATCTTTAATTCCATATTTTTAAAAGTAAATGAAGCCAAAAACATTTATACATTATTTTCTATAAATGCTTATATATAGATAACTTGTTCTTTCTATGCCAGCCCAAGACATTTTGCTGCCTGGATAGCACCACCACCCTTCTATTTTAGAATGTCCAGCTGCATTATTCAAATGCGAATTTATATCTCAATTTTTCCTTCACATGCCTTTCTTCCAGTACTGTAGGGTTTCTCAACGTGGGGGTCGAGACCCCTGGGAGGGTCATGAGGGGGTGTCAGAAGGGTTGCCAAAGACCATCAGAAAACATAGGATTCTCTGTTGGTCATGGGGATTCTGTGTGGGAAGTTTGGCCCAATTCTATTGTTGGTGGGGTTCAGAATGTTCTTTGATTGTAGGTGAACTATAAATCCCAGCAACTACAACTCCCAAATATCAAGGACTATTTCCCTCAAACTCCACCAGTATTCACATTTGGGCATATTTAATATTCTTGCCAAGTTTGGTCCAGATCTTCCCTTATCCACAGTCTGAACTAGGTTTGATATAAACTATAATCCAAGAATGAACCATGATGTGCCAACATCTATTTTTAGCACCCAAGTTGTCTTTGCAATGTTATTGAACACACAGTAATTCCAAATTAAAAGAGTAGCAATTTGGAGGACTTCCCTAGTGCCAACAGCTGTCACAATTTGAACATAAATTACAAATAGCCTTAGGGCAGTGTGCTGATGCTGATAAGAATAAGAGTTGACAAAAAAAAAAACCCAAAACATTTGCCTGTTAAGGGCTACTGGGAGCATCACACATATTAAACCTGAACAACTGATTTGTCATTGGTGCTTTAACTGCAACAGATCTGCCAGGGTGACCTTTTCAAGATTTTTTATTAGGTTATATGATATTCCCCAATGTTACCAAAATAATGGCTTCTCAAACCCAACCAACAGGGGCTTCTAACAAAGCATTATTGAGAGAGTAGCAGGAACAAACAGCAGCATTTGTCAAATAGAGTATCACAGCCTTTCAGACAAGTCTTGAAGGAGAAGTAGCTGTTTGAGCAGAATGTATACACTTCGATTTCCTACAGAATTGGAGTTAGGAGCATTTGCTTCAGAACTCTCCTTGCTTAAATTTATTTCAGACTGAATTACAGGCAGCCCCTCAAGTTATGGACAAAATTGGTTCTGTAGGTTTGTTCTGTTGAATTTGTATGTAAGTCAGAAAAAGTACATTTTTAGGTGACATTCCAGTCTAAGCTCTGGATAGCATAGGGAAGAGTCTGTGCTCCTGTTCTGAAAATTTACCTCACTTTTTATCACTGTGATATTTGGATTTTGAAACATTTGGCTTGTTGTGGAAACAAAAATTGGTGATAAAACTTCAGTGGAGACACCTATTCCCCATGATAACTCTTTCAGGAGTCAATTTGCCTTCCTAAGAGTAGATTTCTCTCACTTCCTGTTGTCTCACCTCTGTTCTTGAGTAATTTATAACTTGGATGTTTGTAACTCGAGGACAGTGGAGGGAGGGGAATTAACACATGACACTAATTTCCATAGGCTATATGAAGGTACAAAGAGATACCTATTACTGAAACCTGTAGCCTCTCTAGACACAACACCCTTCACCATTTCACCATTTCTTTTGCTGGCTAGAGATCAAGGGAACTGACGTTTTCCCCAACCCCATTATATTACCTCCAAAAAGTTAAAATAATGCTTTAAAAATACCATAATAATGTAATATCACTCCTACCAATTACATTCTTTTTGGAATGTAACTTTGTTCTTTTCTCACTGTCGAGAAAAAGTAATTTGTTACAGGAAATGCATTGCTTGTGAAACTCTGATATATAGCTATATATAGAAATGTATAAATTACAGAAAATGGTGATAGGAAACTGATGATATCTTTATCTGCTGAATTAAATGTAAGGAAATAAATTTAAAGATTTTATGAATTGCATTTATTCTATGTTTAAGTTTACACCTACCAGCAATAATAGACAACTACATGTTTCTTTCCTTGATGTTGTCCTAGCCAATAAAAATCATCATCAGCTAAAGATCCTTTCAATAATCCCAATGATGCCCATATCAACGAGGCTGGAGATCCTGTCACCCCAAACATATAAACAGTAATATTAATACAGTCTGGCTCTCATAGTCAGACACATTTGTTAACAACAAAGGAAACTATTATAAAAGAACTAGTGAACTAAAGAAAGACATGCTTCACAGAAGGTCTTGTCTTCATTTCATTGACTATGACATCAAGCAAATACCCAAACCTTTAAGAGAAAATTGTCTCCATGAAAGGAACAATGAGCAGTATATTTCTCGTAAGAGCTAACCCGAAACAACCTATGAGCAATCCGGGATCACACATTTATGAATCCAGCCATTGTACCTAAGGAAGTCAGAGTATCTTTAAGATAACTCTGCTCAGCTAGATCTGCTATATTAAACAAAGAAGGTCATGCAACCTAATTTGTTTCATTTCTTGAAGTCCAGTATGTTCTCTACAGTATGTAGGACAGAACAACTGACCTATATACATACTTCTAACACAGTGGTTCTCAACCTGGGGTCCCCAGATGTTTTTGGCCTTCAACTCCCAGAAATCCTAACAGCTGGTAAACTGGCTGGGATTTCTGGGAGTTGTAGGCCAAAAATATCTGGGGACCCCCAGGTTGAGAACCACTGTTCTAAAACCATACATGTGGAATTTTGCCTAGAAAATTAGAACAACCAGTGGCGAGACTCTGGACCCTTTGCCTCCATTTCTGACACCTCTAACTTAATCTCTCTCGACTCTCTTGGCTTCTTGTTATGGCCCTTCTCCTTGTGCCACCCGATTCTACTGCTGATGCCAATATTTGATGGCCATCTTCTGAAGGGTCTTCCTGAGTTGCCTCTTCCTTTCTCAGTTCTTTCCCCATTTTATTTACATATCTTCTACTGACTTTCCTTATCTCCCCCTTGATAATTCCATCTTGAACACACCCTCTCTTCTGCCATGGTAACTGCCACACTTCAGGGGGTATGGGAAATATAAGGAAAAGCTGGGTATAGATGGTTCACGGAAGGTTGCAGACAGAGATATCTTGGGCGATATCATCTATCTGTGTCACTATTTCCTCCTCTTACCAATTTGTTCTTCAGAGCCCCAAGTGCCTCATCCAATGCATCCATCATCCCACAATAACAACATATATTATCATAATCTGTTTTGGAATATTCCATTCTGTCTCTGTAACCTTAGATACAGCTTATTTTATTGGTAGCAACTAAAGACGGAAGCCAGAATGTCTTGCCATTAACATTCACTTCCACTTTCCCCCAAATATTTCTATTTATCTTTGGTTAGTCATATGGTGATAATTGATGACAATATCAGTTAACAACCACGGCAAATTACTCTTCGTCCACATATGCTATTATGTTTTTGCCAAAATAACTTTTTGGCAAAAGCAGCTTCAATCAGGTTATGGCTAATTCTTTACATTTTCATTTCCTGCCCCTTCCATCATTTGAACTATCCTGTCATGTTGCTATGGTGACGATCATTGCTAAGATTTTCTGTAAATGAAAGGAAGGGACATGGGGAAGCAGACGGACAAAGTAGCCATAAATGGATGCAGTTGATATGAATGCTGTATTATCTCAGCTATTTATAGAGATAACATATACACATTGCTGCATAAGAAAAGGACAGACATAGATGACAGGTATGTTCAAAAATGTTTGGTGGATTCTGGACACTTGGATTAAGTGTAAGATTACATTTCTTAATGGGAGAATTGTGACCAACTGAATCATCTTTTCCTAGTTATTTATGCCATATGGCTGAATGCTTCTCAATTTAAGAAGATAGTCCGTACCAAAATGTTTTCCAAGTTTTTCCACACTTTGTACCAGACTCTTGAAAACTGTTTATTAAGGAGCTGATTGCAGTTAGGCTTTAAGGAACTCTTTAAGTAATTGCTTAAATAAAATCCCAGTTTTTCAATGGCTGGCCAACAGTTTATGCAAAAATACATGCTGGTGATAGAAACTCTAATGAAAATGGATCTTTTGAGAACAGAGACTTGACCTTTGAAAACACGAGGCAAAAGTTTCCTTCTGTTTTGCCATATGGAAGGAGAGTTCACATCTGTAGCTCTGAACATAAAGACGAAAAATATTCACCCACTAATTGTGGTGATTGCTTTTGCCACGCAAGAGGGAAATGGAGACAGGTCTGAGATTATAGGCAGCCCATCTGCATTCAACATCTGCCAACAGGGAACAAGTCTTTAGTAAAGAGAGTTGGTTAGGAATACAGCTAAATATAGAGGAATAGTCTGCTTGATTCAAGAAGGCTAATTAAATGGTACTGATTTAAGCAGCAATCATTAGTTAGTCACACTTATAATCTCCCTTCCTTCCAATTAAGTCAAGGGATATGGATGGCTTTTCTCATCTCAATTTTACCTTCACAGTGAAATGATCTGGTGGGTCCAACTGAGAAAAAGTAACTAGCCCAAGGTTGTCAAGTGAGTGCTTGAACCAGAATGTGACAAGTCCAGTTCCAATTCCGTAACTATTATGTTATATTGCTCTTTTAGAAGGCTGTTTGCATGACTTAGGCCACTTTCCTGCTGTCCTGCACAAATGTTGTTCATTATCATCAGGTCGACTTTGACTTATTGCAACCCTATGATTGACAGACTTATGAGTGACAGCTTCCCCAAAATTCATACTCCCCACATTCCACCGTCTTATAATATGGCTTGTGTAGCTTCAGACTTTCCTTTCCCTTCTGTTCATGTCAACAGCTGACCATCCTTTTGGCTTGTGTCCAGTTACATAATTAGCCAAAGAGCTACTTGTCCTCTACTCTTCCTAGTAGCTCACTGAGCGATTTCTAACCTTGAAGTCACATCTTATGGCACTCTTGTTCACTTTCAACTGTCTCACTATAGGGCTTTCAAGGTAAACATTTCCAGGTACAATAGTACCATCATTAACAGTCCCTCTCATGTCTTGAACACTCAGGAGTGCTCAGACTTTTTAAGCAGAGGGACTGTTTACGGTCCCTCAGACTGCTGGGGAGCTAGACTATAGTTTGAAAAAAAATTATGAAAACATTCCTATGCATGCTGCACATATCTTATTTGTAGTGTCAAAAAATATGAAAGAACACTACAATATTTAAAATTAAGAACAATTTGAACCATCATAAACTTAGCAGTATTTCAATGGGAACTGTGGGCCTGCTTTTAGCTGACGAGATAGTTAAGTTAATTAGGTGCCTTGTACTGCTGTATGCCTTCAAGTCATTTTGGAGTTAGGTCAACCCTAAGTAAAGTTTAGGGCAGTGGCCAGGTAAATGACCTTGAAGGGCTGCATCTGGTTCACAGGCCTTAGTTTGGGGACCCCTGCTCGAGACTTAGCCTTCCTTGAATAAGTCTCTTGAATAAGTCTATCTCTTTGCAATATGGCCTTCCTCTTTCCCTACAAACTTCCATCTTTCCAAGCATTATTGTCTTTTCTAGTGAGTCAAGTCTTCTCATGCTATGTCCAAAATACAACATTCCAAAATACGACATTCTCAGCTTAGTCATCTTGGCTTCTAGGGATCACTCAAGTCTTATTTGTTTCCATTTATTTGTCTTTTTGCCCAGCCCATGGTATCTGCAGAACTCTCTTCCAGCACCATATGTTAAATGAGTATTCTTCAGTTTCCAGCTTGCATTATATATGATATGGTATATTAACTACCAGACATACAATGGCATGGGCAATCCCAACTTCATTTCAAACCTTTGTTATTTTCTACTAGTAGTAAGGTGTTATTGCATCTCTTAAATAGTTGATATTCCTTCCTCCAATTTTCACATCTCTGAGCCTAATAAAGCTTTATATATATGTTTTGCATTCAAGTTAAAAAAAACCATTGTGATAAATTGCAGCCTTGCCTGACTCCCTTTCCAACTAGAAACCATTCTGAGTCACCATATTTTCTCCCAACAGTGGTCTCTTTTCCCAAGTATAAGTTACACATTAGGTTAATCAAATGTGATTATGCATCCATTTCTTTAGGTATAATCCATAACTATTCATGATACACAACCAAATGCACGGAATAATTAACATAGAAACAGTGCTTGGTTGGGTCTTCTTATACAAGGAACTAGTAGGAACTAAGTTCCCAACTTAGGTGCCTCACTGATGGGACTGTTATCGTGGCCTTACTGTCAAATAAATGTGCTCAGGTTACCTCATAAATGTACACAGAGAAGGTTGGCCTTCCAAGAAGATGTGTTGTTGTCCTACATATTTCAAAAGGAGGCTGATAAGCTAAAGACCCACTAACCCAAAAGAAAAGATACCAATCTCCACCAATTTTCCTTTCAAAATATGTTTCTCATGGTTAGACTTTACCATGAAACTTTTGTGTCAGTGCAAAAAATTAATCACTTCACTCATTTCAAGGGAAATATAATTCTCCGAGTTTGTCAGCTCACATCGCCAAGCATCCTCTGTGGAGAAAGCTGATTGACTGCTGTTATGAAACTTCACCGGCTTTAAAGCCATTTTACAACTCTTCCCTTCACCCAGATTTATTAAAGTTTCATTACAGAAAAAGAGATCTACTGATTTACAGCCATTTTTAGAACTATGATTCGAGTGTTCAAATCCATGAACAAGAGAAATGTTCAAGCTGTGCAAAAACATATTGCTTTCTGAAGACAGATTAATAATACATCTGTTGATGCTGAGATTTGCTGTACCTTTGGAGAGAGGGGATATAGTTCTAAAATACTTACAAGAATGACAGATAAAATAA
Organism: Anolis sagrei ordinatus; assembly: GCF_025583915.1. Classification (NCBI taxonomy): domain Eukaryota; kingdom Metazoa; phylum Chordata; class Lepidosauria; order Squamata; family Anolidae; genus Anolis; species Anolis sagrei. The sequence goes on from NW_026847660.1 coordinate 77,918,444, forward strand.
ATTCTTCAGTCCAGGAAATTCTCCACCCTGTAACTTTAAACTTGTGAAGCTTTTTGACAGGTCTAAATGCTCTGATGATCTCTCAACAATTTCAGAAGCCAAAACATTACTTTACCCCAACTATGGGTGTGAAAAATGTTCAGGCTTATATTTTGTTGCATTTCTTCAAATTCCACCTGAATTCATACCCATCCTTGATTTGTATCTCGAGTCATGAGACTTCTGGCTTTTTCTCTCTCTCCATGAGAATACTCATGCAAATTATTTTTGCATTTTTATTTTTGCATTTTTGTAAACATTTTAGAATATATGCTTTTTGTATTCATCTTTCTTATATTCTATATGCTATATTTTTAGATGATTCAATTTTTAAATGTATAGTACTGTATATAATTTTCTTCTCCAAAACAGACTGCAAGGCACACAATGGGTGGATTTCCAAACGTATGTTTTGAAAATTATATACTTTGCTTGATATTCTCATGTTAAGCAAAGACTTACACAGATTTGAAATATCCACATTTCAAAAGTGTACTCTCTACTAACAGTGTGAAGATTCTGGAGCATAAAATGTATCTGTACTGCCAACACTCCAATAACTGGATGAAGTCCACAAGGAAAATAAAATCCATAGTCCTGGTATCTCTTTCAATAACAAGGTTTCTTGGTCATCTGTGAATCAGAAGCTTTAATTTTTGTCATTGTGATTAAGGAACATGTTTGAAAACTGTTCCTTTTAGAACCACAGCATATATTGCAAAGTTGGTGTTTTGCTTCCTGTAGGAAAGCTAGCTTTACTATATGAATTCCCTATATTTTCAAACATACTAAGAATAGGAACTGGAAACCACAAAGAGAACTTCATAAATTAACTTCAGGAAGATTAAGGTTTCTGAAAAGAGAGGTTTTCAAAGAGGTTTGCAACTTTTGCCCAAACTATCTGTTTCATACAAATTATTGGAGGCCTACAGCTTCTAATATTCTGTGAGATCTTCCCGAAAGTGCAAATAAGATGTGACATGAAGTCTTTGGGGAGTGTGTGAATTTTCAGCTTCTCTTAAGCACTTTTGCAATGATTCATAGCTCCAAATGACTCTGGATATCATGCTGCTTAGTCTTATATTCTTCCAGGCTGAGAAATGCAGCAGAACCTTGTTAGCAACACGGGGAGTCCTCCAGGCTGAAAGCAGTAGTGAGATTCAAGTCTATTGAACTTTCTGTTAAGAACTGTCACAGCAGATTGTTACAAAGCTTTGCCTGTAATTGCAGAACATGCTTTAAGCCAGATGTATTCAGAAACTACATTTTTCATATCCTGTGAAACAGGTTACAAGAGTGAATTGATAACAAATTCAGGATTGAGCAGAATTTTGTTCTGTTTCTTTTTTATATATAAGATACATTTTCTATGGATCTGAGAGACTGAAGTAGAAAAAACTGAATGTGGAATGAAGTGAAAATGATAAGATTTATCCATTCTGAATGTACAGATGATGTCCAGCAGTACTTTACTACATCAACAATAAATTTAAAATTTTGGACCTGTTTTTAGTGGGGAAGGAATAGCAATGAGAAAAAACAAACAAAAACAAACTGGCAGCCAGTGGAACTGCTGTAACAGGATATTGTCTGTTCCCTGTAGCCAGCCCCAGTTAGCAACCGGGCTTCAGCTCTTTGGACTGGCTGAAGTTTCTGAACACTTTTTGAAGATAGCCTCATGTAGAGCATGTTACAGTAATAGAGACGGGATGTAACTAAGGCAGTGGTGAGAACCTGTGGATCCCCAGGTGTTTTGGCCTACAACTCCCAGAAATCCCAGCCAGTTTACCAGCTGTTAGGATTCCTGGGAGTTGAAGGCCAAAACATCTGGGAACCCATAGGTTGAGAACCACTGAACTGAGGCACGTATTACCATGGTCAGATCTGGTTTTTCAGGGAACAGGCACAGTTGGTGTACAAGTTTTAATTATGCAAAAGCACTCCTGGCCACTGCAGAAGCCAGGTCCTCCAGGTTCAATGTTGAGTCCAGGACAACCCCCAAACTGCAGACCTCTGTCTTCAGGGAGATCTATCTAACACAGGCTAGATCCCTATTCCCTGATCTGCTTCTGATTGACCAGGAGCACCTCTGTCTTGTCTGGATTAAGTTTCAATTTGTTTGCCCTCATCCAGTCCATTATTAATGACAGACACTGGTTGAGGGTCAGGACAGCTTCCTTGGCATTAGGTGGGAAGGAATCATAAAGTTGGGTGTGATCTGTATAAAGATGGCACCACACTTCAAAACTCTGGACGACCTCTCCCAGCTAATTTATGTATATGTTAAACAGCATGGGGGGCAAAACAGAACCCTAAGGAACCCCACAGGACAATGGCCAGGGGTTCAAACAGGAGTCCCCCAGCACCACCTTTTGGGTATGGCCCTCCAGAAACACTGGCTGATAGTTGTCCATTGTGGAGGGGTTCAGAAATGGTTTTTTTTTTAAATATAGGTCTTATAACTGACTCCTTTAGGCAAGTTGGAATTTTGCCTTCTTCCAAGAAGTTATTGTTCACCACCTTCACCCACTCTGTCAGTCTCCCTCTGACCTGTTTGATCATCCAGGAAGGGCAAGGATCCTGAATACATGGTCTTATCTGGTATGGGAAGAGGTTCAAGAGGGCTATACCGAGAATTACAGCAATGGGTGACACCGATCCTAGTGATGTCAATGAGCCAATTAGCTTCTGTATGGGAAATGGAGGGACCGTGCTCTGTGTTTCAAGCAGCAGCACCTGAAGCCTTGGGCCAACCCTGAATGTTTCCATATTCTGACAGCAGAGTGGAACAACTTAATTGTCATTACATGAGAAACAACTCTTATTTCCATAATTCTGCTTATACAGCAGAGACTTGATGTGGTAAAATGTTGACGTGTTTGGTTTTTGGCTTGATGTGGTAAAATGTTGGCGTGTTTAAAATATTAAAATATTAAAATATTAAAATATTAAAAATATTAAAATGAAAGGTTTCGATTTTTTCCTCCTTAATGATTTTCCTCCTTTTAGAAGTTGTCCTGCATTTTTCAATTATTTGATTTTGTCATTCATGGCTTTTTGAAAAAAATCAGTTATGCAAAGACACTAAGTTTTGTACCAAAACAGTTTTATTCATTTTTGCATCGATTTTTTTGCTCTTACGAAAAAATGAAAAAATCTTGTGGATGCTGAATTTCTTTTTAATAGACTGTTGATATGTTGAAATACACTTTCTTATGGCAGGATTATTTCTATGCCTAGCAGGCATGTAGCCGGGGGGGGGGGGAGGGGGGGGCTCAGGGGCTCAAATTTTCATGGTGGTTCACAAAAAAGCCTTACTGGTGCATTATTTAAACTGTTATGTTTATTCATATCATGATCTGATCACCATACTCAATATATCCCATATGCATGGGGGTATTGGGGTAATGATACAAAAGGTTTGCTAGGCTAGACCCTCTTTCACTCAGACTCAGCCCCCCCCCCGAAACTCAGCCCCCCCAAACCCCCCCTGAAAAAAATTACCCCCCAACCCCCCCCTGAAAAAAATTCAGCCCCCCCCCCCCCGAAACGAAATCCTGGCTACGGGCCTGATGCCTAGTGATTTATATGTGAGAAAACCAATGTGCTGTAGACGTCATCAGAGCTTAGATGCATTCTCCCATTTCCACATGGGACTGAATGTGCATTCAATTAAAAACACAGAGAGAGAGAGACGTCAACCCTTTCCTATTTTGACTTGATTACATTCACCCATGCTGCAGTGAGAGAGAGGGGTACAAACAAACTTTTAGTTTCAGCTTATAAAAATGCCCTTGGGCTACTACTTATGCAAATCTCAAATTGGGACAATGAATTTGCACTTATATGTCTAGCAGAAGATAAATTTATCGTGCTACTTTAGTCCCATGCATAAGGAAGCCGTATCTGCCATAGCGAATGCGAGTGTGTGGAGAATATGAATTATAGAAAGCTACTGTTTCTCATTAAACTTGAAAGAGCTTTGCTTTGGCTCTTTATAAATGTGTCAGAATGAGCATAAAAGTGAAGACGCCTTCAAGATAACTATCAAAGTACGCAGAGACACTATGGGTAAATGCAGGGGATTTGCCTGGCTGCTGACAGAGCAAGCCATTGCCATCATGTAAGAGCCGATTGGCTTCTAATCTGAAATTCACTACCAGGACTTTCAAACATGGCCTGCAAATCTATAATCGTGATCCTAATGAATAGCCTATACGTGTGCATACTTTACCCAGGCTGAAAGAATTGTGCTAACATTTGTGAAATGAATTTCTGATTTGGAATAGTGTGCAATATACAGTTGTGGCCATTATAATCAGTTTTTTTTAAAAAAAAGAGGTGATCAGTGATATAATTTGAATGTGTTTTCTTGCCTGTGCCGATTACACATGGGCAATGTGCAGGGTGTGTGCAAGCTGTGAGATAGTTCACATCTAAGGACTTTTCATGAAAAAAATTGTTTGCACAAACTTTTTTTCACAAAATAAACATTTTTGCACATTTTTTTTCTTGTAGAAGTCCTAAAAACACCCTCAAACTTTCCTATTCTCGCTCAATGGAGAGACAACATTTGCATTTCTGTATTAGGATGAAATAAGTGGATCCTTAGATCCTTAGTGCACACACACAAGCACCTCAAATTTTAAATATTTTTCTAACAGAGCCTTGTTAGTGCATGTGGCGTAATTCCTTCTGTTTAYAGTTTGTGATACAATGCAGAGACTAGGCGATAACTTAGGTACACTTGAAATGGATGTGTATGGTAATGGTTGATATATATATATATATATATATATATATATATATATATATGGTTACTCATATGGCTCTCTGGTTGAAAATATAATGCTTATGAAAATAWTAACTGGAGGCAATACATAATGATTTATTCCATGCTCTTAATTTTAATGTGTATCTGCTCTTGGAGGTGCTGTGTTCGACGTGGAAAATATTAATTGTATTGGGGCAACATTGTACTGTACATTGTTAGTTATATGATTGGGTGAAACGCAACTTGTATAAGACAGGATATCTCTTCTGTCTGGAAAATATTATTGGGACTGCACCCCCTCCCCCCTCCCCGCCCCGCCGCAACATCAAAACTGTTTGTGTGGATGACTTCTGCATGAATATATTCTCCTTATTAGTGTTAAGATATTGTTATAATTCCATACCAGAAATCCAGCTGACTTTTCATTTTTCTCTGAAGATGTTCTATTCAATTTTGTGCACAGTAACAGATTCATAAATTCTGCTGACGTCAGTGTGACTAGTGCATATATTATTGATGGCAGAATGCCACCTTCAGATATCATTAAGATAATGTATGCTTGCTGTTGTCCAAAAAGTATGATATTAAGGTAATCAACTCTTTTCATTTCAAAAGGTCCTGTGTAATGCACATGTTCGTTAATAAATCTCGTGCTCAGATGGGTGCACATCTTTATTCATTATATCTCTAAGAATATTTGAATCAATGTGGTCATTGTTACAGTGAAAAGACACGAGGCCCATACTGTAACTTTCACAAGAATAATATGTTCCCATTCAAAGTAATGGCTAACCTGTCCTGCTGATTTTGTTGGGATATAAGTCTGATGAACTTGGGCTGTTGATGAACTTGGGCTTCAAACCTATATCAGGGAATAAGTCTAATTAACACTTAGGGATTTACTTCTGAATAGACATGCATCAGATTATAGTGTTAATCTGGCTTTACTGCACATTGAGCAACAATACAATCCTCTTTCTACCTAACTCCAAAAACACACTGACCTTTTACACACAGAGACCTTTTACAAAATGCTTAATTTCACAGCCACTTCATAGGGCTTTTTCTGAACTTTTCACTATTATACATTTAGTTCCAGTAGACACCCACAGAGAAAGGAAACACTGTAAACATCTATATTGGGTTATTGTGGCTCATGCCACAGGACTTAAACAACCACATTTTGATGGTTTTTTGTTTTAAAAAAAATGTCCTCCCAAAGTCCACTGCATTTATTTATTTATTTATTTATTTATTTATTTATTTATTTATTTATTTATTTCATACATTTCTACCCCACCCTTCTCTCCACAAAGGGGGACTATAATGCAAGCAAACTGCAGAGATGGTTTAAGTTTTTTGGGCTGTATGGCCATGTTCCAGAAGCATTCTCTCCTGACGTTTTGCCTGCATCTATGGCAGGTTGTGAGGTCTGTTGGAAACCAGGAAAATTGAGTTTTATATCTGTGGAACGTCCAGGGTGGGAGAAAGAACTCTTGCCTGTTTGAGGCAAGTATAAATGTTGCAATTGGCCATCTTGACTAGCATTTAATGGCCTAGCAGTCTGGAACCTAGCAGTCTGGAACGGTTCCAGAACATGTTTCTGGAACATGGCCATACAGCCCAAAAAACTTACAACAACCCAGTGATTCCAGCCATGAAAGCCTTCACCAATAAACTGCAGAGACAAGTTCACTTTAATTGGCACTTATCAACAGAGGAACTTTAGTGTTTTCAAGATACCAATCAAGGAGCCCAATTCAATTTCTGGTTTCTTAACCACGACCACACCTCTTAAAGTAAATATAAGGTATTTGGGCTTCATTTGGGGAGGGGGTGGAATCCCTACATCTTTATCTGGAACAATATGAAAACACATTATACAGTGGTATTGTAAGCACACAGTTTCAGAAGTAAGACTCACTAAACTCAGTGGGAGTCATGCACAAACAAGCATTTATAGAAATATCACCAAAAAACATTTTTAGAAGTCACGCTACTGTTTATTTCAAAGCAGCAAAACAGCATAATCTTATAGTGCTCAATATACATACAGTTCTGTAACTTCTGCCTGTCTGGCTGCATATGTATCCACCCATATCCTCATTCAGTCCATCCAGGCAAGTGAACTGTGGGCTCAAGAGCTTGAAAAACCAAAGCAGTACATGAATAGAAGTGCATCTTTTTCAGGAATGAGGGACCATTTTTGTGCACCCTGGATTACTCTGTAAGGGGAGTTGAAGCTAATAGAGGGTAGACAGAGCCAGAGGCAAATGTGGATGTGATATCTCCATTATCTCTCTTTTTCTTAGTCCTCCAAACAAATTATTGGGAGAGCAACAGAACTCTCCTGCCTGAGGTCTAAATTGATCTCCTTCACAGTTAGGCTGAGTGTTTTTCAAGTGAGGTCCAGGGTTATATTTGGCTACAAGGCTGGAAATTGCAAACCTTTACTCTATTCCTTGCAATGGTGTGTGTTGTACCTGCATGCACCCAAAATTCATCTGTATGAGTCACAAAATATGAAACCAGCATTTCTGCTTCAGACTGGCCTTAGATTCTGAGGAGCTGTTTACATGCTCTGGCTTCAAATTGTAGGAGCGGTGGGAGTACAGTCCAGTAGTCCAGTAGCAAGCTGTTCTTCCAGTTTTATTTCTCTCTTTTTACAATAATCTTTAGATTCTTCATCTCTTTTATTTAACACTTCCAAACCTTTATTTTCTTTTTCTCTCTAGATCCAGGGATGTTTACAGGAGCAATCACATCACACAGAATGAGTTTCCAAGATCTGCAGGACTGAATTACCAGGAGTTTCACCAAAGCTTGAGTCAATATCAAACACTGGGATTCAGGACATATGGTATAGTATCAATTTCATTAGCTCAAACTCCATTAAATTATTACATGGCAGTGAGTGTACAGAAACAGTGTTATTAATGTGATTTTAAAACTTAATTTATTCTAATTACATAAATAGGCTAGAAATGAACTTCATAGATTAACACACAATCTACTTTCCAATATGACTATTAGTTCATGTTTATCCTCAATTTGTAGTTTCATGATAAGAAATCAACATTTCAAGATTTATCATGGTTTACAGCTGCATCAGAGCCAATCATTTAAAAAAACCTTATAACATTAAAATCTAGTGTCCAAGTTTTCTAGTTTCCTGTTCCGTTCCCCTTTTGTTTTCCTTGCACTTTAAAAAGACTGTCCTGTTTGGACTGATTTTAGGTGCTTTTTGGGATGTCAAAATCTATAAACCTTGGGAAAATAAAATGCTACAATGTATAATTACAATTATTCAAGCATGCAGATTCTATCTGAGAACTTAGGACTCAAAATTGAATAAAAGGAGCCATATTAAATGTAGATATGCTGCTATATGTATTCTGTCACAAATGCAAAGAGGAATTGAACATCTAGTTCTCTCTCTTGCATCAAAATGTCCAGCATAACAAATTTCATTATACCACTGGCTACCAAGGAATGGAGAAAAGTTGAACACCTGCACAAAAATACATTCACTATTAGCTATAAAGTAGTGGGGCAGAGGGCGGATGATGAATTACATGTGAAGGTACAGTTTTCAGAGGCAGTTATATCTTATGATGCTATGAACACAACAACATAACTAGAATATTCCTTTATGTGAGGGTCAGACCATGAGCATCCAATAAAATAGCAGCAATCCAGTTATTTGTGTATGCAGGAACAAGGTCCGTTTTGCATGGTAAACCACATACCAGACAAATTTCAATAAATTGAAAGAAATAGGCCACAATTTTATTTGGTTCTGTTTACCCAATCCTGGATGTATGAGCAATGCCAATCACCTCCACAGTTGTGACAAATAGCAAAACAACTCATCCCCAAAGATGAGAGAGTGGGACATTCTGAAAGAACTTGCTCTCAACCTGCTGAGCGGAGTGAAGACCTGAGATCTGGGTCATTTCTGCAAAGGTGGGGGAAGCCACTAGCCAATAAGTACCAAGTAGACTGGTTCTTAATGGAGACCCAGAGCTGGGTTCCTGGTCTGCAGGGACCCCTGGGAAAAAGATAGACTGTCTATGGAAATGGTGCCTATCATGGCTTCACTCCCACCATCAATCAGGCAACACATTTGCTATCACTTGCAATTTGTCCCAAAATAACCTTTAACCTTTAGCCCTAAGAGATATGCTGGGGATGGGGTGGGGAGAACAATACTATGTGGAACTCCTAGAAACAAATATCAGTAGGAAAATAATGTAAAAGGAATATTATTCATCATTTAAAATTTATTTTGTATCTGGGATAGAAACATCAGAACTACAGTTTTATTTACATCTCATACTTTGCAGAAAATCATAACTTAAATCTTAGTTTTGCTGTGTGTCGATTTCATAACCTTTTATCAGGGTTGTAGTCTATCAACCAAGAGTAGCATGTTTTCTCAGGTGACAACAGTAGAGATAAAGCCCAACAGATGCATACTTCTTCTATCATGGTGTAGGCAAAAGAGTCAAAGTGTTTTTATGTGTCTACTTACTAAGCAGTTGGCAATAGAGGACTTGTAAGCTTCTCTTCATGGTATCATCTGCTGCTGATTGTCTTGCAGTTTATTCATGATTCTGTCTAGGAGATTAAAAGAAACAAACACCAGGAACTTGTATGAATTACTTTTAAAAAGAAGCCACATTGTTTTATTGGCCATTCTGGCCATATAGTAAGAAGCACTACGGAGAACTGTAATTGGGTACAGTGTTTACTAAACAGTGGGATGAAGGATCCTTGTGTAGGAGAAGGCAGGGTGCCAACAATGAATAAAGAGAGAAACACTGCACATGAAGACAAGTGGTTTCCGATTTCCAGACCAAGAGGGAAAGCACACAGGCAAGCATTTTTCCCACTTGGTCTCTTACGCAGACTAAAAACTATTTACTGCAATTAATAAAGAAAAAATGTCACTGTACTTAAAACAACAATTTTAAATTAACAAAGAAAAGGAAGACGGAGAGAAGTAACTCAACAGTTATAGAATTAAATGGAAACAGTATAACTAGCATATATTTTGCTTATAAACCAATTGGTTCAACGACTTCTTCTAATACTTCCTTAGTCTGCTCATGTGATACACATTCTAGGACCACCTCAAGGATTCACTCTCTCGGCTTGCATTTTTTTGAGAGAGTATGAGGGCGGGGTAGTAATAATAATAATAATAATAATAATAATAATAATAATAATAATATATTTTATTTATATTGCATATACCACCTGCCCAAGCAGTACCTATTTAGCTACTCACATTTACATGTTTTTAACTGCTAGGTTAACAGGAGTTAGGGCTGACAGTGAGAGTTCAACCCGTCCCATGAATTCGAACTGCCAACTTTCAGGTCATCAGTTCAGCAGCAAAAGGATTTAACCCATTGCACCATTGCGGCCCCTAGAATTTGCTCCATGGGAACAGAACACAATCTTCGAGAGTAGAACATAATAAGAGAAAGAGGAACACTCTTCTGTAAGTGGACATTTGGTGACTGTTTGCAATGAAAACATAAGTGGAGGCAAATTCATAACATTGAAATTGATGCTGCTGTGTGTAAAAAAGAAGAAGCCCTGCATCAAAATAAACTTTTAATATGCATGACTTTTTATTCCATGGAAATGTTGCTTAATTTATTTATATGCATTATGCTAGAGGGCTTTCTTAACTACAAAAATCAGATTCAGTAGAGGTTAATCAATTTGCTACTAAGTCTTGACAGAGCCATAGCAATCATTAGATCAGGATTTCTCAATAATAGTTCCCTGAAACTCTAATGTACCACAAGAGGCCACAAAGTTCTCATGAGAGATGGTGATTTATGGGGAAAATAGACTTTTACATTTTATATATTTGTTTATAGGATACCCCATCTTTCTTCCATTACAGCTGTAGATGTGATGATATTTATGAAAAGATCTGAAAAATATTTCAAGGGTTCCTCCACGATAAAAAGGTTGAGAAAGCCTATGAAGTAATTATCTCAGGCAGCAGGTACATACACCATCTGTTTCTCCTGAACACATTGACTGTTGCTCTCTGTTGGAAAACAGCAAAACACACCCTTTATGGGCCTCCTAAATTTGGGTGTTTTGAAGGATACCATCCTACCAGAAATGCTGAAGCAAGTTGTGGGTACAACAGCAGATATATTCTGTATGAAGGATGAGAAGAGGGCATTTTTCCTTTGCTTAGGCAGAAAACATCCTGAGCCTCTCCCTTCCTTTCTTTGTTTCCCAGCTTATCCTTCCTATCCTCCCTTCCTTTTTATCCTAGCACGCATCCAGCCAGACCCTAATAATCTTTGAGAGGTTATGGAAAATACTTGGAAAGTAAACACCTAAGGCTATTGGCAATTATTATGTTTAGAACTTCTAGATTCATGGCAACATCCAAAATCCAAAACAGTATCCAATTAGCTGTATGTTATTACAAAAAGGTCACAAAATTGAAAAGGGAGCAGTTATATAAAAAAAGAAACATTTAAAATGTCCACCATGCTGGTGAAACCCCCTTGTGAGGTCCTGGAGTTGCTCTTTGGACCATCACAACCAGGCATGTCTTTAAAAAGGGTGAAGCATTGTCCTTAGGCAACAGAGCTGGAATGTCATGAAATAATATCACATTAGTTATTTGTTGTATAACTTTTTTACAACTACGACGTCTAAGGAGAGGTACGTGAAAGATTTCTGCTTTCGTTGGCTTTTGACATGCCTTATCTTGAATGGAGATAGTGCAGGAGCATCATGTATCTTCCCACCCTATGGAACAAAAAGTATTGGAGCAACCTTAAAAACAATGAATTCACTAGCCTCTATTGTGGTCTCAAGATGTATGATCTACCACTATGGGGTGAAGAGCACATTCTTAAAAACTATTAACAACAATCTTCAAGTACTTCATACCTAATCTTTCTCAGGAGAACTTCTCCCTCACCAAATCTACCACCAACGTAAGGCAAGTCATTTTAATACTCTCCAATATCATTCCTTCTGAGCTTATTTAGGAGATGTTCTTGAAGGCATCTGTGATATAAGCTAAACCAATAAACAGCACTTCACTGCTGATTAAATGCCAAGGAGTTTATGAAAGCGGGAGGAATGAATTTGATTTGTAGATGGAAGTCTCTTGGTATTGCCACTTTTATTAGTTCCATTTGCCAGCAGAAGACGTGAGACATTCACTTACATTATCACTTTATAGCTATTTATATACCCAGTGATAAAGAACACTCCCCTTTAGATATATCTTCTCACCTCCATTTCTGTTTTAAAATAGGCTGTGAATGTTAAGAAATGTGCACATATTTCCTAGAAAGTGTGCATAATTTTTAGTTCAATTAACTAACTTTTATTGACATTTTGTCATCGATCTTGTATATGAGAACACAGTTCATGAAGTTCATATAATGCCAAAGTACGGATTAGTTGTTCCCGCTGTAATCTCATATATACTTGGGAATAAGTTCAATTGAGCATATTAAGACTTTTTTCCTAATAAAAATGCAAAAGGGGATGATTTGCTTTTTTTTTTTTTTTTTTGCTGTTCTCTTTTCCTGTTCATGGTTCTTTTGGCAAGTTCTCTCTCTCTCTCTCATTTAGTTTTCAGAATCATACTAACATACATTTATTTTTGATATTCTTTCTTTCTTCTGTTTAATATCCCCAAACCTGGTTTTTAAAAAAACAAGTTTGACATTTTGGGTTGTAACATTTTTCTTATTTACTGTGGAGTAAGTTTTACTGAACTCATTGATTTTGCTGTCAAGGTAGTCGTGTATAGTAATGGTGTTTCTAAAAATGGGGCTTTGTGTTAAGTGCTTATTGTTATTTTATTAAAAAATATGTCAGGATGTCAAATTTTAAAACTATTTCACCAAACAAGGAAAATCACACTTCAAGACGGATAATCACAAGCAAAGTGTCTGGAGATAAACAAGGAAGGAGAAGGAGCTATGATTGCGTATTCAGGCATCCTTGTTTCCATGTATTGATGAAAATTTCTGAACAGAAGCCAATTTTGATAAATTATTCAAAAACAAATAGAAAACAACATAAAATGTAGAAGGAATGTGGCAGCACTTTAAAGACTATCTGGTTTTCAATTTCACTTGACTTTTCATGGACATAAACCCACTTCTTCAGATGCAATACAAAATGAAATGTTCAGGTACAAAGAATACTTACACAGTTGTAGGACTGAGATGAAATGGAGTAAGATCCAGAAAGACCCAGTAAAGTAGTTTATATCCACATTCCTTTTCTCTCCCTCCCCTTCCTTCTTTCTTTTTATGCTGCAGGAGACTAACACAGCTACTTCTTTGAAAACTACCAGAATGGAAAACAATTTCTTCTTTATATGCAGTGGCCAAACTCAACAGGCACAGCTAATCACAGTATGAATATAATCACCTTTTATCCGTCAGCCATACATGTATTAAGGGTGAGGACCTCACTATAGAGGGGAAAAAAGATGGCAAATCTAACTGAGCGTTAGCATGGAGGAACACATAAGGATACAATTCCGGATTTTGAAGTTCTGGGTTGGGGTGAATGAATTTGTCAATTTCATTTCTTCCGTGTTAAATCCTTTTAAAAATTGAAAGCTCTTTCTATCCTGGAGTTGGAAAAAATGTGTGAATTTCAGGGCCAGGTTTTAGCACAACTGGTTAATCACCTTCAGCCCAGCTTACTGTCCACCTGTTAGAGATTCTTCATCTTCGAAAGAGGAAGGAGAGCAGGGAAGTGCTCAGGAATTGGAGGGAGAAGAAGAATCAGATGATGAGGTTGTGCAAGTGCCCACATTTCTAGAGAGACGAAAGGAGACAGAGCACAGGCGGCATTCAGCTAGAATAGCTGCTAAAAACGCTGAGCTAATTGGGAGACGCCCTAGCATCTCCTGCATGGAGAATTCAGGGCTATAAATGCTGTAAATAAATAAATTAATAAATCATTTTTTAAAAAGGCACCGAAAACATTCTCCATCCTTTCTGGTCTGAAATGCAGAAATTTCCTATAGTTCTGGGGCAAGCTGGGATATATTGTTTCATTTTTTTTCTTTGTTGTTCATGCCACAGAATCTATGTTATCTGACTTCTGTAGCAGAATAGAATGATTAGCTCTCCAACACATACCAATAAGCAGAGCTATTATTCTAAAATAATCACTAGGAAAATATCATCTGTATTTAATTGCCAATTTATTTGGATCTAATATCTTTTCCCAGTCCAGAGCTGTCTTGAATATAAAAGTCTACCAGCAATTGTACAATGTTGTGTGTATTAACATATAAGTTATTGTGCTGCTTTTGATTTTAAATGGATTAAATGGGGGGGGGCATGGTGGGACAGAGGGTTAAACCACTGAGCTGCAGAACCTGCTGACTGACTCAAATCCGCAAAGTGGATCCAGTTGTTAGCCCCAGCTTCTGCCAACCTAGCAGTTCAAATGTGAGTAGATTACTAGGCGGGGAGGTAACGGCACTCCATGCAGTCATGACCTTGGAGGCGTCTATGGACAATGCCGGTTCTTCAGCTTAGAAATGGAGATAAGCACCATCCCCCCAGAGTCGGATACGACTAGACATAATGTCAAGGGGAAACCTTTACCTTTACATTAAGTTGATTAGACTATTTATTGATTTTTGGAAGTAAAAAAGGGATTGTAAAAGAATAAAAATCATATGACATTTTGTCCATACATGTTCATCTTTTTCTTTTTTCTTTTTTTTTTTTTGCTGCTAGCTTTAAAATAGTGCATTGAATGGTCATGAGGCTTACATAAAATTCAGCACAATATACTGAACGAGGTCCTTTGGGTCAAATCTGCCCTTGACTTTATAGCTTATACATTTCAAGGGAAACTGCTGAGCAGAGTTTCAACAGACTTGGATACTTCAGGGGAAGACAGTAGAGGCAAAAATGACAGCTTTTTAAAGTAATACTTTCATTTTGAAAGTAAGCAAAAACAAAAGGGAAAAAAGGGAAAGCCTACATGGCAGGAAATACGTAAACAGAAGTTGTATAAATGTTGTATTTCTAAATAAAGGTCCTAATGTGCTTAGAAATTAAAATTTTATTCCTTAAAAGGAGGAATTTATTCTCTATAACAAAGACTGATTACTGTATATAATTCTATGCCTTTGAGAGAAAGAGGTTGGGGATTCACATACTGACGGTAGATAAGCTCAAAGGAAATATACCTGCACATGAGCATATTTACTGTACACATGCGACCCCTCCCCCCATACATACAAACACATGCATGCACACACCACATTCATACACAATCACGTAAACACTAATTTGCGTTAGGGTTAGGGGATCACTGTTCACATGTACATACAATGGGACAGCCAGCCTCTGGAAATTTTGTGCTGAACTGGATTACATTTGCTTTGGTGTTCAAACAAGACATGCTTCTTTACTTAGACATTTTAGGTTGGTTTTAACTGCCTCTATCTTGTGAGTATATGTTTTTGCTGTCTCTACGTTTTATGGAGAATGACAATGATGTGTTTTATGTTTTTGTTGTTATTATTTATTGTTACTATTGTGTATTGTCCTAAAATATGTTAGGATGAGAGATAGTTTGGGTATTTAAAAAATAAATCAGTAAAGTACACCGGGATTGTGGCGCAGCTGGCTGAGTGTCAGCTGCATTAAGATCACTCTGACCAAAAGGTCATGAGTTTGAAGCCAGCCCGGGCTGGAGTGGGTGTCCAGTCATTGTGTAGCCCGTTGTCGACCTTTGCAACCCGAAAGACAGTTGCATTTGTCAAGTAGGAAAATAAGGTACCACCTTGTGTGGGAGGCTAAATTTAACTAATTTATGAGGCCATAAAGAAAAAAGACTCCAGGGAATGTGGAATGCGGAAGAACTTCATCAGTGTCGTTGATGGACGATGAAAAGCAGCAGCTCCCCTGGCGGCCAGAAAAAAGTTAAATAGCCTCGGTGTATTTGTCTGTTAAACATTGTTTGTCAAACTGGCATTGAATGTTTGCCATATATGTGTTTACTGTAATCCGCCCTGAGTCCCCTGCGGGGTGAGAAGGGTGGAATATAAGAACTGTAAATAAATAAATAAATAAATAAATATGCAAAAAATAAATAAATCTGAGACAAAGATGCATGTTCATTCATATCTCATCTGCAGCACATAGGGCAGCATAATGAAAATCACTTTTCCTCCAAGGGCAGTCCCTTGCTCAGCACAGAGTAGGGAAACATAGTCTACCCACTTGCTGCCTGGCGAATAACTCTTTCTCTCAAGATACTTAGGACAGGAAGCAGGAAGATACACAACCACACACAAGATACACAACCGCACACAAGTATCAAATACAGTTATCTAAATACAACATTACACTGATGACTATACTGTAAATGAAATTGAAGGCTAGATCTACACTGCCATATAATCTAGCTTCTGAATCCAGATTATCTGCTTTGAACTGGGTTATATTAGACTACACTGCTATATAATCCCATTTAAAACAGATAATCTGGATTCAGAAACTCGATTATATGGCAGTGTAGATGGGGTCTGAGGGGGCGTTCATAAAAATAGTGTTCGGGAGTTGCATGTGGCCTATTTTCTTACTCATGCTCTAGGTCACTGCTTCTTAAACTGTGGATCCTGAACCCAAATGGGATTCTCCTTAGCTCAAGGTTGGGGTCATCAAAAATGTCAATAGTAAAAGGTTTCTGAACGCCACCCATTTACACCAATCTATTAGCAACAAATTGGAGTGTTTGCAGTGAACTCTGCAGAAAATGCTTCAGCTGTACTCCACAAAAAGGAAAATCAGCATGTTCAGAAAGCCTTCAGAAATACAAATGTATTATCAGTAAATGTTTCTTTTTTAAATACCTGTTTTATATATCTATATATCTGGGGTCATATAAACATTTCTTGGGCGAAGATTGCGAGTAGAAAAAGTTTAAGAAGCCTTGCTCTAAGCCAGGAATGGGCAAACGTTTTTGTCTTGGGGCCACATTGTGGGCCCAGCCGGAAGGGCTGTGCTAGAAGTAAGGATTGTCAGGCACATACTGAGTGGGGCAGGCCTGGAAAGGGAAGCTCCGGGAGAGAGCGGGGCCAGGAAGGGGCAGGCCAGGGCCTGAGTCATCCTCAGGTTGCCCTTCCAGCATAAGGATAGTCTACTCGCCCTATCCTTATGCTGGGAGGAAGGTGGGACATGTGGTGACTGCACCGATCCCACTCCCCATCCTCTTCCCCCGATCCTTGGACTGTACTATGCCAGGAGGAAGGCGAGACAGGCGGCAGTTGAGGGTGCTCCTGAGAGCTGTGTTCCTTTTGATCTGTCTTCTTGGCAGAAAGATGGGGCTGCTCACACCGTCCTTATGCCAGAAAGAGGTGACTGAGAGTGCTCCAGGGCTCTTTCAGCTGCTATGTGTCTTCCTCCCCCATCTTTTTGGCATAAGGATGTGGCATGTCCTTCTGCCAAGAGGACAGGGAAAACGAGGTGGGCCTGAGGTAAGCATCCAGAGCACTGCATCCCCCCGGGCCTTAGTTTGCTCATACCTGCTCTAAGCCAATGTCAGAGAACAAGACTACTGACCTCTACCTGATATATATGTGGAACCTTAGAAGATAATGGTATTGAAGATAACAGCAGTATCTCTGCCGACATAAATTGGCTAGTAATCGCTAAATTTTCTTACAGACCTTAGGAAATATTACCTTAAATGCTCTTTTTGATCTTAGCCGCTATTACCTTTAGTGAATAATAAAATCATGATGATTAATAGAGGTGTAGATTTTCCATATACAGACAATTCTAATCTTCCATAGTGAGCAATTTTCACCTCCAACCCACACTGCACTTCAACTAAATTAAAAAGGACAACTAAGACATTATGATGAATAGAAAACAAAGAAGGTCCAGAGGAGCTGACAGGTTCCTAAATGCTGGGTCATTCATTATGTCTGAAGGAGGTTGTCCCAGATTGAAGCAAAGTGAAACAAAACTTCATTCCAAACAGCAAACTAGATAATAAATGTATTGTCCAAAAGTAAATGAGAAATAGTTGAATCTGTGGATGCAGAACCCATGGGTATAGAGGGCCTGTGAGAAGGTACAATCAATTACATTTAATGATAACATAGTATTCAAACCAGGATTCTGGTCATATCAAGAATCTTTATTGATTTTAGGGATGAATATGTCACAAAATGTCCTATTTTTGTTGTTTTAAGCCATACAGTGCAATCAGGAATATTTTCCTACAA
Organism: Anolis sagrei ordinatus; assembly: GCF_025583915.1. NCBI lineage: Eukaryota > Metazoa > Chordata > Lepidosauria > Squamata > Anolidae > Anolis > Anolis sagrei. The sequence continues at coordinate 77,936,542 of NW_026847660.1, forward strand.
TTTCCTGCCTATCACACCTAATGTATGATCTATAATTCAGGTTCAAATAGCAATTTTTCATTTTGGTTTTCAGTTTTCCGCATATACATCCATTACACTGTAAACAAAGCAGAAGAGCTGGCCTTGCAAATAACTGGCCCGTGACCCAACATGAGGTTCAAAGCCTTTGCTATGATTAAATCTAATTTATTCAGTGTATGATAAAATGCTCTGACTTCAGATGTGACAAATGCGCTCAGCAGCCTTTCATCATATTCGCTTTAAAGGAACACAACATCCCCCAGCAGATGTAAAATGTCTCCTCTATGTAAATAATTCTCTTTTATACTTCAAAATCTATCCCAGCATTTTAAGGAGGGGATTTAAGCTGCAAGGCACTAGTGCAAAAGAAGTGATAGGGAGGAATGGAAAGGAGAACAGGCGGTTTCCAGGTGGGCTTTAGATCTGTCACACTCTCTAACTAGAGATGTGGAAACCTGTCAGCTTCGTTTTCATTGCATTTCTTAGACTCCCGCTAGGATTCACATCCCTGTCCAAGTTCTTTATCAGGATATGAAATATTTCTTCGCCTTCTTAAATGGAAATATGTCTGTTTTCTGATAGAATCTTTTTGTAATGTATACCCTCACATGTCTTACACATTTCCTCATTGCTTCATCACACAAGAGAATTAATCTACTTTAAATCTGGTTTCTGTCTCCTGCAGAATTCTGGGGTTTGTAGTTTAGTGAGGCTGTTAAAGGCTCCTCCCTAAACTACAAACCCCAGAATTCAGCAGGAGGCAGCAAAGATTTAAAGTGAATTCATTCTATAGTGTGATGAGGTCAAAGTATATTGACCTCATTATATTAACAAATTATATTTTCATACACACATATACACTTTTAGTAATGTACTTTTAAAAACTTGCATATGATTGAGAAAAGAAAAAAGATTTCATGGTTTCTTCCAGATGAAAAGAAACCAAAGAATACACTTGTTAATAATAACATGGAATTGAATCAAGTTGTAAACTCTGTGGAAATCAAGTTGTTAAAAAACCTTGTTTAATATGAAATTCTTTTTCATTTCTAGTTGTAAACAAGAGGTTCCTCCCGCTTCCTCGTAACTTCAGCACTGAACAGCTTCTTCCACCCTTTCCTTAGGGTGTTTAATACTGGCTGAAGCAGAAAATGAAGTTCTGAAGTAGGGAGGATAAAAGAGAATGTAAGAGGAGTACAAATGAAATGGTGCTGTAATATTTACAGGGTTTGTTGGCTTTAAAATGCCAGAGACACAAAACATGCTCCCACTTCTCTTCTTAGCAAACCTATGGGGCCTCCTGTTGTATCCTTCCTAGAAAAGATGTTCCATTACCACTCAAAACAATCTAACATTTCCTGGTAGGTTAAAACACAGAGGTTTGAAGTGTATACAGATAACTTCCTTCTAGAGACTGAGAAAGTTACTTTTGGAAAGTTACAAAACTCACAGTGTCTTCTTCACATTGAAACAAAATCACTGGGCAATACTAATTATTTTGCACTTGGTTATTCACCATTAGCAAATCTTTTTGAACCCATTTCCAGTGGAAGATGCATCTGATCCTCAATTGTCTTGAGTTCTGCTTTTTCATTCCTTTGGTGGAGGCTTCCAGTCTGCCTGTCCCTTTGCAGGATGAAAGAAAAATAATAATTCCAGACTGTGTCTGAAGGCTTCTCCCTTTCATCAAGACCCCTGGTGGGACCTTCAGAAGGAACTAAGGCGCTGTTAGCAGATTTGCTCATATTATGTTGATTGCCTACAGATGAATTAATTAAGACTTGCTCACTAACACATAGTACAGGAAGGGAAGAAATTATAGCTGTGTAAATCCTTTTTATGGATGTGTAAAACAATGTCTGGAACATAAATTCAGCACATACGTGGATACAGACTGCCTTCCATTAACGATTCCACAGGTCAGAAGAGATTGGATTTAGAACACAGTAAACAATACTGAGATCAGTATTTGCACTTCTGAACACATTCTTAATCACAACAGTTGAGGACTACATTAATAACTATTAAACCAAAAACCTGTCTCAGTATACAAGGCATGCTGTACCACATTGTGTTACTATATAATTGAGGAAGATTGGCAACTTGTAGCCCTTCAGATATTGTTGGAGGCAGGCCCGTAGCCAGGATTTCGATTTGGGGGGGG
>NW_026847660.1:77939678-78055693 GCF_025583915.1 Anolis sagrei ordinatus
CCCCCCCCCCCCCGGCTACATGCCTGGTTGGAGGGAAATTTGTATTGTCCCTAGAAGGTTCAGCTAATAGTGAGGGATGCTGGAAGTTGCAATCCAACAAGATCTTGAGGTCCACAACTCACCCTGTAGGAGATTAGAAGTTAATATTATGCCACACCTTTCAGAAATATAAACTGCTTTCTTTGAAAGTGTTGTTCCAGTGCAGACTGTTCTTGACAAGAATTGTCCAATATTCACAATCTGAACCGGAAATACTTAAGTAGCAAAAATATATGCTTTCTACAGGCACTCCATATTTTCATAAGGAATCTTGGGCTGACAATTGCACAGAGAAATCCCTATGAACATTCCCTACTAGAGTTGATTGCAGGTTTTGAAGGGCTCTTGGGCAAGCCACTTTTAGTAGGCACCCTTTCCTCTTAACAATACTGTCAGCCTTATCTCTGATCATGTGTCATCATGGTACTAACATTTGCCTCTTCATGATAATAGATTTTTGAAAAAGCTGCTATTTCTATAACTGCAAGTTGAGTATCCCTCATCTGAAAATCTTGGCCCCAGAAGGATTCTGGAATATTGAATACATCTAATAAGATATCTTAGAGATAAGATCCAAGTATAAACACAAACTTCACTTATGAGATAGATAGATAGATGATAGATAGATAGATAGATCTTAAACATATAGCCTGAAGGTAATTTCAAACACCATATTTGAATAATTTTGTGCATGAAACAAAGCGAGGGTACACTGAACCATCAAAAAAACAACGGTGTTATTATCTCAATCACTTAGGTGGACAGTTTGGATTTTGGAATCCCAGATAAGGATGCTCAACCTGTATTTATTCTTATAAAAAACATTAGTCTCTTGGGAGATTGCATTTCAAGACAACTGTTTCAATGCATCATAGATGTATAATTGCTGTGGGGGATAAAATGTTATTTTCTGCAATGGTTCTCCAATGAACAAAAAAAATTACATTTCTTTTTTATGAAATCAAAAGTCTGGGCAGTGACACACCTACCTGATAGTCAGCTGCATTAAATCACTACTGCCCAAGAGATAATGAGTTCAAAGCCAGCCCGGGTCGAAGTGAGCTTCTGGCCAATAGTCTAGCTTGCTGTCGACCTTTGCAGCTCAAAAGACAGTGGCATCTGTCAAGTAGGAAATTTAGGTACCGCTTTATACGGGAGGCTAATTTAACTAATTTACAACGCCATAAAAACCTTCCAGCAGCATGTAGAAGAATGAGGAAGTACTTCATGAAAGGACTTGGTGTCACAAATGGATGGTGAAGCAGCAGCTTCCCCTGTAGGAATTGAACTGGAATCGAGCATACCCTCATGAAGCCAGAAAAGCTGGAATGTTGAATTGCCTGTGTCTGTCTATATATGTTGCATGTCTAATTGGCATTGAATGTTTGCCATGTATATGCACATTGTAATCCGCCCTGAGTCCCCTGCAGGGCAAGAGGACAGAACATAAATAATGTAAATAAATAAATATATAAATTTAGGGGGAAAATACTATTCCCTTCTCCCCTGCAACTGCTGCTTGATATGCTGCTTCACTGCAATATTATATAAAGCACTGTTGCTTGGATGCCATGGACACTCTCTGGCTAGTGTATATGACACAATTAATCATTAGCATACAGTACTAAAGCCCCCTGGACTGCACTATTTTATAAACAATAATAATGGGAGGAAAGAGGGACTGATTTGAACCATATGTGGTCCCTGTGGTATTTTCTACAAAGTAAGCCAGTGATTCTTAACCAGGTCCATCCAAAAACCCGAGAACTGACTAGAACTTTTGAGGGGGGGGGGGCAGGTAGGGGAGATTTGGGATTTATAGCAGCCAGCCTTTTCAACACTCTTGCCATGGGTTTTGACATCCAACAGAGGACAGCTGTCACCAACATAAAAATCCCAGTCTGTAAAACCTAGTTATTATCTCATATATACTTTTTTAAAAGTGACACAGAGCAAAAAAGAATCAAACCAGAATGCTGCCGCCCTGCTGGGGGCAAAAATCAATAAAAGATCATCATTTTCAGTTATTCTAAGCATGTGGGGTAGGCTACAGGAAAGAACAAAAGAAAGAATAGCAACAACGACGAGGGAGAAATAATGTCTCCAAAAAGGACTAATCTGGATCAAACACCCTAGCATGAAGGATTTAAGGCCATCAAGCACAAAGGTCTTACTGAATTCATGCCTTCAATCTATGTAACATCTCAACACACATCATAAATAGATTTCTATACAAGAATAAAGTTGTCCAATCTAGGGCACTATCTTATATCCTACCCAATCTCTCCCCTTCCTTCCTTCCTTCCTTCCTTCCCTCCCTCCCTCCTTCTTTCCTTCCATCCTTCTTTCTTTTCTTCCTTCTTCCCTCCTTCTTTCCTGGGACTTGGAAGTTACTGGATGGTTGTCAGATGTATGGATAATGGGTATCAGTAGACTTAAACATTATTGAGATACTGAATATGCTCGAGTATAAGCCGACTTGAATATAAGCCAAGGAACATAATTTTACCAGAAAAATTTGGAAAATGTATTAACTCAAGTAGAGGCTGAGGGTGGGAAATGAAGCAGCTACTGGTAAATTTCAAAATAAAAATTGATACCAATAAAATTACATTAGTTGAGGCATTAGTAGGTTAAATGTTTTTAAATATTTAAAATAACTGTTCAACTCTGATTAAACCATTATTCTAACCTTCTTCAATGTAAATGTGCTCATGTATCCTTCCAATAATAATAGAGTAAAATAATAAATGTAATAATAATAATAATAATAAATAGCGTAAAATAATAAATGTAATAAAATAATAAGAGTAAAATAAATAACTTTGACGAGTATAAGCTGAGGGGGGCTTTTCAGCCTAAAAAAGGGCTGAAAACCTCAGCCTATACTCAAGTATATACAGTAAATCTTTGACATAAAACCGGAACCCTGTTTGTATGAAGTTTTATAGTGTGGTTTGCTCTCTAACCCTTGAAAGAAAGTCTTGAAAGAAGAGACTATTGGACTGTTTTCTCCAGAGCAGTAATTGGATATAAGATATAGGATATAGTCGTGTGTCATCGTCGTCGTCGTCCCCCCGCTCCTCAGAAATCACTGGATTCTATGCTTTGAGTACACAAATTGCAAATAGGATGGATGGGTAGATGAATATAGTTGTGTTATGGATATTACCGTTCTTTCTTGACCTCTATTATTATGACTGCTTTTAATGAAATCATTTTACTACTTTCCCTACCCTTGTGCATTCAATATAGGAAAAAATGGGAAAATATGAACTCTAAAATATGGATTCTGCTGCCCTGAACGGTTGAGATCAAAATATGGAAGAGAAGGTATTGTACTGGTGTATATATGACATTTCATATGAAGCTTTATTATGGCATCTTTCTGTTGTGAAAGATGCCATTTATTCCTCTTAACCTTGAGCTTCAAGGGTTAGATGTCAAAGAGAGAAATTCCTCTCCAGAAAGAACATGGGTTCATAAACCAGTGACCTGATCATAAATTATTCCTCTTTATAAAGCACAATAGTTTACATCCCTTTGAAATAAAATAAGAGGGAAAGAAAAGGTCTATTCAGAGTACAGATCAATCAAAATGAAAAGAAATCATAGTTCTTGACTCATTTTCAAATTATACAAGGCAGTATATCTGGGTTACTGTACTTCTAATGTTTTATTGCATTTGGAAAGTATATGGAGCTATTGCCAGATCAATTGGAGAATTTTCTAAGGAAATATAAATGTCACAAATCAGAGGATATCCAATATAAACGCATTTGCTATATAATGTTGAATTATACCTGTCCTATGTCAACATATTTGGAAATGGGGGAAATAAGGAAGAAGAGAAATATACAATTTCAAAAAAGTTATACAAAGATTTAGTTGCTAATAATAAGACTTGTTTTGCTTTATGCATTTAACGAACCCTGGTTTTTATGGACTTTCTTTGCTTTCAATAAGTCATGAAAACGCCATCTATAAAAGTAGAAGAAAGCTGGGTGAAATCACAAGTCAAAGGAAATGAGAACTCTGAAACATCTGAATTTAGGATTCATTCCATGATGCCAGGCAGGATTCTGTTAAGGTGCCTTGTTTATTTTAACGAGTTAATGAGTTCTCATGTGTTTGCCCAATCCTGGATTTCAATACTCAACACTCAAGGGAGGAAATTAAGTGCTTTATTTAAACAAGAAACCTTCTCAGTAAAAATATTAATCTTTTAAACCCTTCAGTTTTAACACAAGCACTAAAATAGAATCAAATTGCCATTTTTACTACTCTCATCCACTAAGACTGTAGTTTGTGGGATTTTTTATGGGCCTAAATCCAACTGCTAGGCTCAATTAGACCAGGTCCACTGAATCAACATGCTTAAAAAGTTGGATTTTACAACTGGTTTTAGTCCATTTTTAAAAAAGTTACTATGGCATAAACTTATATGGAGAGCAATCCTGTGCCTTTAAGGTCATAAGACCCTTTGTTTTTGATGCAACATAAAAATATGGCTGCCCTGCAGATTTTGTTCATATTTTGTTTTGCTTTGGCCAGCTTGATGCTCTTAACTTCTTTCTTTGATGGCATATAATGAGAGCCACTGTCATCTGAATTCCAAACCTCTCCAATATTTTCAGTTAGTCATGGTGGTTCTGTGTACCAAGTTTGATTCAGGTCCATCGTCGGTGGGGTTCACAGTTTCTCCGGTTGTAGATGAACTACAACTCCAAAAATCAAGGCCAATCCCTCATAAACCCATCCAGTATTCAAATTTGGATGTATCAGGCATGTGTGCATTGTCGTTTGGGATCATGATTACTCTGGATGTAGGTGAACTACAACTTCCCCAAATTAAGATGACTTCCCCCTAAAACCCTCCATTATTTTTTGTTGATCATGGAGATTCTGTGTGCCAAGTTAGGTCCAGGTCCATCTTTGATGGGATTCAAAGTGCTCTTTGATTGCAGGTGAACTTTAATTCCCAGTACCTACAACTCCCAAATATCAAGGGCAATTCCCCCCAAAACCCACAAGTATTAATATTTGGGCATATAGGGTATGTGTGCCAAGTTTGGTCTGAGTCCATGTTTCTCTGGGTTCACAGTGCTCTCTGGATGAACTATAAACTCCTAAAAATCAAGGTCAGTTCCCCCCAAACCTTTCCAGTATTTTTTGTGGCTCATGGAGATTTTGTGTGCCAAATGTGCTCCTGGTCCATTGTCAGTGGGGATCACAGTACTGTCTTAATGCAGGGTGAACTACAACTTCCATCATGTTGAGTCAGGCCCCCAAACTCCTCCAGTATGTTCAGTTGCTGATCAATTCTGCTCTGTTTGCTGTGCGTCAGAGTAGGAAAGGATTATAGAGGAGACAGTGGGCGGGATCATGCAAATTTCACACCAATGGAGAGAGGGAGAAAGACTGAGATGTTTGTGGGGAGGCAACACATAAAATCTAGGATGAAATTGTCCCTATATGAAAGTCCTCCCTTGGGTGATAGGCAATCTTGTGTTTCTGGAAGACACTGGCAGGGGTTTTACATGTTCATGGTGCTCGCTATAACCTGCAATTTCATTGGAGGGAGGGCCTGTGGTGGCTCCTGATAGGTGGGTATCATAGCAGTTTGTGGAAGTGGGAGCCTGTCTGTGAAAGTAGGCACCCCAGCCACATACACGCATACATATTTTCACTTTTAATATGTGTATAGATTTATTCATATAAATAATTTTTAAAGATCCATCTATACTATAATTTTAGAGTACCCTAAGACGGGGATGCTATGAGTTCCCGACCTCCTTCATGTGTCCTAACAGGCCGTTAACATATGTCCCCATGCCCCTTTCATTCCAGGGGGATAAGAATGGCACCATACTATTTCACCAGCAAAATGTAGAGGCCTCCGGCAGTGGACCTTCCTTTTCAGCCATGAAGAAGGAGATCTGTCCTGTCAAGCCTCACTGCTGGGAAAACTAGAGCAGCTTGTTTTCATCAGGTGAAAAGTCAATGTTTTATGTTTGGCGGGTTGACTGTAAATTTTCATATCTGAGAAACAATCATATTGATTTTTCATTTAGGTAGAAAAACTTCCTTTACGCCAATGTTTCCGGGAGAGGTATTGATTCAGGTGTGAGATTAACTGCAGAATTAAGATGCCTATATCCATATTATTTAATATTAATCTTGTTATTTATGAGAAACACGGGATATGCAATGGCGCAAAAATAAAACAAGTGGATTCATTTTGTTACAAACCGTTTTTTAACCATACATTTTTACTTATCCTGCATGAATACAAACAAGTCTACTTAAATATTTACTGGACTGGTATCTAATTTTTTTTACTATACATCTTTTACTTATGTATGGATTTTAAAAGTATACAGCTCATTATGAAGCACCATGCATCAGAAGAAATATATATAACCATGGCAGATGAATAAAAAGAAAGGGGAACATCATTTTAAGAAGAAGATTACATAAAAGAAATTAGTTAAAATTGGTTAAAACATAGGTTTATCGGTTGTGCTAGGACTTTTGCAACAAACGTATTCATTATATGAAAACGGCACTAAGCCTATATTAGTGTTCATATTGGGAGCAATTATGACTGCATTACTTGAATGGCGAGAAATGATTTGTTAAAAGAAATGAAAAGGAACTTGTATAATTTGTGATCCTACTACTAAGATGATATTGTGGCCATGAATGAAGATAATGAACTGGTTGGCGTGCGGATCTTCCTTTTGTGTGTAGTACAGCTGTTTGAATATTTTTATTATTATTCAACTAGCTAATTACAATCCCTTGTTCAGTGTAACTGTGAGTTTACTCATCTGAGCTAATCTAAGATGCCATCTGTTATTTAATAAGTAATTGGCTCTTCAAAGTCCCAAGGGCCGATGGGGCATCGTGTGGGAATAAAACGTAGACATGTCTGCTTCTGTATGGTATACCAGCAACCTGGTCATGACACAAAAGTGAGTGCATTTGACACAGTGCAATAAAACCTGTTAAGAATGCATCATTCCTTGGGGCTTGTAAGAACTGTGGAGCAGAAGCACTGAATTACAGGAGGACAGCAGGAAGATTGACAAGAACTGCCACACTGTTTTGGATAAAATCCCAAATGAGTAATTTTTTTTTGGGGGGGGGGGTCTGCATTCTGTTGAGAGACAGCTTTTGATTATTTTTTTTTTCTTGTAAGCCAAAATAAGTGCATCAAAGGTTAGGCCATACATAGAGAATGTTTAGCTCTCCAAACATTCTGGACATCATATTCCAAAAGTTTCAGCTACCATGGCCAATGGTGAGAGACTATGAGAATTGTAGTAAAAAAAATATACGGGGAACAAAAGACTTCCCACTCCTATGTTAGTTTCTTAGATCTGAGGACGTCAGAAGTTCTGTAGTAGCAGTAGCACTAGTAGTAGTAGTAGAAGTAGCAATAGTAATAATAATAATAATAATAATAATAATACAGTAATAGTAATATTTACCCGCCTCTCTCTGTGGCTCAAAGCAAGATACAACATCATTAAAACAAGAGATAACACTATTAAAAGGCATACAACAAAATACACAGAGCTAAAATACAAGTTAAAATCCATACATAAAATTTAGATTAAAATTCTATAGTAGCTTCATACTTCATATTTGTTCTAGATCTGAATGCTGAATTGATGCCTCCATATTTAAATAAGTTTGATATCTATAGTATGTTAAATGAACCAGATGTATGCAGGTCTATGACTGTTTTGGCCACATATTGTAGATGGCATCCCTTATGACTGCATTTACTGTCATAAACAAAGCTGTATGAACGGTAAGTCCAAAAGTGAGATACAATGCTTAGAATCACCAGCATGTGATCCAAAATGTATGACTGTTTACATAACAGCTTTTCCTAACAATCTGGTGGCTATAACAGGAGGCTTGCTGATGTTTTTGGCAAGATGTTCAGAATCACTATGTAGTGCATCTACATTGCAGAATGAATGCAGTTCGACACCAGTTTCGCTGCCATGGCTCAATGCTATGGAATCTTGGGAGCTGTAATTTGGGGAGGCACCAACACTCTTTAGCATTAAGCCATGGCAGTTAAGGAGGTGTTGAAGTGCATTCATTCTACAGTGTAGCCATGTAACCACCTCATGACAATATGATAGCTAGGAGACAATGGATGAAAATCCATAATAAATGCATTATATTGTTGGCTGCTGAACTTTTTTTCCAGAAAAGTTTTTCTCTCTCACAATGATGGTTGAGATATCTCCCTTGATGAAACTGTGCTTAATTTTGTTAGTTATTTTACAGTTATGTAGTGTTAACAGATTCATCTGATTCTTAGAGCCATACTATATTGCTTTTAACAAGCTTGGATTTTCAGACTTGGTATGAATACACTTCAGTGGTCTTACTGTGAATATCAGTGACAATTTTATGACTCTCAGGGTGGATCTACATGTATCACAAAATCTGAGACCAGTCCAGAGTAGAAATATTCCATATCAGCCCTGAAGGTGGGTAAACTATATGTCTCCTGAAGCATCGGGGCAGTCTAGACCAGTGGTTCCCAACCTTTGGTCCTCCAGTTGTTTGGAACTTCAATTCCCAGAAATCCCAGCCAGTTTACTAGCTGTTAAAAATTGTGGGAGATGAAGTTCTAAACACCTGGAGGACTAAAGGTTGGGAACCACTGATCTAGACAGTCCTGCTGGGCTGAAACCGGTTCAGCCCCACTGGACAGACATCTTAACTTGGTTGTCTCTGTTGCCATAGCCGGATGGCCATGGAGCTCTGGGAAACTTCCTGGACATCTTCTGCAATGATGGAAAGGAGACGTGGGACCAATACATCCTCTTTTCCTGGACTGTTGAGCACAGGAAAAACGAGATGGCACTGCCAGGCTGTGTGGATCATGGATTGGTTTGGATTAGAGCCAGCCCATCTGTCAAAACTCACCTTAAAGTATGAGACTGCTCTAGTTTTGGTAAAACTCTGGAGCATTCCATGACTTTGTGTAACATAAGAGTAAAACTGAATTAACCCACTTTACCCAACATTATGGACTGGAAGTCCTTGGATGTCACCGAGACATCCAAGAACAACTTCTAATCCAAATCTGAATTTCGATAGACAAGTCCTCAGTGACATTGAGGATATCAACATGCCACACCTCAAATATTAGCTTAAAATAGCCAATCATTTCCCCAGAAGCAGTCAGTAGACATGATGAGGTTTTCAAAATCTGTTTCCATCTGCTTTTCCTTCCATTCCCAAAATGCCAGGTTGGTGACATTTCTGTTATAAATTCCATACTTTGCATGCAATTGCAGCTCATTCACTGGTATCTTAGTTCCAATGAAATATTGTAAAGCTGATGAAGTGTATCAAAAATGCTCTACACAAGACAAAATGTGCAACAGTATTCTCCTACATGAGTTGCACTGTAATAGAAAGGTACCCTTAAAGAACATGAAGACTTGACACAACCAGGAGGGTTGTACCTATATTTAGCACAGTAACAGATGCATTAGTCTGGTACAGGTTGAGCATCCCTTATTCGGAATTCTGAAGTCCAAAATACTTGAAAATCCAATATTGTACACAGAGATTGCTGACACAGGGATAACTTTGTTTTCTGATGGTGAAGTATACACAAACTTTGTTTCATGCATAAGGTTATTGACCTCAGGCTATGTGTATAAATGGCCATTCAACATAAATGAATTCTGTGTTTAGACTTATGCCCCATATCCGTGATATCTCATTGTCTACATGTATGCAAATACAGGTATTCCAAAACCTGAAAAAATCCAAAACATTTCTGGTCAGAAGCATTTTGGTAAGGGGTACTCAATCTATATTATTTTTAAGAACTGTATATAATGTAACCTAAGGCTTGTAATACTTACTTTTGGAATACAAATCCCAGAATTCCTCAGTCAGTATGGCCACTGAGGAATACTGGGATTTGTAGCCCAGAAATATTTTTCATAAGTTCTGTTCACAAGTCTCACTAAAAAGGAAGTCATTACTCAAGCTTTGCTCTATTCACTTAAAAGAATAATAATTATTCTACCTGAGTCGTAACCTCTTGATTAGCTAGAGCTGCCTAAGCTAAATGATGTTAACATTTTGTAAGTTGAGAAGGAAAAACATTAGAAAGAAGGTAGATTGGCAGAGAAGACAAGGCATTTCTTTTGGGCAAGAACGGGCAAGCTGCCTATCACATATCATCAATACATCATTTTAAAGATTCAACATATTAATCCCCTCCAGAGATTGTGAATTAGAATGTTAGGAGATGCAACCATGTTACATACATATCAGCCACCTGCTCTCATTGCATTAGTAATATGATGTGACTACAGGAAGTGGAAAGGGGGAGATTTTGTTTTTATCATTTAATTTTTTAAAACACATAATTAACCTATCTACTGATCTCCTTACTCACCAAGACATTTTTTTGGCTTGATTTAAATGTTGAGTTGGATATATAGCTCTTTGTATTGGTTATGTGACAATGAAGCACTATAAAACTCCCTACAGAAATGCTTGTTGACTTAATATAACAATATAACCGAGAAGCAACATTGGTCTAATGATTTAGAGTAAGGAACCTCACCTCAGGCAGTTGATTTTAAGCATCATGAATGAGAAGAACATTGTTAGCTGTGTATTTTATTGTGCTAATATTTTACAGCCAGGGATGGCAGGAGGTGCTTGAGAAGATTGTCTTTGCCCCATGGCAAAATTGTTGACTTGGGTATTATGCATGATGACTTGGTCAGTGGGTGGCTGGCATTTGCTGCTCCCAGCATCAAAACATAATGGATTGGCATTACTAGGGGCAGGAATACAGACAGGAATATCAACAACAAGCAAAGCAACATTTTCCTATAGACAGAAATAAAAAGAGCTGTTCATAACACCGAGCTCCTTGGCACACATATAACAGCTAATGGGAAAGAAATGAAAGACCATAAAGAACACAGTTTTCTACTATAAACGATGCCACATTACTTAATTTTCCTCTAATGGACACAGTCTATATTCTCTGATCATATCTAGGGAACTCTTATCTCGCTTGCAGCACTAAGAGATCAAACAGCATTCTGGTGACCAGCCTGCAATGTTATGAAAAATACATTAGTATGAGAAATGTTCAGATTGTCCAACCAAGGGGAGCCAATGCAGCCAGCATCATCCTTTGTCCTTTAAGGTATACAACTATGCAAGACCTTCATAAGGACGCAAATGATACTACAGCTAGTTTCATGCCAGTATGATAAGTGGTTAGAAAGCGGGGCTTGGGTAAGAGAAATAAGTCCAACTCCCCACCAAGGGCCCATCTACACAATACCTAAAACATGGGATTGCCCGTGTTAAAAAGCAGGGTGGCTATATGATGTTAGCACTAAATGCTCGCTGATTCACAGCAATGGCTGAAAAACACTGGATAAAAAGTTTTCCTTTTATCTCGATTTCGGTCAAAAATGCACATATTCACATCACTGTATATCCCTGCACTCACCAAAAACACATGATTTCCTTCCCTCCCCCCCGTGGAGCCTGCTCCAGCATATGTCTGCTTTTTAAAAGCCCGAAACAGATGATGAGCTGATTGGGCTATCAAACGGACACACAGCTGATTTAAAAGGAAGAATGAACAGAGAGCAATTAGAAGTCCCTGAAGTCTTATAAACTTTATTTTTTATAAAATAAATATTTATTTATGTATATTTATTTATTTTATTTTTATATTTATAAAAATATTTATTTTAAAAAAGTTATAAACTGTATAATATTAAATACAGCTTGAATAAACAATTAGGGGAAAGGGGAAATCCAGTGAAAGTTTAAAAATTTTTTAAATCCACTGTATTATGTGCTGAACCTCATATGTGCATATGCATATTGGTTTATATTTATATTAAGATATCCGCATGTGCACATATGCGGTTCAGTGCATAACAGAATGATCTTTTTTTAAAAAACTTCCATTGGATGTCCCCTGTCCATCCTCCATCTTGTACTGATACAGAGGAATCCAGTGAAGATTGGGGGGGGGGGAATCACGGGACCTACAAGTTTGTGTGGGGATATGTTCTTGGATCCCGTGTTTCTTTGTCCTTCCTTCCTCTTAAACCCACATTTTTGTACTGTCTGGAAGCACCCTAAGTCATAAGCCTACATGGAAAATCTTGGGTCAGTCACCCCTGCTCAACCCGATTCCTTCACAGGATTCTTGTAAAAGGATGAAGTTGGGAAGAAGAGAATCATGTATGTCACCCCAAAACATTGGGGGAGAGACAGGATATAAAAGTAATGGATTATTAAAATGTAAAATTTCACCTCTAAATGAAAATGCATCGCCCTTTCCAGTGGGACATTGTATTTTTCCTTTTTAAGCTCTGGAAACACAGATCCCAATATTACAGATAAAATTACTTTAGCAAACAAGGAAATTTAAACCAATATGTTATACAGCACAGGGACTTGGCACTTTGATGAGGAAAAATCTCCCTATTCTGTTGGGTGTAGGTACCCACTTGCTCCGAAGTATTTAGAGTAGCTCTTTGGATCCCAGCCCTTCATTTGGAGGGTTTTGAGTAAGTGCCGATGAAATATTGCATTCATTTTATTGCATTATGAAAAGCTATTGACAAATGAGAGAAAGCTCAAAGGCAAACATGATCAAGAGGATGGAAGACTGGGTTTATGAAGAAAGATAAGGCCAGGCAAGCTGCCAAGTTTGGCAAACCAAGGGCTAAGTTGCAAAGAGATGGATGGATGCAAGTACTGGGTGGAAAGGCAGGGGAGGGAAAAGACCAAAATGAAGGAAAGGGGAAAACAGCAAAATGCAGGGGAAACAATGTACATTTCCACCCCCAATATTATTTATGCTCAACTAAACTTTGCTAAAAGGAATGTATTAATTTTGCATATTCTAGGAAGATAATGTTGCTTTGACAGGCTGTGGGATGAAAAGCTGCTTTCCATTATCTGATTTTGAAAACATTGGATTTTTGGGATTGCCCCTGGAAATCCCTCTTCTCTTGCAAATACTTTGCAAGGATTATAAATAAGTGAAATTGGGACAACTCTGTGGATTGAAGAGCATACTAAATTCACTTAGGTCTAAATCCAAGTGTTAGTCCATTATTAGTAAGTGACGATCAACTCTTCAGCAATTAATTCATTGGGTCAACTCAAACTGGAGTTTGCAATTGGGTCTGAGCTTTAGAAAGCCGTCCTAAAGTAGGAGGAAAATGTGATAGATTACGCTGGCCAACACACATTTTGGAGCCTCACATATTAGACCCATTTCTTGTTATAATTTACTTGCCAGTTCCAAAAATGGCACCAGCTTTCTCCTATCACCTCTAGTTTTGAGATATAGAAGATTTACTTTATAGCAATTGCAATCTCCTTGCCCATAAAGAATCATGATAACCATATCTAAGAAACTAGAGCTGATGCCGTCTATCCAATGCACCTAATATAACAGGCCTAAAAACCAAGACACCAAGAATTGTTGTTGTTGTTGTTGTTGGGCTGTGTTAGCCACCGCTTCCATAAACGTGCTCATTCAAAATTGGCCAATATTGACTACAGAAAGTGGAAAGAGAGAGGTTTTGTTTTAATCATTTAATTTATTTTAAATGAATTAAAAACCAATCTGCTAACTTTCTTATTCACCAAGATATTTTCTTGGTTTGATTTAAATGCTGGGTTGGATATATAGCTCTATCTGTTGGTTACGTGAGAATGATGCAGTTGTAAAACTTGAATCAGTGGGTGACTGGCATTTGCTGCTCTAGGCAGCCAAACATAATGGGCTGGCCCTGCTCCAAAAGGGAGTTTGAATTTGGCCACTTCCAAAAGACAGCAGTAAATTGGATTAAGCACTTTCACTCAGCTTTTAAATCAAGGAACATTTGTTCTTTGGATTTCCCTCCGGTGTTTGGAAAAGTGACTTTCTAGACTATAACTATGGCCCCTTCTACACTGCCATATAAAATCCAGATTATCTGCTTTGAACTGGATTATATGGCAGTGTAGACTCATATAATCCAGTTCAAAGCAGATAATGTGGATTATCTGATTTGATAATCTAGATAATATGGCAGTGTAGAAGGAGCCTATGTTTCCCTCCACTTACTGAAATTAGCTGCAGAGATGAAGAATTAGCCAAAACAGCAGAAACACTTCTACCCCACCTCCATAATGCTCAATTTATTCCTGGCAGAAATATCTACACCAAGAGCATCCAGACTGATTTAAAAGAGCAGAAAATCCTCAATTTTCTTCCTATTTTTTCCAATGTTATTTTGGAGATTCATAATGTATTATTTACTCCCAAGCTAAATGTCAGCTCTTGGCACGATCTGATATTTTATACCAGCAATATAGGTTGATTTATAAAATTGGGAAGAATAGCGATAAAATCTAAAGTCAAGAAGCCCCCAAGTGAGAGCTTTACGTATTACTAAAAACGCCACTACTAAAAACGCCATTACTAAAAACTAAAAACTTATCCTCTCAGCCACTACAAAGTACTCTCTGCTAGTGGTGGGGCACCGGAGAACTACTACTCTGCATGTATTGATCATTCTGACATATTATTAATTTCATCATGCTACTGATTTCCTGTGACTCAAACATACAACTTATTTAATATATTATTTACTAGCTGTCCCTTGCCACACGTTGCTGTGGCCCAGTCTGTGTATATGTGTTTTGTGCGTATATATGTGTGTGTTTGTGTATATATATGTGATTTTGTGCATGTGTTGTAATATTGGGGGTTTTTTTTTGCTTTTGAAGCCTCTTCTGCTGTGTTTTTATGAGTGATGGTCACTTGTTGGCCTGATAGGTGTGTCCAAATCTGGTGTCAATTGGTCCAGTGGTTTTAGAGTTATGTTAATTCCACAACTGAACATTACATTTTTATTTATATAGATATTAATATATTTTCTAAATATATAAACAATTTCTAAATTAAAGGTCCAGACAAGCTTAAAAACATATAAATATACCATGTACAACTTGTAATACAGTTGGAGATATCAAAATAATCTGATAGATAATATACTGCAAATTTAAAGATTTTAAAATGATTTATTAGAAATGTTCATATGTTTATTTGTCCAACTATTTAAGAGTGGAAAATAAAATACAATAATGCAATCTTATGCCCATCTGCTCCAAAAAGTGTCCCACTGAGATCAAGACAGTTTTTCTCAGGAAGGAGCCCAATAAATTGCAGCCCAAATCACTACCCCTTACACTTCTAACATTCAGCCTGATTTAGCACCATAACCCAGATTTTCACACAAGCAGCAATAAAAATAAAACCTGCAGACCCCATATACATTTACCAAAAGAGCCCAATTAGTATTCATCAATGTCGTATTTATTACCTTTCCTTTTCATGGTCTTTGCCATACCCTTTAGTGTCAGACTGAGTTATAGCAGCATTAGTTATGGAGATGCTATTTCAGGTACCTATACTATTCTGTTCCATCTTATGAGGATAACCATGTTTCAGAATTAATCCTACTAATCATCCTGAAATGGAAACAAGGGCTGAATTTAAATGAGAGCTATATCCTAGTTCCAGTGAGTAGCCTTCTGTCCTGATTTGACCTGTATGTTACCATACACATCTGTTTTAATTTGAACTGAACCAATTTTGGCCAAGTACAAGGGATCATTTCCCTGAAGTCTTCTTGGTACAAAATTATGTTTTTACCTGTCCACATGTTCACTGTATTGTATTATTTTAGGTCAGGCCTGTACAACCTGTGACACTCCAACTGTTTTGGCCTCCAACTCCCGGAAGCCCTAGCCAGCTTGTTCAATGGCCAGGAATTCTGGGAGTTGAAGGCCAAAAGACCTGGAGGGCTGCAGGTTGTTATATTTTAGGTCGTATCACCAAAGTGGTCGTTCTTTTACTCCTTCCTGGCATGCCTGCTGGAGGGCCACAGATTGTATACACCTGACCTAAAATAATACAAGACACTGAACATGTGGACAGGCAGAAACATAATTTTGTACCAAGGTGATCAGGGAAATGATCTCTTGTGCTTGGCCCATTAGCTAGTACAAGTCTCACAAAGTACAGAGCTATTTACCAGGTGTGTATAAGCATGGAATGGTGTTACCAAGCAATAACTGGACTCTAAACAACTTTTCTCTGGCTTGATCTTTTATAAAATGAAAGTTAAATTTTGCTCCTTTCTCTATATGGCTGTCCTTGCATGTTATATATCTTCCTACCTAAGTAAATTTCTGTTTTGCAAGCCTCAGTTTTGATCATTCACAAACTCTTTTCATTTCCATGAAGGGGGTTCTACATGTCTACAGAAATGTGATTGACATCAGTCTGAATTGTTCTTACAGGCATACAGCTGGGTTTCAGATCAAACATCTCAAGTGAAGAGTAGCAACATCACTGAAATAGCTGTATTCCATCACAAGGATGAGCCATGGCTTCTGTTAGTCATGGGAAAGAAAAAGGATTGATTGGAAAGATGCATTTTAGGTATAAAAAAGGGGAGGGGGAATGAGACTTCTGGGCCATATCCAACCTGTATCAATCAATGATTTATTACGGTCTATGACCAGCACACTATAGAATGGGGCACAGGTGCCCAAGGAAGGGAATAGTAGTTCCCAAGTAGGTCAGATAAAGAAGCAGATTAAAAACTTGTTATAAAAGAAACAGATTAAAAAACAAACTAAACTTACAGTTTAAAGAGCAGGTATGAGTCTAAAAGGGGGGAGGGGGGCTAATAGGAGATATCAAACCACTGGGAGGCTCTAAAGAGGGATAAGAGGAGAGCATTTATCACTTCTCAGCCTTTTGGCTAAGATCAAGTATAGCATCCAACCTGTAGTTCCACTAATCAAATCCCATTATTATTTTCTACAACCCTACTGAATGCCACTAGAAATTGATTTGGAAGATGGTTGAACTGCCATGTCTGTTTGTCTCCCTAGTTTTCCATCCTTGGAATGATGCTACATTGTTTTCTCCCAAAAAGTAATGAGAATGATTTTTTTTAAAAAAAGATATTAAACATATGTGTAATTACAGTCTACCCTACGTATCCTCAAACTGTGGCCCTCCAGCTGTTTTAACCTCCAACTCCCAGAAGTCCTGGCCAGGAATTCTGGGAGTTGGAGGCTCTAACAGCTGGAGGGCTACCCCCTTCAAAATAGGCTTGCAATCAAATACAGTGATTCCATTGTTGCTGCCACTCTTCATAGCAGTGATGGAAGTCTTCACTTCAGATGTTGTTCAAAGTCCTCATCGCAGCTGCCTGAACATTTTCACCTGTTCTAAAACGATGTCCTGTAAGATGAGTTTGGAGCTTGAGGAAAGACACTCCACAGAGCCAAGCCAGGTCTGTACGGTGGGTAGGGAAGTGTTCAGAACAGCCTTCACACGGCCCGAACTGTTCTCAGTTCTTAAAGTTGAATGACGCAGCTTCAGACCCCACTGCATTTTTACTCATGACAAAACACAATGACTACTAAATATTTTGCTAACATACTGATGACTACAAAGGGGCAGACTCAACTGAATAAGGTATTCATAGGTTGCTTCTCCACCTGCCTCATCCTGCATTTTCCATTCATGGCCCTTTTGCATTGTGCAACAATTCTCATTAATTTTAGGACTATCGGAGCACTGTGAGAAGTTAAAATGTCATTTCTGTTGCTTCACTCATACAGGAGTTCTATGGGCTCACTTCTAACCCTTTAACCATCTTTAACCACCTATATACCACAGCTAGTACTGGGGAGCTCTCTCAAATAGAAATACCAAAAAAAAAAAAGCCACTATACAAGCCACTCTGATAATCCATATTGTATATTTTGTAACACTGTTGGCAGTGCCATTGATCACATAAAGCCTGTTTTTATTCCTATCTTCACAAATGCCAAGCATGTGCTTACCACTTAAAGACAAAGAGTGGGGAGGGGGAATTGTTTCTTTCTTTGACACAGCTGTGTGAATAAAAAGGGCTGAGTGTCTGGATTCTTGAACTGCAAATTTGCAAGGAAATTTGAAAATAATTCCAATGTTCCACAATTGCTTTGCTGAGGCAACAGGGAAAAATGGCAACTAAAGCTCACTGGAGACCCATTTGTTTCATTTGTGTTTACAACTGTTCATTCAGAGTGCTCCACAGCCGAGCTACGATATTGTAACATAAATTAATTTACTACAATTCTGATGTGAGATGGAAAGATTAATGTAATGTGCATCCAAAGGGAATTCCCACTCAAAGCTGTTTGCTAGAATCCATAGAAACCAGACCTCATGCGGTATTGCAGCTGCTGTGATGCCTTAGCAACAGAGCGGCGCTTCAGTATAATGTTCAGCCACAATCCAGGACACACATTGCATTCCTCAAGTATAGTGGCAGGGCTGACAAGCTGCCGGGAAAAGCAGGTGGAGAAAAAGCATCAGTGTAACCAAGAGCATTGGTTACACCTTAATTTTCTGCAGCTTGTAAATACTTGCCTTGGATTGTTGAAATGTGATGCTAGAAAGTACTTCTAAAGGATGAGAACAAAGACAATAACCGAAGCAGCACCATTACTACTACTTAATGTTCAAGGTTGCAGTACATTCCTTATATAGGGCTTAAGAGAGTAACAAAAATACAGAATAAAATGTAATAAAACAACGGACCCTGGAGCAAAACAAAGGGAAAATGGGAGAGTAAGTTAAAGAGCATATTTGAACATTATGGTAAAACAGAATTATTGCGAATGCTGGCTGACCGAAAACGAGGCTGAGTATTGGTACTAATCACAAATCCATGATGTGTGGAGGAAACCCTCCCCAGCAACATTTTGGATCAAGAGGCTATCCCCTGCATAGACTATAACTGCGTCCCATTGTGACTTCATCATTCCATTACTCTCTATATGTGGAGTGTGACTTTCTGAAGGGGAGAAACTCTCTTATCTGTGGTGTGCTTCCCGGGTAATTGTGGATGTTGGCAGCTTCCTGGTATCCTTGATCATGGTATCCTCCTGGGTTGACTCGCTGGGATGGGACTTGGGGGCACAGTTTTGCTGTGGCTCCGATTCTTCCTAGACTCTAGAGGGTTGTTCCCAGTTGGTGAAGCTGGGGGATACCTGCTCGGACCCCTGGCATTTGTCCCGTGGGGTCCCGCAAGGTTCAATTTTGTGCCCCATGCTATTCAACATCTACAAGAAACCGCTGAGAGAGGTCATCCAGAGTTTTTGAGTACGGTGTCATTTCTGTGAAGATGAAACCCAACTACACTATTCTTTTACATCAGAATCCAAGGAAGCATTGGACCTAACTGAAACCCGCTTGAGCACAACATGCTGGGAGCCTTCGTGTGCTCCTTAGCCACCTCCCACCATTCCCCGGAAACAAAGGAGCCTATTGATACTGGCATTGTCTTTCCGAATAGTTTTGAACACTGGAAAAAATCAGCATTGATAATTGTGTGGAATGGCTTTACAGTTATAGATGATTCTTTGAGAAAGTCACTTCCATGTGTAGAGGATGGAGAGGACAATATGGCGGAAGGGAAAAGGCTAACATGCTCCCCTTCCTTCATTATTGTACACAATTTCTGAGACCCTGAACAGGGCTTGATGGCTCATTCTGTGGATATTTACATGCTAAAAAGTTTCAAAGGAATACATCTAATCATTGTATCCTGGGTAAAAATCTCAGTGTCCTCCCTCCCACCATGAGATACCTTTTCTAATTTAAAGTGTTGTGAGTCATTAATGAAGCATCTTAGAACTTGAGAAAAATGTGCCACTGAGGATATTCTCAGAGTAGATAGAATCAGAAAGTTGGAAGAGATCACAAGAGTCATGGCTGGAAGTGAACCTATGGAACTATAAGTGAAACAACAACTCAGCTTTTTCCCCAGGAACATCCTTCACAGCTGGAGCTAAGGAATGAATTAAGTAAAGTAACATGGTACTATGAGATGTTCATATTGCTACACTCTTGTCTTATGGTCTCTCTGATACACCTCTTTGACGCTTGGCTGCCGCTTCTGATTTTTTCTAAATGCCAGTCCCTTGTTGAAAGGTTGGCTTTTCAAGGAAGAATGGTTGTTCAGTGAGGGAAGAACACACTTCACCTGAGGCATGTGATCCAATTTCAAGAAGCAGTGAACTACAGTAGTTTTAGATTTGAAACATAACCCTCAAAATCTTTTACTCTGATAATTTTGAATTACAATGGTTTTATGTTGGTGAACAACTAATGCTATCTCTGCTCTATTTAAACAACAATTGAACACAAAGAGATACAGAAGATTAGCTAAGAAACAAGCATCACCTCTAGTGGTTGGAAGGGTGTTTCCCTTAAACATGGTTTTTTAAAATTTGTTTAAACCAGTGGTTCTCAATCTGCGAGCCCCCAGATTTTTTGGCCTTCAACTCTCATAAATCCTAACAGCTGTAAACTGGCTGGAATTTCTGGGAGTTGTAGGCCAAAACATCTGAGGACCCACAGGTTGAAAACCACTGGTTTAAATGATGTTAAACTTATTTTAGTTGCAGGTTCAATATTTTTCTTTTCTTTTCAACATGTATTACAAAAATAGATTTATTTTCTTTTAAAAAACAAATGTAGGAATGTTTCTCTTTGATTTTACTACTTTTTTCTATCTAGTGGAAGGTGCAGCCTACACACCAACTCTCCTCAGCAACAGCTACACCTCGCGGCCCCCTCCCACCAGCTG
This sequence comes from Anolis sagrei ordinatus, assembly GCF_025583915.1. Taxonomy (NCBI): domain Eukaryota; kingdom Metazoa; phylum Chordata; class Lepidosauria; order Squamata; family Anolidae; genus Anolis; species Anolis sagrei. The sequence continues at coordinate 77,960,486 of NW_026847660.1, forward strand.
CCRGCAAGGAGGAAGTTAAAAGGAGGGCAGGAGACTTCGGCTACTCCAGAGTGGAAGGTGTAGCCTATGCACCAACTCTCCTCAGCAACAGCTACACCTCGCGGCCCCCTCCTACCAGCTGCCGGCAAGGAGGAAGTTAAAAGGAGGACAGGAGACTTCGGCTMCTCCAGAGTGGAAGGTGYAGCCTACGCACCAACTCTCCTYRRCAACAGCTACAYCTCGCTGCCCCCTCCCACYAGCTGCCRGCAAGGAGGAAGTTAAAAGGAGGGCAGGAGACTTCGGCTACTCCAGAGTGGAAGGTGCAGCCTACACACCAACTCTCCTAGGCAACAGCTACACCTCGCTGCCCTTCCCCATCCTCAGTTTACTGGCAAGTGATAGCTCACACCTGACTTATGATACCACAACTGATGAAATCTATGTTCCTCTGTACTTTTACCAAACTGATCAGTAGCCTAATACCATCATCAGATATGACTCTCCCTCCGCCCGCCTCAAGAACCCCATATCACATTTACCATCCCCCAAGAAAGCTCAGGACGTGTTTGTTTGGTTTTTCTTTTTAGCCTCCCCATTTTGTATTCAATCTGTACCTAAATAACTTTGTGTCTGGTGGGATGACGGGGGAGCAGGGAGGGTATAAAAAGAAGGGCTGAAATGCCATGGAGAGAGAGTTGGGGGGGAAGAGAAGGGGTCTACATAGTTAATTGTAGCAATAATATGTTTCATCCTTATGTCTATGCTTGATGTTTTTATAGTTTTAATGGTTATTTTCCACAGTTATATGTTATTGATTTGGATATGTGATATTTTTGTATATATGTGAGGCATTGGATTTGCCATTTATTATGTTGTAAACTGCTTTGAGTCCCCCTAGGGATGAGAAAAGTGGTATAGAAATGCAGTTAATAAATAAATAATAAATAATATCTTTATGTCCATTAAGCTCTCTTAGCTCACACATGTCTTTTTTTGTACATGATACAAAATGTAAGAGAAAGTGACAATCTACAAATATATTAGGCAAAGAATAAATACATTTCCTTTCCATGCTGTTCCAAAATTGTGGCCAGGTGCCTTTCTTGCTTGTTTAGAAGGGTACATATAACATCTTATGCAATAGACCACAAAGAATCTACATGTCATATCTGTCAGCTCACGGTGGGTCAGAAAGCCTCTGTTTCCACTGTCTCTTTGGAACTGCAAAATCAGATTAATTGAATCTGGAATGTAATGCTTAAACAGCAGAGGACTACTTGATGAAACGATCCACCAACCAGGGTTCCATTCACATTATTGAATCCATTCACATTATTGAATTAATTCAGTTTGCTACTGCTTCCACTGTCAGTCCCTGAAAGTTGTAGTCTGGTGAGCCATTGGCAATCTTTTAACAGAGAAAACTGAAGATCTTGTAAAACTACCATGACGCCATAGCATTGAACCATGGCAGTTAAAATGATGTTAAACTGCATTCATTCTACAGTATTCTAGGTTTCAACTGGATCCCTAACACAGAAAGAAATGGCTGTGTTGTATGAATCTATCTCATGCAGACTGAGAGTCAAACATTAATTAAGCTTGATGTTTATGCTTTCCAAGACAGTGTGAGCAGATAAATATTAATCAGTATTTTCAGGCTCTGCAGAATCTACTGCTTGACTAAAATAATGAACTTTAAAGGGCTTTTAAAAACCCTCTGTTGCATACCAGTTTAAAACCTTGTATTTACCCAATCCATCTTTTTAAGGTCTTGATCATACCAGCCTAATGCCTTGCAACAATCACAATGTTTAAGGAAACAGAAGCATACTGGTATGGAAACAATCACTTTCACACCTTATCTCCAATAGCGTCATGATACTGCTTCAATGATGTGTTTTTCTTCAATCACTCTTCCACACTGTTTTGCTTCAACCCACCTTCCTACCTATGTTTATGTAGTGTAGAATAGTGTAGTGTAGTCTGCTCTATGCAATTATAAACATGTTAAAACAGGATGCATCATCAAATCAAGAGTGCTATGTAGATAGATATTCCATTCCCTTGTCCTATTGTTTACAGTCTGGCCATGTTTTGCAGTAGATTACCACCACTGGTTGATGAGCACTGTTTTAACTGAGTTTTAAGTTGTTGTTTTACATGTCTATATGTTTTATTTAATTGTATTTTACATTGTTATGTTCTGTTTTTAGGCACCTTGTGCCGTGTGTAAGCCATCCCGAGTCCCTTCGGGGAGATGGTGGCTGGTTATAAGAATAAAGTTGTTATAGCTTTTTTCTGTTGGTGGTATTGAAATTAGTGTGCACATTACAATCAATAGCATCTTAGAATCAATGAAATGTATTAGTTAATTAATTTTAGCATTCTAGCACAATGCAATATGATATTTCCCAAAATCATACACACAAACTTACTCCCAACGAAAGCAAGCAAAAACGAACCTAAATACAATTTAGTAAAGGTATTAGTTTTTCATTCCTGGCTCAGCTGTAATGCAGTAATCAAAATTGCCTTCAGGGTCTCTATCCGGAAACCACAATCTTCTCAAGGAAAGCTTTGATCTAACTGTGCATAGCTAAGTAGTTTTAAGTATTAACAAATTAACAATGAAGGCGTTTATTTTCTCCCTGCTAAGTCTGCTCTCATGAACGCTCAGGGTTATATCTTTTTGACATGTGACACCATGATTATTCAGGGCATCATAATAGACCAGCCTGCTATTAATTCAGTAGGTAAGGCAGCAGTACAAATCCTGGCAGCAAGCAGAAAGACCAGCCAATGACTATAAAGTGTGGTCTTTGTCTTGTCAAGGAAAAGAAGAGCCATCACTTAAATTTTCAGGCAAGCATTCAAGATTTTCCTTATTAGTAGGCAAAAGCTCTTTAAGACATTGAAAAACCCAACACAATCTTCAATCTGTTTACATGTGTGCATATTATAAACTGCATTACCTTTTATCCCTAAGTGGAATGATCAGTACTCCATCAAACATCCTTTCATTTATAACAAATGCGCTGACATCACAAGCCTAGTGCACACATGTATTTATGAAATTTGGTTTCTTTACATCTGCTGTCTGGCAGCATGATGTGAATCAATTCCACTGAAAAGTGTTATGTTTAAGATTAGATGTTCTGTCTATGGTGGAATACTCCCAATGGTAACATCGCACTGGCTGCCAAATGTTTAAATTAAATTTGAGAATCAGACCATATCTACTATTAGAGGCTCCATTTGAAATGCAGACAAAAGAAAGACACAATACTTCCCCAGATGTCTTTGTCCTTCACTCCAGAATTTCAAGCATGTGAACGATTCACTTCATTTACCAGGTGAGGGACATGTAGAGAGCAAGTCTCCTTCAAGGGTCCAGCTGAAGATAACAGAAGTTGAGAAACCAGCTTTACAGATCAGCCAGCAAGAATAATATATTTGGTGGTAACTGCACTGAGCCTTGGAGATACTTATTAAATTGTTATTATTGTTGTTGTCCTAAAGCAGCTTTTCTCAACCTGGGGGTCAGGACCCTTGGGGAGGTCATGAGGGGGTGTCGGAGGGGTTGCCAAAGACTATCAGAAAGCACAGGTTTTTTGTTTGTCATGGGGATTCTTTGTGGGAAGTTTGGCCGAATTCTATTGTTGGTGGGGTTCAGAATGCTCTTTGATTGTTGGTGAACTATATATCCCAGAAATGACAACTACCAAATCTCAAGGTCTATTTTTCCCAAACTCCACCAGTGTTCATATTTGGGCATATTGAGTATTCATGCCAAGTTTGGTCTAGATCCATCATTGTTTGCGTCTACAGTGCTCTCAGGAGGTAGGTGAAGTACAACTCAACACAATCTCAAGGTCAATGCCCACCAAACCCTTCCAGTATTTTCTGTTGGTCATGGGAGTTCTGTGTGCCAAGTTTGGTTCAATTCCATTATTGGTGGAGTTCAGAATTCTTTCTGATTGTAGGTTAACTATAAATCCCAGCAACTACAACTTCCAAATGACAAAATCAATCCTACCCTAACCCCACCAATATTCACATGTTGGTGTATCAGGTATTTGTGCCAAACTTGGTCCAGTGTATGAAAATACATCTTGCATATCAGATATTTATGTAACGATTCACAACAGAAGCAAAATTAAAGTTATGAAGTAGCAATGAAAATAATTTTATGGTTGGGGGTCATCACAACAGAAGGAACTGTATTAAGGGGTTGCGGCATTAGGAAGGTTGAGAACCACTATCCTAAAGGAACCAGATCTGGACTAATTTTGGAAGTTAAACAGAATCAGCTACAATTGTTACTTGGGTGGGAAACTACCAATGAAACAGATATGGTAGGCTATATTAAGGGGGCAGAACTGGCCAAACCAGCTCTGAGTTTTCTTTGCCTAAGACAGCTCTATGAAATTCATGAGGTCACAACATAGTGATAGGAAACGTACACACATCAGAGGTGTGTACCTGTCAGAGAACCCTACAACCCACCAGATGTATTGGACAACATCTCCCAGAAACCCCTACCATTATTCATGTTATGCTATGGGTCACTTCTATAACCTTACTGACAGTGCAAACTAATTGTACTCAACAAAATAGTGAAATAATTTTAACTGACCATTTTTATTTAAAAATAAAATGTCAGATTGCATGATTCAAATGAATACTGATCTGAGTAGAAAAATCTAGCTGAGATCCAAACTGTTTCTACAAAAGAAACAAATCAATTTGCTTTTTTAAGAAATGATGCTGCAGTTGCCAGATTGCCCAGATATATATAACACCAACATTTGTTGTACTGAATTATGGCACAGAGGGGGGGGGGGGGGGGGGGTAAACTAGGGCATTCTTTGCTGAAGGCAACAAAGTATACATTTTGCATAGAAAATTCTGTTTTAGATGCACTTTATGCCATTATTTCCTCATTATTATCTAATTTACTTTTCAGCATCAAGGTAGAAATGGTGTTTATTTTAACAGCATGCTTATGAAACACTGAGTTTGTAAAATCTGGGATGTATTTTAGCAGCTCGCAACAGAATGTCTGCTCTAACAAAGGATTAATTTATATCCTTTTCTATAGACATAAAGTATTTTTTCTATTCTGAATCACAGGTGGTGCAAATAAGTCTTTTGTATTGCACAATACTTGCGTGTCCACATGTATTTACATGTGGACACACAAGTGTGTGTGTATGTATGTGTATAAGTACACATACATACACACAAAATATCTGTGTATGTATATGTGTGTGTGTGTTACATACCAGGTGGTTATGGATTTTTGTGTACATAGAAATAGAAATAGCTAGTGGTATATATATGTCAACATATAATGCCATCAGGTCAGTTATGAACTGATTTGACTGACAAGTTGCCACCAGCTGATGTTGGGGAAAAATGCTGCAGAACAGTCTAAAATGCTTTCCTTTCCAAGTCAGTAGCTGGAAATGACAGGTGGATCTTTAAAGAAAGAAATACAAAAATTCCTTTGACAGACACTTTTACTAAAAACTTGGGTATAGCTGAAGTAAATAGAGGAGTCTGCATAATAAAAATGTTCAACTTATAAAATGGAGAACAAACAAAAGGTTTTAATTCAGGATTTGGAATGTAAGTACACAGAATTACTTTTATTTTTATCTGTTTATTCATTTATTTCTGTGAAAATTTATATTTCCCATGTCTCTCACCTCCTGCCCACTTTATTCTCATGACAACTCTGTCAAGTAGATGGGGATGAAAGAACATAAAATGTAAGAAAAAACAGAAAGTTGACTTATACACTGGGCCCTTAGTATCCATTGGGGTTTGGTTCCTTCTCTAGAGTAGAAGAAGGGGTGTTTCAAACCAAAAGGAAGTCAAGACTGAGCTTGTGATACCCATACAATCCAACATTCCAGAAACCACAGCAATTCTTTAGTTCCTCTGATATGGCAAAAACATCTCTCATGATTGAGAAAAAGGGGCTGGCCAAGATGACCAACTTAGTGAATACCAACTAAGTGAAGATTTGAATTTCAGGACCCTTCTACACAGGCTCTAAAATCTGAGAGAAACTGGGACAAAGAGTGGCTAGATGGCATGTGCTAAAAATGCACACTGAATCACATCATTAGGTGCAAAACATGGGTTAAAAAGGTGTGCTTAAAATTAGGGATCACACCAAAAATTCGTATCACTGTAAATCCCTGTACTCATGAAAAACATGGGACTTTGTTGTGATATGCTGGTTGAGATTGTTCCGGTGCATGTGGGCATTTTAAAATCCAGAAACAGCTGATGAGGGCTGTAAAGTGTAAACATATGGAGCCACAGACATACAAGTGGATAAATAGAAACACAAATGGATAGCAATTTCCATGAGATCTCTCTGCAACCATTCCTTTATTCTCATATTAATGAAATTGAACAGATGTAATCAATCAAGCAACATCAAAGTAAGAGGAACTATTGATATTAAAACAGTGTGAAAACTTCAAATTGGGAAGTAAATTTTGTGAAGTAATAACAGAATTATATAAAAAATAATCAGGTAGAAATCATTGTCAATGGATCCAAGTCAAGAATTATCAAGAGCAAAAGTGGGACAAAACAAGGTTGTCCACTCTCCTCTAGTTTAGTTATCATGGCAATAGAACCTTTAGCTAATTTAATTAGAAATGAAAAATAAGAATAAAATGGTTTAAATTTAGGTAGGGAACAAATCAAAGTTTATTTATATGCCAATGATGCCATGATAATATTAGGAACACCAGGGGATTCCGTAAGGGAAGTAATAATTTTTTTTTTAAAGAAATAGAAAAGATATCAGGTCTTGCAATAAATCTTGAAAAATCAGAAATATTACATTAAAATCTTTCCTGGCAAGAGTTAAAAGAAATCCAAACAATCCTGGGAATAAGACTGGGGAAAAAGAAGCTTAAATACTTGGAAGCATATATCCCAAAAAATCTAAATAATATAATACAAATAAAATACAATTGTGTTGTTGAAGGTTTTCATAACCAGAATCACTGGGTTGCTGTAAGTTTTTCGGGCTGTATGGCCATGTTCCAGAAGCATTCTCTCCTGACAGTTTACCTGCATCTATTGCAGACATCCCCAGAGGTTGTGAGGTCAATTAAAATCAATTATGGAAACAAATGGAACTGTGCCTTAACAAATAGGATCAAAATAGTTAAGATAATGGTTCTTCCAAAATTTCTATTTCTCTTCCAGGCTTTACCATTCATAGAATCATCGAATCTGTTTAAAAGCTTCTAAAGAAGGAGCTTCCACTACACTCCAGGGCAGAGAGTTCCACTGCTGAACAGCTCTCACAGTTAGGAAGTTCTTCCTAATGTTCGATGAAATCTCCTTTCCTGTAATTTGAAGCCTTTGTTCCACGTTCTAGTCTCCAGAACAGCAGAAAATAAGCTTGCTCCCTCCTCCCTATGACTTCCTGCTACATATTTATACATGGCTCTCATGTCTCCTCTCAGCCTTCTCTTCTGGATTCAACATACCAAATAAAATATTTTTTAAAATGGGACACCTCAATCAAAATCTGGGGGGTAGGAGTCAATAAAAGCAGAATATCTAATTTGCTATTTTGTTCCCTGAAAGAAAATGGAGAATGGGGAGCCCCCAACCTACAAAGTTATTTTGAAGTAAGCCAACTAGTGAAACTACTATAATTAGATTTTGATGATGCAGAAAGATGGCTAAGAATAGAGAAGTCAATAAATGGGAGGGACCATTGTTTGTGTCTAAAGAAATAAAGAAAATAAAAGGAAGTCCACTATAGTTAACATTAGAATACTGGGGAAATGGCAAAATAAATTCCAATTGAACAAAATAGACAGACTCCCAATAGGAATATTAGATAATAAAAAGATCAGATATATGGAAAAGTTATAATAAATTTAAATAAAAATAGTATAACAAAGATAGGGGATCTTACAAATTTGGACAGAATAACAAAAGACCAGGAAGAGTTAAGAGACAATTCAAAGCAATTGGTTCTTATGGCATCAAATGTCGCAAAAGATTACAGAATGGAAGAAGAAGGAAGGTCTCAAGACAGATATAGCTCAAATATTACAATGGAAAACTGAGAAAGAAATTATGGGATTCATATATAACAAAATAGACAACCAATACAATTCGAAACCCACACTGTTAGAAGTATGGAAAGAAAAAATAAACTGTAATTAAAAGGACATAGAACTATGGATAAATTCTATCAAAAAACAAAAACATTTAAAGATCAAAGAAATAAAACAGAAAATACTGACAAAATGATATGAAACTCCCCAGCAATTATCCCCTATTACGAAAAGGACTTCTAAATTCTGTTGGCACGAATGCAAGGGAACTGGAATTTTTATCCATATGTGTTGGGATTGTGCCAAGGTACAAGAATTCTATAGGAAAATAAAGGGGAAAATAAAGGAATTACTAGGGCAAAAAAAAAAAAAAAAAAAAAAGTTGAACAAGAAACAGTTTTTCACCCTGAAACTGGAAGGCAAAGGTGGCAATAAAGATTGGGCTGAGATAGCAAAATATATATTAGCTGTGGCACAAGCTACTGTCACACTGGGATAGAAAAAGCATAAAAATGGGATATACAAAAATGGTATGAATATTTAGCAGATTGTATGCTTCAAGATTAGATTATGGGTAGGAAAAATAAATAAACCAATGGATACCCCAGGGGGAAATGAGAAGGAAAATAGGAATAATTGATAACCAAGGTAAAGGGTAACAGAAAATATAAGGAATGAAACCAAACTATGCTTACTATCCAACAAACAGAATCTATGACTGTTCCCAGAAACAGGGAAGTAAACAGGAGGAGGGAGGGGGAAAACAGTGTAAAGAGGATGGATATAAGTAGGGGGTGAGAATGGTACTAATAAGGTGTAAACAACAGGCGTCACCAGAAGAGGGTGAACATAGTTTTTTCTTTCTTAGCTAAATTGGAGATGCGCACGCATGCACGCACACACACACGCACACACACAAACATTGTATATGTTGTCTTTGTTATCTTCTAATTTTTTCACGAGGAAATTCTACTTGTATGATGCAAATAAAAAAGGATTTTTTAAAAAAAGAATTTACACAGTGGGCACCATCATGGCAGGCAAGTAACCCCAAAGGGAAGTGAGACTCAAGCAGGCAAAAGTAAAGGCAGGAGGAGGGTGAAGAGAGGTAATGAGAAGAAATCTGCTTGTATATCTGCACCAGTGCTTATGAGGTCCTGTGCATCTCAGAGCGTCAATAAAAAGATTTAAAAAAAGCTTCCGGCTGATGTCCCATGTCCATTTTGCTGATTTCTAAAATCTGGGCACCAGGGAATTATTTGCCGGGACTGACAGCTCCGTGTTTGGACTTACTTTCAAGTACTGCAATTTGTTGCCTCACTTCTTTGTCCCAGATTATGAGGCTGTCTGGAAGAACCCTAGGTCTGGATCCCAATCTAACCACTACCATTTCAGTTCTTTTGTACCTTTACTGAACAAAGATATAGAAAACAGAAAGATTGAAAGGGAATGTGGTGACTCTTATACAAGCCAAATAAAAAGTCCTAAGGAATTCCACGGCACTTACACCTTTGCACATATGATTAGGATTACACCCAATGTGTACTAATGTTATTGCAAAACAAAGTAACCCTACAAACAAACAACTGCCAGACATTCAACAATCAATACTTTGTCCAATATGTGGTCTTACAGTTGTGGGTACAAACATGATGACAACAAAAGAGTGTGTGATGGTGGAGACAAATGACTGTAACATCCAGATTCTTTTTAATGCACCAAAAGACTTTCATTTTTTGCTTTTGTTAAATTGTACATTAAAGAGTTGCATTTAACATTTATAAATATATTGATAATTATTTTGATATCCTTGAAACTAGTGTGGGACTGAATTTGTTACTGAATCTACTGCATGGGAAAGAAAATGTATCTAATTACTTTTTTGAAGTAACTTAAAAACTGAAGTTACTGAAGTGATAATATTTTATGGCTTTTATCTTAATTCCCATTCAAAGCAAGAGATTATGTGACACTAAAGTTGGGGCAGAGCCTCCTGATTTTTTCATTTATTCTTGGAAACAGTGCACACACCATGAAGGAAGGCATTTGGAGAAAAAATAAGGAGGATGTTCATGTGTGTCCTCTTGATATTCTTTAGTTGATGGAATGGTCCCTTGGAGCCACCTGGGGCAGCCATGTGAAAAACACAGCAGCAATGATGCTGCTTTAGTTTACACCAAGGATTCTGTTAGCGGTTTAGCAGCCACAGCTAATCTCAGATGGAACAGACAATCTGTCTTCCTTCAGCTTTCCTTGGAACTAAAGCCAGTATCTAGGGAACAATTAAAGCAAGTTTTAAAAAAAATAATGGAACTTGGACTATTGGTCAAAGGGTGGAGTCAACAACAGATCTCTCTAATATGAAAACCAAATGAACAAGTCCAAATCATTCTTTCTAATTAACTTCAATTAAAGTGTTAGCTTCTCAGCAAACATTTAAAAATCCTCTTGGGACAGGGAACCGTCTGTTGTCTTTTATAGTTGCTACTCACCCTGAACCCTAGTAACAAAACTGTTTGAAAATGAACACCAATAAATGGAATCCTACATGTTTGAGACTACCACAGAATAATTTTGTTTGAAGTGGTGCAGTATCTACAACAGCATGTTGTTGTGATTTGAGTGTTGTTCAGGACTTCAGGAGATGAGGGTTGAAATACTCATTCAATCACTGACTTGATGGTACATAATAACAGCAAATATCTAAAACATTTATACGACATTTTAATATTCAAACACACATCATGTCTACCTCCTACTAACTGCAAGGTATTTCCAATGATGGTGAATATTAAGCTGTAAGTATTTTAAATAAAGCATTTCCATATTCCTGCCATGATAGGATGGAGGCTTGGATCTTTGGATGGTCATGGGGTAGTTGAGAGTTTGAGTTGCTTGGCCCAGCCTCCAACAACCTCCATAGCTGCAGTAGGCACCTAGTCCCTGGCTGCTTTTGTTCTAGTCTTTGTCTTTCTCACCAACCTTGTGGCATCCTGAGGTTTTATAACTTTTCCTTTTAAAAGTTGGAAGCTTTTCCCTCACTGGACAATTGCCTTCTTGTGACTTTGTGAAATTGACTCCCAACAACTGTAACACATCATTAATCTCTTGTTTATTTATGTGAAATTGTATTTCTGCTGTGGTGCTCAGATAATTGGGATAGTCTATTATCACTCCTTCTAAGAACTTCCAGAAAAGAACCCAGCATTGTAGAACAGTACCTCTAAGCTCCATCCATAGTTGAAGGTATCAAAAGCCACAGAGAGGTCCAGCAGAACGAGCTGAGAGACACTCCCCGTGTCCAGTTCCCTCTATTACCTACCAACGCAATCAAAGTTGTCTCCGTCCCATAACCAGGTCTGAAACTAGATTGAAATGGATCTAGATAATCTGTCTCATCCACTTGGAGTGTGAGTATCTAATGCCATGCCGCCAATACTTAGCTTCAAACACTAATAAGCTCAGGGTTTGGATTCAGCAGCTACAGAAATGGGAAATGTCTGTGAAGGTAGTTAGCCTGCAAAGAGATCACAGCCTTCTGATCTTCTAGGACATAATTAAGTTACTAAATGAAGCTACTAAATGTTACTAGAAAGATTATCGATGAAAAAAAAAAGATAACAACACCAAGAGGTGCACACCCAAGTTCAACAGAATTTGGGAAGGACTTCTGTAGCTCTTAGAAGGAGAGACGAACTATACATAGATTCAGATGAAGATTTTCCCCAACTGCTATTGAGTTGGCAAGAATGATAGAGCTCAACTGTGTGTTTCACTGAAAGAAAGAGCGACGGGTATTTATAAGGGATGGGAGAGAATTAGTGAGGGTGAAAATAATGCTAACTGCTATTCTCCTTGGGTGACAGGAGATCATCACTTGTAGCTCATCTTTTTGCCATGGTGAGAGAGTGTGTGATTGTGTGAATGTTGGCCAAAATGGAAACCTAACACAACAACCTTTTTTTTGTATAGAATATTCTAGAAAAGCAGTTCAGCAAACTGCCTCAGTTTTTATATAGTTGAAACAACTTAAATATAACACACATTCGCAGGGAGTGTGATGTGTATACCCATTCCCATGAAGCAACTGAGGAAAGTAGGGAAGATATCTCAAGTGTTTCTAATGAAGGAATGGGGTCAGAAGCAAATAGATGTTTATTCGTAAACAACCAGGAATAGGAACAGGTGTGTGTGTGTTTGTTTGCAGCATTCAAGCATCTCTACAACAATGATTTAGAGTTTCTTTTCTTCAACAGTTTTACTAGCACATAAACAAAATCATTGTGAAAATATTGGTTGCTCAAGTATGATTATATGTTCCCTTATGATTTTGTCTGGCAAAGTAGCATAAGCTTCACTCTCCAAGTGAGTACACTGGGAATTTAAGATGTTTCTTATCAGGCTGCGGTTAAGAAACAAACTACTCAGAGAATCACTTAGTTAATTAGAGTAAGCACTGGGGATAATAAAATGCTTCATTCAACCATTATGAATGCACTTACTCTTGTCCATCATTCTCTCTCTTCTCTAATTCAAGCTAAGGTTGAAGAGGGCAACAAATGAAGAGGTCATGAGTCAGGCTAAGTAGAGAAACAGGAAAAAGGGATAAAATCCTTGAGAATGGAAAGAGGGGTGTGTTGCAGCAAAGTCCTTATGAATGTTGTACATTTCAGGTTGCAATGAGTAGAAAAGGAGGGAATATAAGTCATTACTACAATGCCACATCAGCACAGAAAAGAGAAAATATTGCACATGAGCTTTTCACAGCAAGACATTACGCAGCAACTCTTCAATGATTATTTGGAAGACTCAGCATATTTAAGGCAACGGGTTAGCAACACCTAGGATTCAAATACTCGCTTGGCTCTGATGCACAGTGAATAAATCACATCTCACAGTTTATTGAGAGGATAAAAATGGGGAGGTCCTTGTACCACTCCGGAGGAAAAACAGTGTATAAATATAACAAATAAAATCATGTATTTACAGATTAGGATGGCATTTAGTTCTATATGCAACCTTCTTCAGAAATATAATAATAACAATTCTTCAGAATAAGACCCCAGATCTGGTTCACCGTGATTGATTTGAGGAATTATATCAAAAGCTGGAAAGGATCAGTACCCAAACAATAAGTATTCCTGATCCATGCGGAATGTTAAACATGAGCTCACATTAGAGCTGATGCAAACAAGACAAGATCATTTAAAAGGTTGCCTCATTTTTCTACCAGCAGGCTTAATAATTTCTTACCAACTGGGGAAAGTATAATCAAATTAGCCAGTTTTGTATTAGCCTCTGTTGTGGAAAATTGCTGGTGAGATTACAATAGTCACAACATGACAACATCAAAATGAAATTACCCATTGTTCAGGTCTACTTTTAAGCACAGCCACACTGTACCTGCCCAGACTGCAAGACAGAAAGAGCTTTTAGTGTGATTACTTACTCCAATGTAATGAAAGTCTCAGACATTTAATTACACACAACAAGCAAGCAAATCCCTCTTTCAGATTCTGCATAGTGCATTTTTCTTTGCCAGTGTCACTCCTTTCTACTGTGGTGGCATGGAGCTTCTAATGTCTCCAAGAAGCACACGCTATAATAATTACATGTGAGTGAATAACCCACATTACCTGTTGAAACTTTGCTCTCAGGAACAAAGCAGGATCTCTAAATGAGTATGGAAAAAAATGTATGAAATAGCTTTGTACAACTATTTGTCAAATTTAGGGGTTTACAGCTTTTTAACTAACATTATACCTCTTCTAATATCTGGGGAGTTAAAAAATAATTGTTTAGATTTCATCTGTTTTTGTGAGGAAGGAATTGTTTACTTTTAAAATAAAAGGACATAGATTATGACTACAAAATTGATGATTGGTATAAAGAAATACAGATGGAATAGATTCAGTAATTAAGATACATATAATTAGCCTATCCTTCATTATGACCTATCTTCTTTCCCTTTCCCTTATGCTCTCATTGTCCGTTCCAACAGAAGAAAAGATGCTGATTTACTCTAGTAAGCCTATTTCACAGCTGGTTGATTTTAATTTTTAGCTGTGTCTTTCCATTATATTTCACAACTGATCATGTCTCTAAGAAAATAAAATAAAAGTTTTAAAAGGGCAACCTTAACTACGTAAAAATAAAACAAAATTTGTCTGCCCTGTTCCAGTGAACAGCCACTTCAACACTGCAGTCGTTCCATTACTCCTGTTCCATGAGAGAAAGTAAATGTATGCTATTTTTTTCTGATGTGACCACATCCCTAAAACCCCACAAACTGAAACAAGATTAACATCTAAAAAAAAACCCCTAATTTATCACTAGTGATTAATAAGAGTTAAGTTCTAGTCCAGTTTGCATCTATATCTGGAATGGCAGGATATATCCTTGTGTTCTTCAAAGAGCAAAATGCAGCAGATCTGCCACATCTGTGCCACAGTGGTGCCATGTAAATTAGGTAGTAAATTAATTCCAGGTTTTAATCTGAACTTTAAAGGATCTCCAGTATAGGTTCTGCTCCTGGGATAGCTCCTTTAAAGTTCAGAATACAACAAAGAGGAAATGCATTGCCACACTGAAATGTGAACTATCAGCCACCACTGCTATGTTCTTGGTTTGTGCCAGGAGATGAAATCTGATTTCTCATAAATGCTTGCAGGGAGATCAATTAATTTGGGTTTATAAGGGTGGCAGATGAACACAAATCTTATTTCTTTCTCCATCTACTAATGGAGCAAAAAAGGAGAGTAGGGTTTGGTGATATTAGATATTCAGAACTGTTCCATTATCCAGTCGGCAACTAGGGAGGCGCTAGAGGAAGAAGGATGTTCATTTTAAGGGGGTGAGTTGAAGGAAGAAAGCCATTTCCCCCGTTATTCCCTCTATCCACTTCCCATATCATAAATGAGGGTTGTTTCCATGACAGGGACAGGGTGAGGGGAATAACAAGAAAAAAGGGGGAAATCGTTTTACTCCTTCAACCCACCCTCCATCCCCATAAAATGGACAATCCTTCTCTCTCTCGAGCAGTGTTTCTCAACCTGGGAGTCAGGACCCCTGCAGGGATTGTGTCAGAGGGGTCTCCAAAGACTATCGAAAACACAGTATATTCTGCTGGCCATGAGGGTTCTGTGTGGGAAATTTGGTCCAATTCTATCGTTGGTGGGGTTCAGAATGCTCTTCGATTGTAGGTGAACTATAAATCCCAGCAACTACAGCTCCCAAATGCCAAGATATATATTCCCCAAACTCCAGTAGTCTTCACATTTGGGCATATTGAGTATCTGTGCCACGTTTGGTCCAGATCTATCATTGCTTGAGTCCACAGTGCTCTCTAGATGTAGGTGAACTACAACCCAAAAACTCAAGGTCAATGCCCACCAAACCCTTTCAGTATTTTCTGTTGGTCATGGGAGTGCTGTGTGCCAAGTTTGGTTCAATTCCATTGTTGGTGGAGTTAAGAATGCTCTTTGATTGTAGGTTAATCTCAGCAACTAGAGCATTCTCGGATGGAGGGCGATTAATAAGTAATTAAATATGATATGATGATGAACTACAATTCCCAAATGACAAAATCAATCTCCCCAAACCCCACCAGTGTTCAGATTTGGGCGTATCAGGTATTTATGCCAAATTTGGTCCAGTGAATGAAAATGCATCCTGCATATCAGATATTTACATTACAATTCATAACAGTAGCAAAATTACAGTTATTTATTTATTTATGACATTTATACAGTTATGAAGTAGCAACGAAAATAATTTTATGTTTGGGGGCCACCAGAGCATGAGGAACTGTATTAAGGGGTCACGGCACTAGGAAGGTTGAGAACCACTGCTCTAGAGCCCCCTAGTGACCTCCATCTAGATAATGGAACAGTACCAGATTTCAACTAAAATTCCTAAAAATCCTCTACTTGCCAAACTCGGTGGGGGATTACAACATTAACTTTCCTAATTCCAAAAAGAAAGCTACTCTGGCAAAACTATGGGGTAGCTTCTTGAGCAAAGTGCAGCTCTCTGCTACACCAGTACTTGCATTGTTTCTAATATGGTGGCAGTTTAAAGTAGCCAGGGACAAAAGAGGCCCTGTAAAATTAAAAACTGCAGGTTGCAGTGAACTGTAAATGGACAAGGGAACCACTTGCCAAACTCACTTGATACATTAGCCTCTATCACACCTCACACTTTGCAATGTGCTCCCTTCCTCTTCTTGTATCATTTAAGAGAAATGCTTCTGGTAAATTGGAAATCATGACTGCCAATGATAAATATGCCACCAGATAAAGCATAAGTAACAAGAAAGAATTTCACAGAGAGTGGGAGAGTAAACAAAAGAAGATTCCTGATTAATTATATCAACTTAAAAGCAATTTTGCTGGCTTTTTCTGCCTCCCATATGTAGGAACTTACCTTATCTGCAATGAACCAACTCAATAGTACAGGTGTTCCCAGTATGGATATGATGACAGGGTATCTGCCCATCATACAAATGAAGAACCAGACAGCAAAGAGAATGGTAATCCTAATTTATCACCACAAACCTGTCTGAACATACTAGGATTCAAATCATACCATGAAGATCTACGTACTTACAGCCTTCTACCTGAATGGGTGAATATATTAGCTTCACTTTATCCCTCCTCCTCCCCTGCCCCCCAAAATGATGTTATGTTCTTTTTATTGACTCACAGAATGTTGTAGTAGAGCCTGTAAGTAACATTGCAAGTGGTAGTATGGGTGTCAGAAGGGGGAAAAGGAGTGCTCGTGAGCAGGAGTTAGATGAGGAACAACTAAGGATCCAGGATATACTTATGGCACCAAACGATGAAGACTCATTCGAAGGGTTCTTTGACAATGAAGGGTCAATGAGGGAGAGGAAGGAGATACAGTGGATGTGAATAGGGGAACTAAGAGAGTTATCCGGGAGCAAGAATTGGATGAGGAGCGACAAAGTAAGAAGATCCGGGATATACTTACTGCTCTCACAGATGAAGAGTCATTTGCAGGGTTCTCTGGGAGTGATGGGTTAGAGAGTGATGAAAGTGAGGATGACACATTGATTGGACTAAGGTACAACAAATACAAGACGTATGTGCAGAGCCAACATCTAGTGACACGTTTGTGGGGTTTTCTGGTGGTGGGGATTGGCAGTCGAGAGATACTTAAGTCTTGACAGAAGATGGAGGAGTTAGAGGGATGGGCATCGGAGTTCACATGTGAAGTCAAGGACAGCTGTAAGGGATGATGACGGGGCGGAGGTCAGCTCATCTTCGGATGATGAGGTGTAAGATAAAAGTAGGCCCTGAAATGGAGAATCTTTGCAGAAAGCAAAGTGTTGGTTTCGTGCCTTGGTTTTTGTGTTGGGTTTGGGTCCTGGATCTGCAGGTTGCTGCTTCCGTTCGTGTGTGTTTCGACTAGGCTTGGATTCTCGTGAGTGCAGATTTCCCATTCTTTGAGATCGGACCGGTTTTGACTACGACGCTGCCTACGTGGATTTTGGAACTTCGCAAATTTGGACTTGGCTTACTATGACCTTGGACTTTGTTTGACTTCATCTCCTTCCTTGCGGCTCTTTGCCTGTTAACCCTTTACTTGCTGTGCTATTTTGTGTGACTTTTGGAGCGCTTTATTTTAATCCGAATCTTTTCTCCGGATAATCCAGATTATTGTTTTAGTTTACCTTTTGAACTGGAACTGGTTGCTACTTTTGAGTTTTGACCAGAGACACTGAGTCCCTTTTGATTTGTTTAAATAAACTCAACTTTTGGAAATACTCTTGAGTCTGGCTCTTTAAGGCGTCTGGGTTCCGACACAGAAGCAATGTGTAGATTTTGGAATTTTTTAATTTAAAATGAACTAAACAAAATTCCCACCCTTCTCCAATCATGAAATATTGAGACGTCTTCATGATATGATAAAATAGACCGAGGGGTCAAATCAGTATTATGAGAGTGAGGTACTAACTATGCAGAATTAAGGTTATAAAGAAATCTGAGCCTGCCTAGTTTCTGTGTTTAATTCACCAAAACAGAAAACTGTTTCCAATGCTTAGGAAAAATCCTACTTAAAATCCTGTTTAGCAATGTCTACTAGATTTTTTTAAAAGTAATTAGCCTCCACAAATAGAGAAGGACATAATACAGAAGACATTCATTCAGGGATTCCAAAACCAAATTATAGAATAGGTCTTTAAAGTTAAGAACCAGCATTTTCAATTGGACCCGTGGGAAGAAACCCATAGTTAATGAACCTCATATAGCATTATGCTATTTTATATTCCCCATGACTCACACTGGAAATTAAACTGTATGCCACATTCTGAACTAACTGCATTTTTCAAGCAACATTCCAGGACTGGCCTACATAGAGTGCATTATGTGTAAGCTAACAGTGCATGGACAAGACTGATCAATTCTTCTTTTTTTCCTAAGAAGGGATATAGTTGCTGTAATACCCAAACCTAATAGAATGTGCTCTTGGGCTCTAACAAAAACCCACCATGGCGCACATTTCTGTCCCCACCCACCATCTCAAAAACCCGGGCTTTCCCAGGGGGGAGGGGGCTGCATTCTATCCCGTTAACTACTGGGATGGCATGTAACCACCCCGAAGCCCCCCAAAACAACTCTTAAAATAAAAAAAATGTACCCAGCCGCATTAATGTGGTTCTTGTGTCCTCCTGGCGCATAGTAATAATGTGCCGGGGGGGGGGCAAAGATGAAAATAATTCCCCCCCCCCCCCGACGCACCAGGAGAAAGCAAGGACCACCTCAATGGCGGCTGGGTAAGTTTAAGGGTTGTTTTAGGGGGCTTGGGCTGAGGGCTTGTAACATCCTGCACCTTTGTGATCCAGGAGCCCAGAAGGTGCAACCTGGCTGTGGGGACTCACTACAGGGTAGTTCTTGTTGGTTGTGGAACCACCCGTGGTTGAGTCCCCATAGGCCCAATACCCCATTAGACGCGAGCCTTTCAAGAAGGCCAGGATCTAATGAGGTATTTAATTAATTTGCTTTTACCGGGAGCATCATTTGGATGCCCCCAATAAAAACTCAGACAGGACCCAGGATATAGGCCTGTCTGCATGATTCCTGAGTCTACCACATAATTCAGTTCAAAGCAGATAATCTGGCTTTTATTCTGCGGTGTAGAAGGAGCCTAAGTCAAGTACTATTAATTTTAGTTGGTGTACTCTAAGTATTACAAAGGCTGGATCTACACTGCCATAAAATACACTTTGAACTGCATGGTATAGTCAGTAGAGAGCAGACACATATAATGCAGTTTAAACAGCATTATATGCATCTACACAAGACCTGCACAATTTATGGCCCTTCAGGTGTTTGGGACTCCAATTCCCAGAAGCTCTAGTCAGCTTGTCAAGTGGACAGGACTTCTGGGAGCTGAAGTCCAAAAGTTTATGGAGGTCTGGTCTACGCTAACCATAATATTCAAACTGCATAATATGGCAGCGAAGATCCAAACAGTAGAATATTGTAATACAATACATTAAAACCACAAGAGTAATGATCAGGGTGGGTGATTTCAATTAGCAGGCTACATTTGAGCAAACAGTGGTAGCAAACCCCATAATTACTATCTGATGTATTTCCCATCGTGAGTTTTGAATAATTCTCACTGGGCACAAAACTATTTCATTATGAAACACAGTTCACCCAGAACATGTTATTGAAAAAAGGTATAATGAGGCACCTTATTTGCCTGTATCCAAGGCAGAACATTTCAATAAAAGGTCAATTAAATGGCATCCTCCCATTTAATATTCTGTCATGTCAATTAAGTTTCACAATCAGGTTGAATTTTGTTGAAAGGAAACCTTGAAGGTTTCAAAAGAGCCAGATCTTCAGGCTTTATTTCTTCCCAAAAACAAGAATCAAGTCTTTTTATCCAGTTCCCCCTTTGCCTCCTCCCATGTTTTGATGCTCCAGCAATGCCAAATTTAGATGACTCATTTGATATATAAGCAATAGCATCAGTGGGGTTTTTCCTCTTTCCGGAGCAGACAGCTTCAAGCAAAGTGAATGGCATAATAGGGGTAAGAACTAAAGTTCTCTTTGTAGCTTTTTAAAAAAAAAATCCACAAGAATTTGATGGCATTATTTAAAAAATCGCAGGTACAGCAGAAAGCAGGACTCGAATGTCTCAAGGCAGCAATTTACAGCTTTTGTACCTGAGGACAGATAAGGTTCTTGATTAGGAGGCTGTCTCTCCAAGAAATAAAACTGACAATTCGTTTGAGGGAATGAACAACAGGCCTGAGAACTCTTCTAAGCAATTGGGTTGTTGTATGTTTTTCGGGCTGTATGGCTATGTTCTGGAAGCAAGGCCATGCAGCCCAAAAAACCTACAACAACCCAGAGATTCCAGCCACGAAAGCCTTCGACAATACTTCTAAGCAATTCATGCTTAATTTAAGAACTTTAACTGGAGGCCTAATAGTCGAGTTCCTCAATCGAGAACTAGAGCAGCATTAAAAAGCTCCTCAAAGAAATGAATGGATGTTTATTTAAGGATAAAAAATAGTGTTTGTTTCCTGCACTTCACATCATGGGAAACCAGTGCATGTGGTTAGTGTTTCTGTTCAGACATCAAGTGCGGATCAGATGAAATGTCAAGACAGATGTCACCTGTAGTGGTTGTTGCTAAGCTTGCCACAGATTGTTGTTTATTCGTTCAGTTGCTTCCGAATCTTTGTGACCTCATGGATCATCCCATGCCAGAGCTCCCTGTGGCCACCCACAGCTCCTTCAAGGTCAAGACAGTCACTTCAAGGATACCATCCATACATCTTGTCCTTGGTCGGCCCCTCTTCCTTTTTCCTTCCATTTTCCCCAGCATCATCAAGCTTTCCTATCTTCTCATTATGTGGCCAAAGTACTTCATCTTTGCCTCTAATATATTTCCCTCCAGTGAGCAGCCGAGCTTTATTTCCTGGAGTATGGACTGGTTTGATCTTCTTGCAGTCCAAGGCACTCTCAGAATTTTCCTCCAACACCACAGTTCAAAAGCATTTATCTTCCTTCATTCAGCCTTTCTTAGTCCAGCTCTCACATCCATAGGTTACTACAGGGAATACCATTGCTTTTACTATGTGATGTCTCTACTCTTCACTATTTGCCACAGATATTCTGAACAAAAAGGCATTATTTTCAGTCCCACTGAAGGAGGACAGGTTGCTTATTTGTAACCGTTTTTGAGTGATCATAGAATCATAGAGTTGGAAGAGACCTCATGGGCCATGCAGTCCAACCCCCTGTGAATTCGCATATATGGAGTTTACTGCACCTGCGCAGGCTCTAATGGAAGCTTCTCGAGCTGTGCTCTTTCAAATTTTGGGGGTAAACCTGCCCACTCCTCTTCAGGGCATAAAAGGCACCCTAGCTCCACACTCCCCAGTTCCTGAACCACAGCAGCAGCTAAAAAGGAGGAGGTTTGCAATGTAGAGGGGAGGAATGGGTGGGCTTGCGTGAATTCACAGGGGACCACTAGAAGAAGCACGGTTACAGGTATGCAACCTGTCCTTCGTGGTCTCTGTGAATGCATACATATGGAGACTAGCAAGCTATGGTTGTGGTAGGCGGGCCACATGTCAAACTGACACCAGTGAAGTGTCCAAATTAGTCATTCCTTATTGAAGGCGCATAATAGTTCAGGAGACCTAACTGGGCATAACTGAGTGATTCGTTTTGTTAGGTTTCAAGATGATTTCTCTTTCTTCAGTTGTTGCTTGATTCTTTGATGTTCATTTGATTCATTTTAGATGGATATACTAAACATTTTTTCTATGATTTCTTTCATGTAATCACTCAAGGCTTTTTCAATAGTTCGTTTAAGTTACAAACTAATCTGTGGCTCACAATATTACATGATAGAGAAGGTGATCAGTATCACTTTGAGATACTGATTCTCAGATATTTGTAATTTTCACCATGATTGAGGCATTTAACAACATTTCCATCAATGAGTGTCACTCCTTCTGATTTAGCAATTTTACCCTTTTTGAAATGAAGCGAATCCGTCTACTCCAAATTCCACTGAAATGCTTTGATTAAATAGGCTTACACAACATTCAGATGATGGTGGTGATTATGATTTTCTCTGTTTTTATTTTACAGATATTGTGATTTCCATTTTTTGTGCTATTTTCGGTTTTTATTTGTATCTTGTTTTAACCCTGCGGGAAGCCACCTTGGGCCACTTGCTAGACGAAAAGTGGCATATAAGTAATGGTGAAAAATAACTAAAAATAGTAAATGTTTTTGTAAAGAAAAGGATAAAAGTCTTGATTGCCTAATGAATTCAAGAAGCAATCACAGAGAGTGACTATAGGAAATCAATATTAATCAGAGACTTTCTCACAGGCAAAGAACTGGCAGGAACTTAGATCTAAAACTGTTAGAAACTCTTTCATGGAGTAGAAGAGAAGTACTGGAAAAACAGTGTCTAAATGACATTTTCATGGAAATGTGACTGATTTAGATATTTCCTCTTTTTCTCTTCTTATTCTAGCAATATTAAGAACATGTTGTACAACACAGCTTTCCCAAGATTTCATTTTGGTGACATACCTTTTAGACATGCATCAGTTCACAACACAGTAATTCAGTTTTACTAACAAACTGGAGGTTAATCAAACCCCTTATTTTAGAGAGATACAGACATATACATAAATTGTAGTAACAAATAGTAGTAACACAACATATCTCATGAAAACCTTTAATTTATATATTTAAAACTATATGATTAATTGCTCATTTTACATAGACTCAGGTTTCCTGCAACATACCTACACATTACAGCCAACACACTAACATGTCATGACACACAGTTCAGAAAACTCTGTTCTAAAATAATGGAATCTATCTATTAAATTAACTTGCATTCCAGAATGTGATGTAACTCCAAAACACAACAATGTGCCAACTCAACTATATTTGAACATTTATTTATTTAAAAGTCTGGGAAATCTTGAGATATTTTCAGTGTTAGATCCTTATTATTTTTGTTTCTATTTGAAGAAACAAATGGTTGTGGCTGCGAACTCCTCATTTTTTGCTGCCTCTCTTGGTACCCAACATTATCAACAATCTGACAGGTAGTCTGAGAGTCTTCAATCACTCCATCCTAAATTAAAGGATGTGATGATAAATATTCTTAGCAGCATTCACTACTGTAACTTGGTACACTATTCCCAATTCGTTAATTTAAAACATATCACCATTTGTAGGTACACATGAAACAAGATTTAGATAAGTGCTTTGGAATACAGTAGCTGAAGTAATATAAAGATAAATGAATTCTGAGGCTGATATATATTTACTGATCTAAAACAGGGCTGGAGGAATTTCACTGTAGTTGCAAATTTTGCACAGGGCATGACATACCATTTTGAGGGTGAAACTTTGCAAGGTATACAGATGCAGAGGGTGTGATCTAAAATTGCTTATGGACTCTCAGAATTGCCTATCCTGCTTTACGAAACCTTCTTAGCTAATATAGCCTACCCAGACAGTTTTAATGATGAATTTTTAACTTCCACTTTACATCTTTTATTTTGTGTATTTTATGGAAATATGTTTTAATATGTGTGTTCTACAGAGTGTTTTTAAATGATTATGTAATTTGATTATGTGTTTTAGCAGTGTTGTGACCCACCTCAAGCCGTGAGGAAAGGCAGGTAAGAAATAAAAAAAAATTATTATTATAAATTATGTCTTTGGCCAGAACACTTATCTAGATTTTTGAGAACAAACTAAATTACCTGTGAGGTGGAGTGGGATTAATTTTTCCTACTGAATTTATCACTGTGCATAAATCTAATTTTTTGGTTACAGTCAGAATAGGACTCAGTTCTTATTTGGACTCTGCTTGTGAGTTATCACTTTCCCCTTGAAATCATGTCAGGTACTAGCTTCCTTATTTGTTCAGGAATTTGTTTCATTATCAGGACTTTTTTAATTTGTCCCATGACTCAGCTCTTAACTAAAAGCACTCTTATCTCCAAACTAATGTTCTCATTCAAATGCATTAATCCATCCACCCACCGCTCATCAGCCAAAAGCAGTCCCACACTTCCCATTGAAATACTGGTAAGTTTATGTTGGTTAAAATTGTTCCTTATTTTAATATTGGGTTTTGTTTTTGGTTTTTTTGCACTACAAATAAGATATGTGCACTACAAATAAGATACATTTTTTTCAAATTATAGTACACCCCCACAACAATCTGAGGGATCATGAACCAGCCCTCGGCTTTAAAAGTTTGAGGACCCGTTTTTCCTGATTCTGCAGAAATCACTGTTCATATGTCATCTTTGGCTATATCAGGTGTTGTTTATGTAACAACTGAAGCAAGTGGGGGACCTAATAGAATTATTATACAGTGTTAAGAATAAAATTGATATTTACCAACAACTATGGATAGTAATTGTGTTCTTTGATCAAGTCTGAACTGGCTCTGGAATTTAWTGGTAAGGAAACTATCAAGCAATTTGGTCTAACTTGACTGAATCATTTAATTTATTCTATCTGTGTATAATATAATACACTCTATACACACATTCAAAGAMATTTTCCTAACATTGTCTTGGCTGATAATTCTACYTATTATTTGAAACAAATGTTTGACTGGMAGTATCTATAGTAATCMAAATTTATTTCACACAGTTTTAAGTAAAATAAACCCARATCAGTATTTAACAACAACAACAACAACAAYAAYAAYAACAACAACAACAACAACCAYCTTTATTTATAYCCCGCCACCATCTCCSYAGTGGGGACTCGRGRTGGCTAACATGAGGCCRAGCCCAAAAATRATACAACAGAATAATACAAAACAATAGAAAATTAAAYASWRCAAAATACATAGTGCAACAAAATAAAACAAACAATACAAAATGRCATAATAAAATCAAYAGCAGAGSRYGGGCCAAATGTGYAAGATAAAATGTTAAAAACGTTAAAACCCTGGGWGAGRTAGAAAGTARAGGAAGTGYATTTGTAAAAGAGGAGMCTGAGGCKGGRGCGYAGTGRRGTTAYGGGCTTCTTTGGGRTGGGGGAATGCATYGTGTAAACAAACTGTAAGTGAAAACTAAYAAAAGGGTTGAGTGGTMACTMTCYGAAGGTACATCGGAAAAGCCAAGTTTTTAACACTTTCTTAAAAGCTTCTAGGGTGGGAGCCTTTAAAAAGAAACTATATGCCAATTAATCCCAAACTTACATGAAAACATCTCAGATGTCACCTTAATGTTCATTTTGATCAAAAGTGGTTCAGAAATCTGACTCTAGAGCAAAAAACAACACACACACCCCAAAAAAACCCCAAAATCTGGAAAGCTTGGACAGCAATATGCTGGCTGGGAGATTCTAGGCATTCTAAGCCTTATCCAAGCTATGAATTAAATGTCTATGCTTTGATCAAAATTTGGCTTGGTCACTGCAAGGGACACAAAACAGAATTATTATTATTTAATCAAAAATTGCTTTGCAGGCTGGATGGAGCCCTCCAGTGAGACACCCTATTGTGTTTCTTCTATCTTTTTCTCTTACTTCCCCGAAACACAATACAGAGATATATGCAGAACATTCAAGTTGATGAGTGCATGAAAAATGCATTTGACAGCAAACACAGAGAAAGAGACTACTTCTAGCTTACATTTAGAGTCACTGCAGCCAAGTTCAAGCCATTTGCCAGCTTCTGATTTTGCTGGCTTACAAGGTGATTGACTTAGCCTGGAGGCGTGCTATTCAAGTCAGTACCGATAATCAAAGGAGAACTATAAATAAAGCATGACGTCTGAGGGCAAGAGATGGTGTGGTGAAATCAATAGGTGGCACTCTTCCTTCAGAGTCCATACTTACTTAATATTGCATTGTTCTGAAGGCATGGAAATATGAGAAATCCCTGCCTTTGAAAAAGAACTGTTAAATTAGATCAGAAACATTTTACATAGGAATGAGTGAAAATGTAATTTAATTTTGGTTTTTTCTAAAAAAAGAATTTATTATGATTAACAAATTACTTCACATAAGATTTGAAAAATATTAAGCTATTGCAAGGATCAAAGACTGTGAAGTCTCAAAACAGTCTAAAATAGCCTTGGTAGTATCACTGGAGACCCCAACAGCCATGGTTCAATTTTTTCCCACTCTAACCTTGAGATCCTAGTTATAGATGCTAGAGAAGGATAGGAATCACTTTTATATTGATGGGCATATTCCAATCATTTTGTAATCAAGGGAATACCCCATATTCTCATCATTTGAACCAATTATCATGGAAAACCTAAGTAAATAGGGGTATAATTTATTTAACTCAGGCTGCTTCCACATGGGAAAAGTCACTGAAATTCCCAGTTTTTGCTGCTGTAGAAAATAGTTTTATTTTGGGAACGCAGAGCATTTTTCTCTCATCTAGAAATATTTCGTAGGAGCTTCCAGTGTTACCAAATAGCTTTTATCTAAGTCAGTTTAAATTAATCCAGTACTTTCCAAAGTGAAATGCATTGATCACTTGCCAGGCGTTTCTCCTGCCTCAGTAAGGATGCCCATTAAGTAAACATGTTATTGTTTCCAGGACAAAGATTCAACATAGATCAAGTGAGGGAAAGAATAATGCTAGCAGTAAAACAAAATTATCCTTGCACCGAATTACTGTAATATTGCTAAAACCTTTTGGCACTTTGCCAATATTCCCGGAAAAGGAAAAAGGATCAGAGAAAACTGGTGAAAATCAATTCCTGAAATGTTGCATGAGATTGGATATGACATGTGATGAGTGTGAGGGACACTATAAAAGAAGGAGGGAAACCTAACAAGTCAAGGGCCTGGACGCGGAACAATGGCTTCAAACTACAAGAAAGGAGATTCCATCTGAACATTAGGAAGAACTTCCTGACTGTGAGAGCTGTTCAACAGTGGAACTCTCTGCCCCAGAGTATGGTGGAGGCTCCTTCTTTGAAGGCTTTTAAACAGAGGCTGGATGGTCATCTGTTGTAGGTGCTTTGAATGCAATTTTCCTGCTTCTTGGCAGAGGGTTGGACAGGATGGCCCATGAGGTCTCTTCCAACTCTATGATTCTATGAATGCAAATACATGAATACGCAGGTTGATTAAAAAGAAAAGGAAATGGGAATTCTTAATACTTTGGAGCAATGTAATTGAGCTCCAGTAGCAAACAACAATGCTTTGAAAACATCTGATAAATTGAAAGAATAGCCATTACCGCCACTATTTCATGCCAGTCTTTGCAGCAAAGTAGTAAATGTTCTAAGAAAAACATCACAAATGATAACATGTGAGGTACTTGGCCTATTAATGTCCCCATCTCAGAGATTAATAAACAGACTTCTGTGCTTCTACAACTGCAACAACAGCCAAAAGCCAATTAACGCATCACCATTGATTTTAGAATTCTAACCCTTATGTGTTTTGAAAAACTGTTTCTAGCTCTTATGAATACAAAGATCAATATGGGCAGCATCTAATGAAGTCTTGCAAAGAAAAGAGAGACTGGCCAGGATGTCTAGCAACCTGTGGATGTTATCCTTTGCTATAATAATAATGTAGTTTAGTTATGTCTTGGGTATTGCAAAAAAAATATTATCACAAGTATTTTGGTATCTGTGGCATGTTACTTCCAGTTGCTTCTAATTGTGCTTGTTATTTCTAAAGATTTACAACTAAGTTCAGAATTAACCTTATCAAAGAGCAGAATGATGAACAGTTGTCGCTTTTCTTCAGAATATATTCTGCTTTTTCAGAGCCTGGTGACATGGAAGCTGAATCACAGGTAAAAAGCATAAAAGTTCACAAGATATAGAAATGTGATGAGAAGGAACAAAAACAAGATGCTGCAGAAAGTCAACCTTACGTTTCCCTATCCTAGTTTTTTTTTCATTTCCTCAATCTGTTTTTTAGCTTTTTAACCAACAAAGTTGCAGAAAAGGTTATCAAAATAATGGATTGCATCTGAAAGTAAGGAGGTTAAATAAACAGATTTGAAAAACTTCTTTGCACACAAAGCAAATAGCCGTTTTAGCTCTATGAAGCATCACATTACACATTCCTACAGCGGCTTGATTCACTGGGCAAAAACACCATTACTCCTCTGAGAAAGGTGCCAAGAGGTCAGCACCCAATGGAGATAACATCTGAGGAATGAGTTTATCAAAGATAACTCTCAACCTACATATTTTCAATTTATGGCACCCCTAACAGACTACAGAATGGAGTTAAACTGAACTACCTTGGAATGCATGCTTCAATATAGTAGGTATGCCAGAGGAATTGATATATCCGTTCGATAGAAGGGCTGAAAGGTACTTAATAACTATGGATGCTGGAACAGGAGGAAAGCAAGGGGCTTGAGCCCTACCTAAGACCAGATTGGAAGGTGGACTATGGGTACTTCCAGACAGCACCAAAATACGCATTTTATAACTGAGGCAAAAAATCCCAGGACCTGACAGCAGGCTGACATACAAACCAGTCAATTCCAGGAAATTGTCCCTTGCCGTTTTCACAGCCTTTCTTTGTAGCAGATTAAGATGGAGGACAGACAGGGGACATCCAGAAGAAGTTTTTTCAAAAAAAGATCACTCTGTTATGTGCTGGACCTCATGCGAACATGCGAATATCTTAATGTAAACACAAGTAGATTCGCATGTGCGCATATGAGGTCCAGCACATAATAAAGTGATTTTTTAAAAGAAAGACTTCAGCTGGATCTCTCTCTTCACCCAACTGTTAACTCAAGCTCTATTAAATATGACAAAGTTTCAAAGAAAGAGTTTCAGGGTGTTCTAATTACTTTCCCGTTCTGTTTCCTTTGAGCCACCTGTGTGTCCGTGGCTGCCTATTTCGACAGTCTGATCAGCTGGCCAGAAGAGCATGTGCGCTGGAGTAGTCCACACAAGGGGAAGGGAAGAAAATATTGTGTTTTGCATGACTACAGGGATATACAGTCATGCAAAGGTGAGCATTTTCCAGGCTGAATCGAGTTTTAAGCACACCTTTTCAACACATACTTTTCAGCTGTTAACGCGATTCCACCCACACATTGGCCACTCCCTTTTAACTTGGTTACTTCTGGGTTTTCAGCCATGTGTAGAAGGGCCCCAAGCCTCCCTGAGATGATATAGCAAAGCTGAACAACTATGATCTTGTGTAGCTTAGCCTCCTAAAAAATTGTCAATCATAAATGTTTTGAATGATATACAGGGTTAGTCAAAATGAATAGGCCAATAAGAAAATTAATTTTAGACGAATGTATGTTTATTGTAACCAAACTACAGCTACGTAGCGACAGATAAACTATCAAAGTTTTGTCTCACCTTCAGAGATGTTCGATATGGGCGCCCCGTGTGACACGGCAGATGTCCAAGCGATAGTCCAGTTCATTCCACATCCGTTGCAGCACATCCGACGTAATGGCATCGAATGCAGCAACGTCTGGGAAGGTGTTCGTTGAGGTCCTAACCCTAACCCTAACCCTAACCCTATCCCTAACCCTAACCCTATCCCTAACCCTATCCCTATCCCTATCCCTATCCCTAACCCTATCCCTAACCCTAACCCTAACCCTAACCCTAACCCTAACCCTTGAAATTCTCGCTGGACCGTAATTACTGACATTGTTTTAGCAAATGTCATCACACAAAACGCCTTCTCTTTGCTTGATTCCGCCATTTTGAAAA
This sequence comes from Anolis sagrei ordinatus, assembly GCF_025583915.1. Taxonomy (NCBI): domain Eukaryota; kingdom Metazoa; phylum Chordata; class Lepidosauria; order Squamata; family Anolidae; genus Anolis; species Anolis sagrei. Next base: position 77,990,306 of record NW_026847660.1, read on the forward strand.
CAGCGACCCCTAGCGACGCCTAGCGGCATTAACGTACATGTGTGTTGCTCAAAAAAAACTTTGATAGTTTATCTGTCGCTACGTAGCTGTGGTTTGGTTACAGTAAACATACATTCGTCTAAAATTAATTTTCTTATTGGCCTATTCATTTTGACTAACCCTGTATATATTTTAAAAATTGAGGTATTGTTATTGAGCCATTCAATAAATAATATAGGCTAGCTATCCTATGCTTTCTAACTTGGTAGTAAGTTACACTGAACACATGACAAACACAGATTAGTAGACAGTGCACCTGTATGAGTTTTCCTATTTAAGGATGTTTCAGTGCTAACACTGGTGAACACTCATTTTGTTGCCTCAAATGTTAGTCCTGTTTCTGTGTATATCTGACCTGCTGATTCCAAAAATGGCAACAATTTCCCCCTATCTGTTCTTGTTTTTGAGATGCTTTAAGAACATAGGCTATATACTTCCTTTTCACTCTGTTTGCCCATAATAAATCAGGATACTTTAATGTTGTTTCAATTACTACCTTTCATGAATGAAGGAAACATACTACAAATTAAAAGAAAATGTACTACATGAAAATCTACTTATTTCATACCAAAGCACAGATTTATGATACAAACTTTCCACTCATTCGACATACCATATCTAAGAAACTAGATGTGATTTTCCGTTTCAGTGCCCAAAATAACTCCAAGAACAGGCCTACAAACCGAAGCACCAAGGATTTTTTTGGTCGGGCTATGTAATTGATTCGTAATTTGCCCTCACCTTACAAGTCACTTTCCATACACAAAATTAAGAGAAATCTGCCTGCCAAAGTTGAGCCACTCCTTAACAATAGCTCTTAGATTCCTGAGGTAGAAAGATCAATGTATGTTGCTGGTTATAGGGTTTATAGGGTATCCACTTAGAACCTGTTGACATTGAAGGATACTCCGTTTCTGACCTTGTTTGCAAACAAATTTCAACAAGTCCTATTAAATGATGTTTTTCCCCTGTTATCCTGTTAAAAACAGTTATCCTGTTAAAAACAGTGTGCAAAAGGTAACAAAAATGAAGCATTTGCACATGGGGTTCATATCGTGTTTTTAAATAAAAATTGCATGAAAACCACTGCTTTCATGTGTGATCAGCGAAACCGTAAGCATCCCCTTCCCGAGTGATCTGTGACATATCCTTTCAGGGCGTGACTGTGGGCGGTCTTTGCGGACCTCAGGATTTGTCAAGAAGGGAGCTGTTGTCATTTGTCTCTAGCTACGTGACAGGAGAAGACCTCCGTGATGGCTACTTTGAAGTCTTCAGCCCTGTTTTTATGTATTTTCTAAAAAATACTGTGCAACTTCAATGTATCTGTTCTTTGAAGGATTGTTATTTTACATTCAAAACTACTTATATTGAATAAATTACATAAAAGTAAGTACTGGTACTTGTTTTATTACCTCTGGGGTTTCTTTCTTTCTTGCTATTGTTTTCATTTTACCTATAAGAAACATATGGGCTCTCATTTCCCATTTCCAGAGACCACTGCAACCCCCATGAATGATGGACATTAACTTGGGACACAGACCCACATGACCCACTTTACATCTTGGTGAGGTTTAGGGGAGACTGGACCATGGATGATCAGATTTGCAGTACCGTCATCCATATTTAGAGACTACTTCTAACCCCATCAGCCATGGATATAGACCAAACTTGGTACACAGACCCTCCCCATCACCCATTTGTAGGCCAGGTGGGATTTGGGGGTGGGATGGATCAGTATCTTCATGCACATCCAGAGACTACTGCAAAAACCCCTCAATGCTCATTTGCTGGTTCGAACCAAATGACAGCTATAACAGTTCTCTACTGCACATGTGTGAGAACTGTAAATCTTGCGAAACCATGCTTGTGAAATTTCTCCCTAGCAGTGTCATAGCGCCATTTTAAAAAAAAAAACGAGAAGGGGGAGTGATGTAAGCTGAAATTATGATAAATAGGGAGGAGCAAGGCTTCCATAGTGTGATGAGTCAAACCAGATTACTTTAAACAGTAAGAACTTCATGTGATGGGGAACTATACATCCTCTCAGGATCTTGTATGCATATTATTGTTAAAAATGAGAGCTGCATACTGATTTAGTGTTTTAAAAGTTAAATGTGATTAGGTCCTTAGTTACAACTATGCATGCTGTTTTTATTATAGATTTCTACTTTGTGTAAACCAGCTTGAATCTCATTCTGGTGGAGGGAAAAGGTTGGATATAAATAAAGGGATGGGTACACATTAAAAAGTTAGATTTCTAACTTGCTCGAACACTCACTGCAAAATATACTTATCTTTCTACTTGCACAGTGTGGCCTCTGCTGCACCTATGAGGTCTTGGAGTCCACTGGAAATGCTTTTAATTTCAGAGCCACTCTAGGTCAATCTAGCTATGACACTGATTTCATAAATGCAATTAATGTGCTTAATCTTTAAAACTGAAATTGTGTGACACTGAGTGCATAAATGCAATTACTGTGCTCAATTTTTTAAAAAATTAAATAGCATGATACTGATTACACAAATGCAATTAACATGCTTATTCTTTAAAGCTTATATAGCAGCTGCAGAGGAGGTATCAGGACTATGTGGTCTAGAGAGGAGGGAGTTTAACTCTTTATTCCATTACTGTCCAAATGAAACTACTCTAATCTATCATTCGATGAGTATTCTTTGGATGGGGAATAGGTGTTTTGGAATATGTAAATAATTGGTTAAGAAAAAATGGTGAGAAACCAAAATTATCAGATTAACATATTCCACATACGGTATATTATGATTAACTCACATATACCCAATATGAGTTTGCAGATCAAAAGATAACGTGGCAAAATTGCACTACCTAGAAGAATCCTCCACTTTGTGTGATTGTGGATCAGAACAAACAACTCTGCATCTGTATGCTTGCCCACAATACCCTGCCTCATGAACAGAGGAAGAACTGTTTAAACCTATAGACAATGCAGTCACTGTTGCCCGTTTTGGTCTAAAATTATTTAGTTGCTTGTGCTTCCTTTATTTTATCATTTATACTTATTTATTTATGCAATGCTTTTGGCACAAAATAAATAAATAAATCCAATATGATATTTTGAGCCCCTAATCTATTATTTAATACTCAATTCTGATTCCTTTTCAACACATCTACGCCAATTCGTTGAAGTTGCTTTGTGTTTCCTTTGTGTAGAAAAAAGGCAGGATATAAATAAACATTGTATCATCATTCTCTTCCCATGTTCATTTCTTGTTGTGTCCATTTCATCCTCTGTCAGTCACATTCTGATCCTATCCAATCAAGGATCAAGTATTGAATTAGATAATTCATGAAACTGTGTAATCAGCTTGATTTACCTATTGGGTGACTTCACACTCGGAACTCTATCACACTAGCCTGTTGTCTCACAGCCATCGTGTTGTTAAAACAAATGGGAACATATCAAAGACATATTAATTAGAAACAATCGCTATCATACCAGTCTGCAATCACGCTATTCTGTCCCCATCCTTTCTTTCTCCCTTCCTTTCCTGGCCCTCTCTTTTCCTGTTTTGCCTTTTATCCTCCCCACTTGCTCCCTACAGGCTGTGCAAAATGGGTCATACACCCCCCACCCAAAAAAAGGGGGGTTCGAAAAAGAGCCCAGTACCAGTCCTGTTCTTTTTTTCTCTACGTGATTACCCCTTACTCTGCTGGACAGGATAACTGTGCTCGCAAATGAGCAGAGAAGGGGTTCTAAGCAATCAGCCCAAAGGGAGGGATTGTTAGATTAAGAAGGGGTTTTTTCGGGGGGGGGGGGTGAAAGCAGAGCTATGCTTAAGCCTCCCCCTCTTTCTCACTCCATACATAACACCAACCTTGGCCTGGTTAGGAACAGCAAGGCGAAGAGGGGAAAATCACGCCTGTTCACTCAAACAATAATATTGGGAGCAAATTTCCCCATCAATGAGAAGATATGCTCAACCAATGCAAATGCAAAGCAGCAATGGGAAAGAGCAGGCATGTAGCTGGGGGGGGGGGAGCTTGAGGGGCTTCAGCCCCCCCCCCCCAATTCTCATGGTGGTCCGCGAAAAGGCCTTACTGGTACATTATTTAAACTGTTATGTTTATTCATATCATGATCTGATCGCCATGCTCAATATATCTCATATGCATGGGGGTATTGGGGTAACAATACAAAAGGTTTGCTAGGGTAGACCCTCTTTCAACCAGCCCTCCCGAACCAAACTCAGCCCCCCCCCCCAAACAAAATCCTGGCTATGGGCCTGGGAAAGACACAATATCATGTGATAAGTACAGGCTGCAGAAGATATTATCCTGCTGTAATCACAATTTACCAGCACTATGTGATAAAGTGTTTAGTCAGTCACAAGTTAAACCCTTGTGCTGCTGAACTGCTGACCTGAAGGTTGGCAGTTCGAATCTGTGGGACGAGATGAGCTCCCGCTGTTAGTCCAGCTTCTGCCAACCCAGCAGTTCAAAAACATGAAAATGTGAGTAGATAAATAAGTACTGCTTCAGCAGGAAAGGCATAAGACACTCCAAGCAGTCGTACCAGTCACATTACCAGGAGATGACACTGCAGGTTCCTTGGCTTGGAAATGGAGAATAGCACCTCTCCCTGAGCCAAAGATGTGTACCACTTCCAAAACCAGAAATGAAAGGAGAAGCCTCTGCCTTTGTTTGTATCTGCATATCTCATTGTATTGTAACAAGACATTGAATGTTTGCCGGTACCTGTTTACACTGTAATCCGCTCTGAGTCCCCACAGGGAGAAGGACAGAATATAACTAAAATGTTGTCATTGTTATCATCATCATCATACGAGTGCTCCCTGTCAATTGGAAGTCATGAAGTAAATTAAATGTTACTAACTACAAATACTGCAAAAAGAAGAAGAGGAGGAGGAGGAGGAGGAAGAAAAAGAAAAAGAAGAAGATGTAGATCACAAATGAGATGTTATCACAACACAACATGGCCAATTACATTTGGCTATGTGCTGACAAAGGAAGTTAACTCAAGAAGAATAATCCTACTCCAAATAGAGAATTTTTTTTAATTGCTAACAAAAACAAACTGAAAAGATGTGCTTTTGATATGCCCAAAATGTTTATGAAAAATATTCTCACTTTCTTTTGGCTCAGTCTGAATAAAAATTAATTAATGTAGTACTAATGTATTACAGTACTGCAGTAATTAATTAACGCAGCTTGTCGGCAATTAGAGTTTATTCAGCAAGTATACCTTTTTAAAGAGTGATGTAAAAAAATACAGAACTTTTATTTCTTAAAAAAATACCAGAAGCAGATGCAGTCTTTGATAAGTCTCTAGAGTGCAATTTGTGTAAAGCAGATACCCGAGGTTAATATCTGAATAACTGTAGTGCTTGGTATTTAAAGAACCAATTTCAAAGTATTTTTAGTTGACAGAAAAATGATGAAAAGGTTCTGCTTCTGTTGGGTAACACAGATTAAGATGTAGTCAAAATAAAAGGATGAACTCCATCTAAAATATAAGATCTTTAACATTCAGCAATAAAATGTCAGGACCTGACTCAGAGACTCTTGCACACAGCAGCCAGCTACACACATGCAGGCCAGGAAATCACTTCCAAACAGAAGGCTGCTGCTGTCATTTTCCTAAAAGGAGGACTGTCATTCACCCTACCTGCTACAATAGCTTTTCCAATTGGTAACGGACAACCTGGTAGGCATATTCAACCCTTGAGTCATGAATAAACATGTACAAGTCTAGACTCAGGCAAAATGATGTAGCAAACTCTAAGGCCATTCCAGAAGATGTGTTGTCAAAGGCTTTTATGGCCGAAATCACTGGGTTGCTGTGAATTTTCCGGGCTGCATGTCCATGTTCTAGAAGCATTCTCTCCTGATGTTTCACCTACATCTATGGCAAGCATCCTCAGAGGTTGTGAGGTCTGTTGAAAACTAGGCAAATGCAGTTTATATATCTGTATATATCCAGAAGATCTTGAAACAAAACTGTTTTCATAAAATTCATATATAAACTATGCTTTTTTTGTTTGCAATTACCACTTTTGAATTTAAGGAATGCCTCAAGGATTATCAGGTTGTTCTAAGTTTTTTGGGCTGTATGGCCATGTTGCAGAAGCATTCTCTCCTGATGTTTCACCTGCATCTATGGCAGGCATCCTCGGAGCCTCTGAGGCCATACAACCTGAAAAACTTACAACGACCCAGTGATTCTGGCCATGAAGGCCTTCGACAATTGAATAGTTATCATTTGAAATGGCTGCTCTCTGTTTGACTTGTGGTGGAAAGCTTGATCATCATGGCTGCACTATGGCTGCTTTAATGACAGTAAGAGTAAAAGGAGCTATTTATTTATTGTGTCAGAAACGAATTGAAAATACAGTTCTAATGTATGAAAACCCCCAAAGTTAAAAACTTGGCATTATACTAAATTTCCTTTGACCAGAAGCTGTTTTGACCACATTCAGTATTTTAATGTGGTGAGATGTATTTCACACTGGGCATGCATATTCAGCAGCAGAGTAACAAAGTACAAAGACAGATGTCTTCACTGTGTCTGGATGTGATCCCCAGGTTGTGCCAGTCAGCTTTCGTATGATATTATTTCTAGCAACCACTTTTTGCTTGATATTCAAGCAGTGCTTCTTATAAGTGCTGAGTAACTCCCAGGTATTTGGGTATGCTGCTCCAGTGGGATTCCTTTCCAGATAATCCCCAGAGCTCGAGATGCTTGTCTGCTCTTACGATGAAAAGCACACGTCTGTGTTTTAGATGGATTAGAAATCAGCTGATTTTCCCTGTAATAGGCAGTAACTCCTGCAACCAGGAGATCAACTTGGAAAGATACTTGTAGCAAAGAGCTACGATTTTCTGTTATTGTATTTTAGCCATTATTTCTAAATTGTGGCCATAATCTTGCTGGGGCATCATACTAGCATAATAACTAAACAAGCTGTTGAACTCAGAGTCTGAATTATATATWTATTTATTTATTTGTTTGTTTGTTACTTGCTTCTCCTCAGGGCTCAAGGGGAGGCATGACACAGTTAAAACACATTTCTTTGCTCCCTTCCACATAGCTGTATAAAATCCACATTGAAATGGATTATATGGCAGTCTGGACTCAGATAACCCAGTTCAAATCAGCCTTGATATTCTGGGTTATATGGCTGTGTGGAAGGGCCCTTMGTTAACATAGCTAATAGCTMTTTTTTTGTTAAGTATTTATTTATTTATTTATTTATTTATTTAGAACTTTTATATCCTGTTCTTCTCTACCTCCGTGGAGGGWCTCAGAATGGCTAACAACAGCAAAAATTCAATGCTACACAATAAATAACATTTTAAAAACAACATACACAAAYAAGATAAAATACATATAAAWGACAGTTCRCCAAGTTAAAAACATCATCCAACTCAATCCAAACATTGTGGTCCAAATAACTCTTAGTTCAGGGATCCTCAAACTAAGGCCACATGAGGCTCTCCAAGGTCATTTACCCACCATCTGCCATAAATCTGGAACGACTTGAAGGCACACAACAACAACAATCCTAATTAACTTGACTATCTCACCAATCAAAAGTAGGCCCACACTTCCCATTGAAAACTGGTAAGTATATGTTGTTTAATATTGTTATTTATTTTAAATATTGTTTTGTTCTTTCATGGGTTGTTTTTTTTGGCAGTACAAATAATATACATGCAGTGTGCACTGGAAGTTGTTCACAGTTTTTCAAACTATAGTACTCCCATCCCCTGTCCCCCAACTTAAAACACTTGGGGATCCTTGGTTTAGGTCTTTCTGGATGTAAAGGTAAAATTTATTTCATAAATTTGTGTATATTTAAAGATCCAACTGCTCTCTTAGCCCTTGCATATTCAAGAGCAGCATATGTTCATACAAACACCAAGCCCATACTCCTTCACTAACTTTTGACTTGGTTTGTAGAGAAATAATTGACTATCATACAACAAACGAGATCGTTGTTCATACCTATAGTAGGCTATATTTATGTTGGACAGAATCTAAAAGAAATTTTATTTAAGCATATTAGAAGAGAGTGTACGCATGGTACAGTAGCGGTTTGAATGCTGAACTAGGACTCTGGAAAATCAGGATTTAAATGCTTATTAAACCACAGAAATTCACTGGGTGACATTGACAAATCTCATTTGCAACCTACACTTTCCAAGAAAACTGTGATTATGGTTGCATCTACACTAAAATTAATGCAATTTGACACCACTTTAACTGCCATGGCTCAATGCTATGGGATCCTTGGAGTTGTGGTTTGGGAAGGCACCAGTACATTGACAGAGAAGGCCTATTTTTTTATGGTTGCCATAAGTAGGAAATGATTTAAATTCAGTCACGCAAAAAAAGTATGTGAAAAAAATGTATAGTTAGAAACTAAATAGGGTGAGAGTAGACTGAATAGATTCAGAACACATTTTTTTCCAGTTATGACCCTATTTAAGCTTTGGGCTTCTAAAATATCAAAGTATAAAGTACGTAGTCTTGTGACTGTTTCTGTCTCCTTCCCCATCTAACTTGTTCCCATTTTTTCTAATAGCTGTTTTTCTCAGGCAGCAAATGATTTGCCAGGGATTTAAATCTTAGCTAAATAAACTTAATTGATGCTGAGCTGACTTAGCAGTCCGCAGAACAGATCACGGCCATTCACAGATTTATATCTGGAATGAAGTCTCTGCTTTTCTTTAACGGTTCTCAGTCATAATTAGGAACTGTGAAAACAAGAGATTTTCTTATAGGGACAGTTCCCTAATTGTTTGGTGCCATGTCCATTTAACTGTGCCATGTACGTTAATGACACTATAGAGATTTTATTGTTGCTTCTATTATGAAAATTGCTACTGCTACCATTCCTGCAAAATATATACCTATGCTTCTGAGAGTAGAGTCTGAAATGAAATGCTAAAAATCCCAAGTGGAAACATGAGTTTTTAAAATACAATCATATTATTGTTACTCATAATTAGTACTGTAATAATATCCCAATCCAAATATGAAACAGAAAATGGTCGGAAGTAGCAACATCTGTTCTCCCCACAATTGGCTTAATACATGAAAAAAAAATCCCATCAAAATTTCCTTCAAAATATTTTAGCCTCTGAAGTATTTTGGTTTCTCAAAAGTAATAAGAAAATAAGCAATCCTCATTCCCTGCTAAATAAAGTTCATATTTATAATAAGTCACTTCCAGGCTTGTTCAGACTTGTCAGAGGTCTGAGGTCCAGAAGATTGCTGATGAAATATTAATAATTTGATTATGTAACCGAGAGGGAGCTCTGCTGCATTCTAAAATACTGACATTTACATTCCACTGCACATAATTCTAAAACTAGTTTTATACAAAATGTGTAACAATTCTAAATAGTAAACAATTTTGGTTTTATAGGAGGCTGCCTCTGAAAACCTGGAACACTGAAAAAAATCTACTTTTGTTTGGCCACTGAACATAGAGTCCCAATAGAAAACTACTGAGTATGAAAGCTTCCAGCTCTTCCAAACATCCTGTAAATCCAATGAAATCTTTTTATTACTCCTAAGTTCTGCCCCCCCCCCACCAAAAAAGAAAGGAAGGAAGGAAGGAAGGAAGGAAGGAAGGAAGGAAGGAAGGAAGGAAGGAAGGGAGGGAGGGAGGGAGGGAGGGACGGAGGGAGGGCTTAACTGATCACATTGAACCCCGATTCAACACTCAATTCCAACACTACAGTGCCAGACCTCTTTACTTTTTGGCCTATTAAAAGTTATTTTTTGAACCACAATCCCAAGAATTCTCAGCTTTCATGCCCAATGGTTGGGAAAATTATAGGAACTGAGCTTTCTTTAAAAAGTAATTTCCAAGATCTTGCTCAATGTGAGTCCCATTTTTTTAAAAGACAGCTTGTCTTTGTGAACTCAATGTTAGCAATGCAATACAGATAATACTTCTAGGGAAATGATGTTGGTGTGTTCACTGGTATTTCTAATTGGAGGTATTGGTTTTTTAAAGTCTTTGTCATATGTAGATGCCTGTATACTTTGGATTTATATCCTTGAAATGTGGAATGTATTGATAGTCAACTGCATCCTGTTTACTTTTAGAGTTATTAAAACAATTATACTCCAGGTTCAAAAATACTTGCTTTCTGCCATTCAATGGTCAGAAAGTCATTACTTTAGATATATGGGAACATTTACATATGTTACTAATGTCAACTTCAAGAAAGGAAGCTTTTGAAAAGCGTCAGTTCATATTAATATAGTTGTCTAGTATTCGTCCATATTCATCTGAGGAGCCCCCGGTGGCACCATAGGTTAAACAGTTGTGCTGGCAGGACTACTGACTGAATCTCCCATCTGTCAGCTCCAACTTCTCATGCAGGGACATGAGAGAAGCCTCCTACAAGATGGTAAAACATCCGGGCGTCCCCTAGGCAACATCCTTGCAGAAGGCCAATTTTCTCACACCAGAAGCGACTTGCAGTTTCTCAAGTCGCTCCTGATACACACACGCACACACACAAATCCATATTCTGTGTACTTGCTGCTTTCTTCTTCACTTTCTCTTCCCCATATCCTTGTAATTGTATATTTTTAAAATCCAATAAAATTAAAGAAAGTAGGGCACATGGTCATCATAGTATGCAGATGAAATTGAAACCTTGCCAGGGTATAATGTACTGCTAATACATTTGACAATTAAGCCAAAGATTATTCACCAGAGAGAAGGGAGGATAGGGAGAAAAGAAAGATCAGGTCATAGCTCCTCTTAAAAAAAACAAAAAACCCCTCAGCTTTATTTTATGCAAAAATAAATAAGAGTCAGACATCACGGGTAATTATATTATAATGCAGCACTTGCTTGCCATGTACTGCAAAAAGATAAACAGATATAAACTAGTTCAGTATTACACTTGGGGATCATGGACTAATGAGTCTCCGCTAAGCTATTCACCAGCCCGACGTCTGTAAATTAATCTTTTAAATGCCCCTGGACTCACAGCATATGTCCAGGAAATCATAATTCACAACCTTGAGGCCACTGAATATGCCAATCCAGCTGTTCTTGTTACCAACATTGAAAAAAGATGAAGGGCATACCATCTGTAGCTCCATCAATAGGACTCAATGAAATAATGGCACTCCATGAATTAATATCAATCACAGATGCTTGCTTAATCATCTGATAAGTTGTTTGTAGTACTTATTCTAAGCAGGCAAGATATTTCCACTAGGTATTTATTTATTTATTTATTTATTTATTTATTTATTTATTTATTTATTTATTTATTTATTTGCGGTATTTCTATCCTGCCTTTCTCGAACCCGAAGATGAATCAAGGCGACTTACAACCAGGCAGCAATTTCATGCCTAACAATATAAAATTAATAGAATTAAAAGTACATTCAATAAAACCTTTAAAAACATATAAAACCAATGCTCTCATTGTTAGTCTCATTGTGCAAAAATCGTTGTCTGAGCCATTCCAATGTTTACTTTCGTCAAATTCCGTGTTTGACTGTTGCATTAGATTCCGAAGGCTTGTTCAAATAGCCACATTTTCACTTTTTTTCTGGAAGTTCGAGAGGGAGAAAGGCTGATCTAATATCCCTGGGGTTCCACAACCAAGGGGCCATCACTGAGAAGGCCCTGTCTCTTGTCCCTGCCAGCCGCGCCTGAGAAGAAGGCAGGACTGAGAGCAGGTCCTCCCCGAACGATCTTAAACTTTTAGATTGTTCATAGGGAGAAATACATTTGAACAGATAAGCTGGGCCGGAACCATTTAGAGCTTTATAGGCTAAAGCCAGCACTTTGAATTGTGCCTGGTAGCAAACTGGCAGCCAGTGGAGTTGGCATAACAAGAGAGTTATATGCTCCCTGAACGCCGCTCCAGCGAGCAATCTGGCTGCCATTCGTTGGACCACTTGAAGCTTCTGAACAGTCTTTAAAGGCAACTCCACGTAGAGCACATTGCAGTAGTCTATATGGGGATGTAACCAGAGCGTGGACTACCATGGCCAAGTCAGACTTCCCAACGTAGAGATTGGTGGTAAAACTGTTCCACGAGTGGTTTGTCTTTTTACCTTTTTCTTTTGTTCTGAGATTTTAAATACAGATTTCTATTCATAATATCTCTTTGTAACACATAGTTAAATCTGAATTCAACCTCCTGTAAAAATTATGGTGGTGATGATAATAATAATAAACAAAATAAGACAGTTCCAAATAAAACGTTTAAAAGGGAGCATGTGGGATATTTCATGATGTAGGAAGTGTCTTTTCAAATGGAAGATTTCACTTCTGAAAATGCTGAATCTATGGGGTCATAAATAAGATTAAACCTTCTGTTGAGTAAGTACAGCCCAGATCTCTCCATCTAGTTGCCTTTGTAAGGCCACCCTGAGTCCTCTTTGAGGCTGAGAAGGGCGTGATACAAGTATGTTAACAAATAAATAATAATAGTGCTTTAATTTGAAGTAACTCTAAAGACAGATTCCCAGAAATTATGGACCACAAGTATGAAAAGACTATAGTGAAACAGTTTGCCTCTTCATTAGTGAATAGTGGGTAAATTGATCTTCTCATAATTTACCATTTGGGAGATGGGAATTACAAATCCAACACTATACAACCAAATGAAATATAGCTTCAACAAAGTGCTTCTTAGAAAGCGTGGAATATATCATATGTTCACTATGCATCACAGTACTGTATCATAGCAAATATTATTTTCTTCATTGGTTTTCATTCATGTATGAATTGTTTATAATGAAAGGGTACATTTCTACCAAGCAGTGAAAGGCTACATTTCTGCCTAGCATTTCTGTAAGCCAGTAGGTTGCGCAGACTCAGTAGCAAAGTGTGGTCCGTGATGATTAGATGCTTCCAGGGTGTTTGGCCTCTATCAGGAGACTTGAAGATACCCAATAGACAATTTCTTACCAAATGACAATGGAATGCTTGTACGCACACCAACTATATAACCCATTGTAACTCAAGACTCAGGGCCTCTGGGACTGTAGGGGTTATCTTGTTCAAGAGCCCAGCTGAATAAAATTGTGCTTTTTCCACTCCAGAAGACTCAGTGTTATACTTGGACCACTCTAACCATTACATTGGTTACAATAACAGTTGAAAATAGAACAACAGGGAAAGAGAGAAGCTCTGAGATCAGAAAAAAGCAGCAACAAAAATATCTGAAAATTGAATAATTAGTCACAGAAGAAAATCTATTGAAGGGGACTTTGTAGATCTGCCCACACAGAAACTGCTAATAAAACTTGGTTTAAATTACAATGAAAATTGGACGAAAGTTAGGATAAAGTTGGGATACATTCCAAATAAAGTTTGAAGAATATACATCTATTCATTCAGTTGCATATGAGTTAATAACATATCATCATTAGGGCCCAGTGGGAAGTATAGTCTCAAAAAGGAACTTTTCCAAACACTTATTTAAAATTATGAACTTATGATGAAGATATAAGTGATGAACTCACTGATTCTGAAGATGTATAACTACTCCTGTAGGTTTGATAAAGACTAAAGAGCACCTGCTACCATCTCTAAACTGAAGATGAGTTTGGCTTTGCTTGGCTTCATTCTTCCTTTTCAGAACATGAGCAATTTGATGTTGCTGTCGTGTACCTTCAAGTCATTTCTGACTTATGACAAACCAAGGGCTTTCACAGCAAAATTTATTCAAAAAGGGTTTGCCTTTGCTTTCCTCTGAGAGAGTGTGACTTGCCCAAGGCCATCCTGTCATAGTCCTCAATGCTCAACCCACCACATCATGCTGGCTCAGGCATGAGTAATTACTCCTAAACAATACTTATATCACACAGATTTTCTTGTGGGAGAAAGCTGCTGAAGTTATAGTTCTGCCAAGGTCATCTAAAACTTTTTTTGTGAGCTACTTCAGCTACCTTTTTCTCTGTGTGATTTTTTCTTTCATTTTATAAACAATATTTCTCATATACTGTACTTGCTGCCAACATGGTGCCCTCCACTTTGAGAAATACCAGTACTTCTTTCTGTATTTTTTTAAAATGCTGTTTCAGCTTACTTGTCACACCATCAGTCAGCTTCCTATTGCTCATCTGTAATGTAGCTGCAGAAATCCCTGAAATTTGAAGTTGTAAAACACTGGATTATATATTTTCACATGTTGATGTTCCAAGTATTTCCATTACTGGAATCGTATGCATTAAAATGGATGTTCAAATTATAAAAGATAGACATGGAGTGTGGTTGTCTGTTTTCCTCTATAAAGGATGTGATAGAATACAAATTGAGCATCCAAAATATTCCAAAATCCCAAATTATCCACATGGAATGGTTGAGATAGCAACATCTTTACTTTCTGATGGTTCAATGTACACAAACTTTATTTAATGCACAGTTTTTAAAAAACATATATTGTTCATAAAATGAAAGAAAAAGATCGCACAGAGAAAAACCTCAATCAGTGCAGCAAAAGGTTTATGTGAAACTTATCAACCCAATAATTATTACAAGGTTATCTGTTTTCCCAAATGTACCATTCAGAATCCCGGACTCTGTGGCTCAGAGAGATATGAAAGTCAAAGATTATGCCTCCAGTTCTCTGTTCTGCTCCTCTGACTTTACTGAAGGGACTCAGAAAACCACTAAACTGAACAGATTGTTGGCTCCAGCCACATGAGTCCATATAATAATCCCAGTTGCATGTCTTCTGGTACCCCACTTTTGTTGAGGGATTGCTTTCCTGTGTGGTTAGAACGACCATTTGGTAAATTTTGAGCAGCTGCATCGTAGTTAGCCATTTACTGAACAACCCAACAGGCCACTATCAATTGAAGCTTTTCATTAACCTCATTGGGTTTGGAGCATGGCCCAAATGGCACTCAATTGTACTAATGAGAGTTTCCAATTTGTTTCTTCTCTCTATATTCATTGATTAAAGTACTTTGGTCAGAATAATTAATGGAAACAACATACAGATATCAACAGCAATAACATTCACTCTATTTTCTCTTGTCAACTTCAAATTTAGAAGTGTTATGAGTTAAACAGGGGAGTGTTATGAGTTAAGTGATGGTCTCTACAAGGTACCTTTTTTCTCACTGAAAGAATAGCTTAAATGGCTGGAAAAGTGATGTGTAAATTTTACAGACTAGAGTCATCACTCACACTAGTCAAGATAAATTTTGCCAGTTGTAATTTATCATCTATTCATATGCACTGCTCTGTTAAATGACACGAAAGAAAGCACTCAAGCATCTGAATGAGCGCCAGACCCCTTGTGTATCAAGTATGAGATTATTTCTCAGAGATATAAAAAGGAAAATCAAGGCAAGGAAAGTAAACATAGGAAGAAGAGTCTAGACAAATCTTACCTAGTTATGGATTTAGGAGGATGTTCAGAAAATGGATAGAAGATCATCCTAGTTTGTGTGTGCTCCTTAGAGCTACACATTTCAGACCTGAGAAGCTGAGAAGGGGGGCATAAATGCTTTAAATAAATTAACAATTGGTAATTGTGACAAAAATAAAGTTAATATTAATATTTTAGACAGGCATTTAGATGAAATAAGAGTAGTTTATTGGTGGATCTATCAATTAAAATAGATAAAGGCTGCCCTGAGTCCCCCCTTGGGGGTGAGAAGAGTGGGGTAGAAATATAGGAAATAAATAAAGGTAAAGGTTTTCCCTGACATTAAGTCTAGTTGTGTTTGACTCTGGAGGTTGGTGATTATCTCCATTTCTAAGCCAAAGAGCTGGCATTGTCCATGGACGCCTTCAAGCTCATATGGCCAGAAAGACTGCCAGGAGAGCTATTACCTTCCTGCTGGAGCGATACTTATTGATCTACTCACATTTGCATGTTTTCAAACTGCTAGGTTGGCAGAAGCTGGGGCTAAAAGCAGGAGCTCACTCTGCTCCCTGGATTCAAACTGCCAACCTTTTGGTCAGCAAGTTCAGCAGCTCAGCAGTTTAACCCGCTGCACCACCGGGGGCTTATTAATTAACATAAGAACATTGTAATCCCTATATTGTGAAAAACCGATTTATTGTCCTGGCAAATAGAGGGAGAAAACATGGAGGCAGTGACAGACTTTGTATTTCTAGGTGCAAAGATTACTGCAGACACAGACTGCAGCCAAGAAATCAGAAGATGTTTACTTCTTGAGAGGAGAGCAATGGACAATCTCAATAAAATAGTGAAGAGTAGAGACATCACACTGGCAACGAAGGTTCGCATAGTTAAAGCAATGGTATTCCCCATAGTAACCTATGGATGTGAGAGCTGGATCATAAAGAAGGCTGAGCGAAGGAAGATAGATATTTCTGAACTGTGTTGGAGAAAAATTCTGAGAGTGCCTTGGACCGCAAGAAGATCCGACCAGTCCTTGTGGAGAAAGGCAATTCAAGAGTGGGAACAATTTTTCTGGCGGTACTTCTAGCTATCTTTATGAAGATCAGGTTATGATTGTTAACCGCAATACTGGGACAGGAAAACCCTTCCTAAAATTCTTATATAATTATTCTAATATAAAAAGGTGCAGATTATGATGGAAAAGCTTTACATAGTTACTACACTTCCTCCACATTATTTTTCCAGCCCCAGGGCATATGTATTCTGACATGTGTCATGCATCAATGAACAGAATCTGGATACATTACTTTTGGAGACTATAGTTTTTAGATGCTTCCCAGCATGTGGGTGAGGAAATTTTAAGAGTAGTTTTCCAAATACTGCTTCACAAAAAGGTCATCAGCCATCAAACAGAAATGCAGTATTGATAAAAAGTCTAAAGGTGCTGATAAAGAATCCTGGCTGGGCCGCTTCCATATAGATGTTCTTCTAACTCTACCCTCGCTGCTTTAGCAGATTATTTAAGGAGAGGGGAGAGAGATAAGAGAAGTGATGGAAAAATAGAAGGTTACAAGTGGAAGATCGTATCACCAAATATTACCCATGATTGAGCAAAACAACTGCCCAATTAGAAAATCACAGAAATGTCTTTAATCTGGTTCACTTGGTACCACACACATGCATACTCATTCTATGCCCGTTAACTTGTATGTCATTTTCACCATAAACAGTCAATGTGGTGCAGTGCTAGGAGCCCAGCAAATGGAAACTGACTGGGTGACTGGCAAGTCACACTTTCTCAACCTTAAAGTAAGGCAAAAGCAACCTCCTCTGAATAAATTTTGTTGAGAAAATTCTAGCATTGGGTTAAATTATGCTGGAATCAACTTGTAGGAATATAATAAGAAAATTTTCATAAACTTACCACCATGCTTAAATTTGCCTTAAAATAAGCATGATACAAATGAACTCTTGTTTTTCAATTACCGTATATACTCGAGTATAAGCCGACCCGAATATAAGCCGAGGCACCTAATTTTACCACAAAAAACTGGGAAAACAGATTGACTTGAGTATGAGCCGAGGATGGGAAATGCAACAGATACTGGTTAATTTAAAAATAAAAATAGATACTAATAAAATTATATTAATTGAGGCATCAGGAGGTTAAATGTTTTTGAATATTTACATAAAACTGTAATTTTTACATAAAACTTGCATTCCCTTCCAATAAAAATAGAGTAAAATAATAAATGCAATAATAACAATAATAATAAATAGAGTAAAATAATAAATGTAATAATAACAACAATAATAAAGTAAAATAATAAATGTAATAATAATAATATATTTATTACGTATTTATAACAGAGTAAAATAATAAATAACCTTGACTCGAGTATAAGCCGAGAGGGACTTTTTCAGCTCCAAAAAAGGTCTGAAAAACTAGTCTTATACTCGAGTATATACAGTAACTCTTTTTTTTGTAAAAATCTGCAAGATTCTTAGAAATGGGCTGAATTGAACTCACTTTATTTTTATTTTTGTCCACCTTTGTTCATATGTGGTTAACAAACTCAACACTGTTTTCCCTAATCTCTCCGTCTTAAATGTCACTGCAGCTTTAGAGGCCCTTAAGGTAGCTGGAAGCCATATAGCCCAAAAAAACCCTACAACAACCCAGTGATTCCGGCCATGAAAGTCTTCGGAAATACATAGTTAGAAGCTGTCATTGCAGGCTAATTTAAACTAAGATGTTCATTATGTTGCCAGACTTGGCCAGCAATGATGCACTGAATTGTCCTTTTTCAACACGTAGCGTGTCTGCTTTGGTCCTGGTGGTCAGGGATGGATCTTTTCTGGTCATTGATCCTTTTCTGTCCTCTTCCATGTATCAGATAAGCCAACCTTTTGAAAGTTAGGCAGACATCTGAAAATGGCAGCAAATTAGATTCCTCTTCATGTTGATGTTTTTCAACTCTATGCACCAGAAAACTGCCTTGGTTATTTAGTCAGAATGTTCTATCATAAAATAGCCAAAGGTTGCCAGTTTTCACGCGTTGTTTATTGATTCTCTGGCAAGAGGTAAGCAATCTGCAAATTACACTGAATTAGGCTGCAGTTTTGTTTTTAGCAAATTTGAATCTAAAAGCAGCTGCAGGGATGTAATGAACAAATAACATTGATTTTTGGAAACTAGATTGTGTGGCCAGTTACTAAAGGAAGAAAATGACAACCAAACTTGTAATTTAAGTGGGGTCTCTAGAGAAAGCACAGATTCTTGCCCCCTCTTTTTCCCATGGTTTGACATCTATCTGTTATAGAGTCTGGGGAGGTTACTTGGACATCTGGTAGGCTACATGATAATATTCTTGATACACAAGAAATTAGTCTATTCACATCAACAGCAATAAACATGGTACTAGAAATTATTCTGCTGGGCATTCTAGGAAAATCTGTTCCATTCATTTCTTGGCATGATTCAAAGTGCTGGTTTAGACCTATAAAGCCCTATACAACTTGGGTCCCAGTACAGTATTTGAAGGACTATGTATCATGAACTACCCTGAGCTCTATTATCATCTGGAAAATGCTTCTCTCTGCCCCACCACCTTCCCAGGCTTGTTTGATGGGAATAAGGGAGAATAATAATAATAATGCACTTTATTTATATTCTGCTCTATCTCCTCAAGGGGACTCAGAGCAGATTACAGTATACAAATATATAGGCAACAATTCAATGCCTTTTATACAGTGAATAACAACGACATACAATGTACAAACAAAGGCAAAGATTTCCCTTTCCATCTCTGGTGTCTGGAGGCAAAAATGCACAACTCTGGCCATGGGGAGGCGGTCTTGTTCAATTTTTCCATGCCAAGGAGCCTGTTGTCTATAGATCCCTCCTGGTCAAGTTGCTCCATGGGCACTTTTTACCATCCCACTGAGGTGGTACCTAGTGATCTACTCACATTACATGTTTTCGAACTGCTAGGTTGGCAGAAGCTAGGGCTAACAGCAGGCTCTCACTCCGACCCATGGCGTCGAACTGCCAACCTTCTGGGCAGCAGGTTTTACTGCAGCTCATAGTTTAATCCACTGTGCTACTGCAGCCCAGTGGCTGTTCCCAGGTTTGGGAACTCAGTTCCCATGTCAAAATATTTTTATGATACCAAGCTTTTTAAAAATGACTGAGATTGTGTTTTAATGCTATGTAGTGCCGTTTTTCAGACTTACCAGTATATTAATCATCTGTGAACCAGCCAGGTTAAGCTTTAATAGGGTGGCATAAAGTTGAACCTTTTTGTCTCACAATCCATCACACCACTATTCTTTGGCCCCAGTCCCCTTCTGCATTCCACAAACAGACTAATCTCTTATCTAAACAAAGGCATTAACTAATAGAAATCTGATATCAGAAATTGCAATATTAAAAGTACAATGAGAGCAATTGCTGCTAATGCTGCCCTATTTATAGCCTACTTTTTCCTCAGAGCTGGAATGCAAGGAAACCTATAGAAATAAAGACTTCAGTCAAAAATATAATTGTTTATGTGATGAACACTAAACAAAATCATTTCTATTCTTCTGAGGTACTAATATAAATGCTAGAATTTCTTAACAGCACAGTCTGAGGCTTCATCCCCCAAATTAAAGAAGAGAACAATGAATACTGTCATGGATCCATCCTTAACTTAAAACAACCTAATTAATGTATCACTCTGATTTGGGAACTAAGATACTTTATTCTTAACGAAGTAACAAAATGGGAAGCTATTCATTTGTTGCACAACAAATTCTAAGGAAGTATTTTTTGATATCTAAAAAAAGTTGAAGAAAGGAAGCAAAGATAGAGAATCTTCTCTCTGCTTGACTGTTAATACAAAATCAATAAAGTGCCTGAGGTGATATGAACCATGTCCCTCTGAGATGAATACCATTTGATTTGGATGAATGATTTGGAAAAAAAATCTTTTCCAAACCACTTACTTGAACAGTTGAAAGGATTTCAATGGCTGCATTAGTACTGAATAAAAAATGCGTCCCCACTTTTATACCATTGCCTGCCATTCTATCTCCCCACCAGCAAGGTCCTTGAAATGATGTGAAGATATTTTGTAAAACCATTTAAATAGAGTTGTTATTGGACAACCTGTCTGCCCACTGTGCTGTTTCTGCTTTGTTGCCACTTGTATAAGCAAGCTAATCCACTTTAAAAACAGAATGTTAACACAGAAAAAGAAACAATGCCACAATTTGTCCTTTTCTATTAATGGATGCAAACTCACTACTACTGGAAAAGGAATATTAAATTATTCAAATGCTAGCTCATGCTGTGATTTGTGCTGCTGTTTCATTTACAATGTCAATCACCTTTCCAAAGAGTCCTGAAAATCCTTGAGGTTTATTTGGAAATTTCCCACTAAGGTTTGAGGGACGTTGTGTATGAGAATGTAAATAATGGATCATCTGTGCAGAGATTACCTATACTAGGGATGAAGAAATGGTGGTGTTCATATGTTACCAAGTAAGGTGATTTCTGCTATATAGGCAGTCCCCAAGCTACAAACAAGAAATGTTCTGTAAAGTTGAATTTGCATGTAAGTAGGAACAGGTACATTTTGAAAGTTAACTCCACCAGATATATAGATAGATAGATAGATAGATAGATAGATAGATAGATAGATAGATAGATAGATAGATAGATAGATAGACAGACAGACAGACTCATAGGGAAGGGTTAGCACCCCTGTGGTGTTTATTTTGCTGTCTGTGACCTTGTTCAGAAGATTTCACCTCACTTTCTGTAATTAGATTTTGAAATATTTGGCTTGTTGTGGAAAAAAAAACCCACAAAGGTTCGCAGTTTGGGTGTGATCCTGGACTCATCGCTGAGCCTGGAACCCCAGGTTTCGGCGGTGACCAGGGGAGCATTCGCACAGTTAAAACTCGTGCACCAACTGCGCCCGTACCTTGGGAAGTCTGACTTGGCCACGGTAGTCCACGCTCTGGTTACATCCCGTCTAGACTACTGCAACGCTCTCTACGTGGGGTTGCCTTTGAAGACGGCTCAGAAGCTCCAATTAGTCCAATGGTCAGCAGCCATGATACTAACAGGAGCGGGGCGCAGGGAGCATACAACTCCTCTGCTGCACCAGCTCCACTGGCTGCCGATTTGCTACCGGGCTCAATTCAAAGTGCTGGCGTTGGCCTTTAAAGCCCTAGACGGTTCTGGCCCAACCTACCTATCCGAACGTATCTTGGCCTATCAGCCCACCAGGACCCTAAGATCTTCTGGGGAGGCCCTGCTCTCTATCCCGCCTGCTTCACAGGTGCGGCTGGCGGGAACGAGGGACAGGGCCTTTTCTGTGGTGGCCCCTCGGCTATGGAACGCCCTTCCCATGGAGGTAAGATCAGCCCCCTCGCTGATGGTGTTCCGAAGAAGATTAAAAACCTGGATGTTCGAACAGGCATTTGGTTAATTCGGTGCAATGAATGTGATGATTAAAGGATTGGTAATATGGACGACGAAACTGGATCACGATTTTAGTCAGGAGACGCATTGGATTGTTATTGATGTGCCAATATTGTGTATTATGTTTTTATGGTTTTAAATTGTATACTGTTGACTGTTGTATTTTGTTGTAAACCGCGTTGAGTCGCCAGCTAGGCTGAGAAACAGCGGTATACAAGTACAGTAAATAAATAAATAAATAAATAAATTCTGGCTTCCCTGGGCAGGAAGTTCCAGAGTTGAGGGGCAGCCACTGAAAAGGCCTTCTCTCGCATCTCCACCAACTGTTCTTGCCATGATGGTGGGACTGAGTAAAGTTCCTCTCTTGTGGATCCCAAGGCCCAGGCAAGTACAGGAGGATGCAATCAGCCAAATAGCCTGGACTACAGCCAGGTTAGCTTATTAGTGGGTCAATATAAGTCTTGTATCCTAACTCTTATCAAAGAAGGAACCATCTCCTTCCATCTCCTTTCATCAAAGGTGAGAATTTTGTTCATTGTGGAATAATCTAAAAGATGTACTGAACCCACCTAACTGTCTCTACCATGACATCACTTCATGCCTTTATGGTGGCCAAGGGCAGCTGGCCCCTGAGGTGGCAATACTGCATTCTCCTCTCCATGGAATGACCTTCAACTTACATGGACCACATGAAAAACCAATAATTTTTGCCCCCAAACCTGCCGTTGACTTATACACAAGCATAATATGGTTAAGTAAATCCAATCACTATTAATATTAACAACTAAGTATAGTAAACGGTATTGTGATGAATAAAGAGTTAAGATTTATAAGTAACTAGCCGTCCCCTGCCACACATTGCTATAGCCCACTCTGGTGGTCATGGGGGTTCTGTGTGGGAGATTTGGCCCAATTCCATCGTTGGTGGCATTCAGAATGCTCTGTGATTGTAGGTGAATTACAAATCCCAGCAACTACAAATCCCAAATGTCAAGAATCTATTTTCCCAAAACTCCACCAGTGTTCACATTTAGTCATATTGAGTATTCGTGTAGAGTTTTGTCCCGATCCGTCATTGAATCCACAGTGCTCTCTGGATGTAGGTGAACTCCAAAAACAAAGGACACTGCCCACCAAACCCTTCCAGTATTTTCTGTTGGTCATGGGAGAACTGTGTGCCAAGTTTGGTTCAATTTCATCGTTGGTGGGATTCAGAATGCTCTTTGGTTGTAGGTGAACTATAAATCCCAGCAACAACAACTCCCAAATGAAAAAAAATCATTTTTTTAGCAAAGGACATACATTGGGTTGTTAGGTGTCTTGTGTCCATATTTGGTGTCAATTCGTCCAGTGGCTTTTGAGTTCTGTTAATCCCACAAATGAACATTACATTTTTATTTATATAGATGTAATCTGCATCTTGCATCCCAGAGCCATGCTGGAAAATAGCTCTTATTTTAACACAACTAATGTCTTCCTTTCTGGTATTCACTCCTTTATTTGAAATTGGGAGGTGTGTTGCTATTGTCTGCAGTCACTGAGGCACAAGACTGTGTATATATGTGTGTGTGTTTTAAAGTGCTCTATTTTACACAGATTTAGTTGGTTCAGAGTTTTGCTTCATCACCAGTTTCATCATGTCAGTCTTGAATTATAAAGAGTTTTATTTTGTTTTGTTTTTTAAAGCCAAGCTAAAAATAACTGCAGAGTTAGTCTCAGTCACCTTGTAGTGTTCACCTCTTTCATTTTGTCCCCTCGCTTTCCTAATAGAAACAGAAGTCTAGTCTGAACAGAGTTCTCATGTAATAGCTCAAAACCTCTCTTTGTAATTATTTAGATGAAAACTATTTTTCCTTGGAAACAATGGCCTAAATTCAATTCCTAGTTATCATCTGAAGAAATTAATTGTATCAAAGGGATTTACATAAGTTCTGTGGTTACTATTCAGCAATTGATTCAATGGGTATAGGGACTAATAACTGAATTTAGGCCAAAGAGGTGCATCACCTTTAACACATTTTATGAAAAGTGTTTAATTAAGCTGTTACATTCCTGGCTGGCAACTCCAAGTTGGATTCAGATAGAATTAATTCACCATAGTCAGTGAGATTTAAGCAATCCATTATTTGCTTGTCACCTTGATTTCAATCCCTGTATTCCAAAGCCATACTACAAATGTAACATGTCTGAGTATCACTTTAATAGCTATGGCTCCAACATGTGGAATTATGGGGTTTAAGCTGTTTTGAGAGCACTAATGTTGTAATTCCAGAGAGACCACAAGAGAATTTGAAGTACTTTACCACATTTCAAATCTCAGCATGGAGTATAAGTGGTATCAAAGTGCTATAATTGTGCAGTATGAATGCATTCTAAGTCTAAATACAAACACTTGCATTTGGGGCTGAGGATGTGATGGCTCTTGATGCCCAAAACTTAGACTAGGTGTCCTGCTACAGGTTAGAGCAAAAATCCTGCCTAGACTGCAAAGGTGGACAGAAACCTGAGAAATAGGATATGAACAGGATTCCTAGTTTAGAAGCTTCTTTTTCTGACAGAAACTGCTTCTGAATACTAAGTCCTAGAAAATATGCAACATACATTCATAAATAGCAATTGAGCATCTCTTAAAATGTAGTTTGCAAAGGAAATATTTGATGTCATCAAAGCTACCTGCATTATTTTGGGTACGGGGGGTGACAGAAGAGCAAAGAACAATAATCTTCAGTGCTGACTCCAGCATTTATTTGGGTTTTTTTAAGTCACAGCAGCTTTGGAAATTGGTATTTTATCTAGCAGTACACTGACTGCAGATTAAAACCTGATAGCTCATATTTTGAGTCCACAATAGTGTAACCTTCATGTGGTCACTCACAGGAGAGAACAAATTCAGGGAAATCATTAAAGGGAGGAAGAAGAGCTATTGCTTTCACATTCCATGCAAGCAACATAAATGTGTAATCATTCTGTAAACCAATATCCGGATATCTGACATTGGCGAACTATCCATCAGAGATATGTGTATGTGGCATACCTTCAAGTCTCCCGTCCACTTTCATAGGCTATACCATACTCAAAATAAAAAAGAATGAGTATAATTTAACCATATTTGGTGTTACAAAAACAAATGCTATAAACATTTTATTGGAGTATTTTTTTAAAATTCTCCTTAGTTTAATCTTTTACTACTCACTTCCACCTTTGTTTTCTTATGGCTGAAATCCTTCCAAAGTAAAATGTATTCATACTGTCTTCCAATACTATGGTATCAACATGTTAATTTGCTACTGTTCTTAAACCGCTGATGTCCGAATGTAATATTCAGCACTTTCACGTTTTCTATATTTCAGTTATGGGGGGGAATGTGAATCCTATTGAATATTTCCCAAGTAGATAAAAAAATCAGTTTTTTTAAAAAAAAAAAAACCACAGAAATTTCTATTATATTGTCACTGTCAAAGATTGGGAGAAATGTTTGTGGGATTTTCTGCTGAGGAAGAAATTAATTTAGCTGGCTTCAGGTATTATGTGCCTTGAAATGAGTGGTTGGTGAATAGTATTTGTTGCTTTATCCTGGACAGAAAAATGCCTTAGGCGGGTTGGTCAGAAACCATGAAGGTGCCATCATTTCATGTGTGCCTGAGACACGTAGCAAGAAAAGAATTATGATTGAGAAATGCATTCTCTCCCCACAAGGGAGGATCTACAAGGAAATAAGATGCATATGGAAAATTAACTTTGTCTTAAATAATTATCCTGCATGTAATACAGTAGTCTGTAATTTCAAATATTTATAGGTAAATAGTATTGCATTTCCAACAGCAACAAGTTAAAAGAGTTCTTATCTATTTACCTCTGAATTTAGAATCTCAGAAAATAATAGTCTCATTCACATGATGCAATAAAAGCATGATGAAAGGGCAATGAGTTATTTGTAGAATCATCTCTAAAAAGTAGATCTTGTTGAAGCATATTAAACTGCCCCATTAAAGGAGAATGAGCCCGGTTTATACTCTTTTAAAAGAACTTCTGTACTTCAGAGATTGGAGGAAACATAATTTGTTTTGTAGCAATACATCAGTGTTGCAATTTGGAAGCAAAAATGTATTCCGACAATAAAATTAAAACTGGACAAAGACTTTCTAGATCTATTCATTAACCATTAACTTATGAACCGTAAGAGGGATACCCTAAAATGATTGGATGCAATCTCTTGATTGTTACTTGCATTTTTTTCTGAATATGTTAACCCTGGCTAATTGTTTATTCATTTTTGCTTTTCGCTCCTAATCTGGAATGCTTGAATGTGTTGCTAAATATACAATATATTCCAATCTACTTACTTTAAAACATTTATGAACTGCTGCCAAGATAGTCATAATTAGATAATATAAAACAAGGACGACACTCTTTGTTAAGGAATGTCTCATCTGAAGCTCAAAATAGCAAATTAGACCAGTTGACTGTTGTTGAATTAAAAAAAACTTCCCTATCTGTTTCACTGATAAATTATATATTTTCATATCTATTGGAATGTGTATTGTAAATTTATTTGATGTAAAAGAAAACTGCTTTGTAAAAAGGTCTGAATCATTTGTTAAAGAAAACTATTCTCCAGTCATGCACAAAAACTTGTTTCAAGTACAAAACATTGTGCCCTTTCCTTTTATTTCCTTAATAAAAAGAACTTTCTTCAAATTACAGTGTGATCACCTAGATACTGAAAAATGCTCAAAGGATTCCTGCATAGTAAGACCTCTTTGCCACTGTCAATGAATTTCCATCTTCAAACAGAACCCTCCTCGGGGGGAAAAATGAATGGAGAGGATTCTTTGCAAGGTGTGTTGTACCATTAATGAGGCAACTTTATCTGCTGGTAGATGCTATGGAACAGCAGTGATAATTCTCCTCCTGGCTATTCCTGGCCTGAAGACCTTGGCCATTCCTGTCTCTTCTGCTAACCACGCAGCTTTTTCCACATCCTCAAAAACATCCTGCTGCGATTGTGAATGCTACCCTACTAGACATGTTTAGTCAGTTTTGGTACATGAAATGAAGGAGGAGAGGCAGCTTCTTGTCATTTGCCTCTTGAATTAGTCCCGCTGTTGCGGGAGAGGATCTGTGTATTTAGACTGAAGTACTTGTGTTACATTAGTTTGTTGGCTAACATTAAAAGACTACCAATATATTCTTATGTATAAATCAAACTCAAGTACGAGTCAAAGGTAGGTTGTGGGGCCAAAATGATGGATTTTGATATGACCCATGGATAATAAAGGAACCTTCACTTATCCACAGATCATATCAACCTCAATTCTCTTGAGTTAAGGTATAGTACTCACAATGACCCATGAATAAGTTGACCCAGTTTTCTTGGACTGATTTTTTTTTACTACAATTTCTAGACTTAATACATGAGTATATAAGGTAGTGTTGGAACGCACTGCTATGGCCCTCTTTTCTCTATTGCCCCAAACCTCCAGGGTCTCTATCCAATCAGACACTAGAAATAAGAAGTTCATTCAACAGGTTTATTTGTCCAAATCACCATGCTGGGTGAATGAGGAAAAAAGTGCCACATCAAAATTGGGATGCAGCTGAGCTTTGTAGTCAGAACTTTGAGCATGCACACAGGCTATTTTCTCCACTTCGTGCCTCATCCCTATTTCTTCCTTTGTTTTCTTTTCTTGGTGCCAGCTGTAATCAGTGTCTGCCTTTCCTCTGATTCCCTCTTCCTGCATTCCCCCTTTCTGCTTGTTACTAGGCAAAAACCTTTTGTACGTTCTCCTTGTCTGAGCTCTCTGCTTTAGTGAGTAAATTTTCACTTCAAGGTCCTCTTAGTTCTAGTTGGTATTTTTCCACTCTAGTGTCCCTTCATTTTACCTTATTAAAGTACTATCCCTGCTTGAGCTCACTGAACTCAACCAAAATCAGTCAGGGGTACTTTGATTGTGCTTTCTTTGCATGGCAGGGGGTTGGACTAGATGGCCCATGTGGTCTCTTCCAACTCTATTATTCTATGATTCTATGATTCTAAAATGGTACCTATGTCTACCATTTCCTTTCTTCAACTAAAGTCCCTGGTTGTACTTAGTTTTGCATTGTTATGACACAGAGTTTTAAAAGATCAGGAAAAGTAAAACATTCCGGCTCCTTGGGGCAGTATTTCTAAAGTAGCTAGAATGCCAATACAATGTTTTTGTAAATAATAACAATTATTCATGTATAATGCTTTCATATTTTAGAGAATAAACAGTTACACTTCTTTCATATAGATAGCTTGTTCCCAAGGACAATGCTTACTTAGAGCATAAATCTACTTAAAGAAAAATATGTTTTAACAACTACCGATTCTGTTTTATTATGTGCACAGCTCCTCTGTTGAAAACGTGGGAAAACGTGCTTAACTCTGCTTAGATTGTGTCTTTATTTCATGATTTTTAGATTTTATAGAAGGTCACATTTCATAAAGTTCTAATCAGAAGCAAAAGTTAATAATTCTGTATAACATGGTGAGAAAATAATAATTTGGAGAGAAAAAAGAGATGATTATTGGAGATATATGGATTATCTTTATATTACTAGTGGCATACAGTTAAAAATTTGTGTGCCATAGCATGCATACACCAATTAGCATCATTCTTTTAACGTAAGTATGACTATTAAAGATAAGGAAACAATGACATTGTTCTAGCTATAGCTCATTTTATAGGCAGATAGAAAAGTTGAAAAGTTTATCCTAAGCACTCCATTGTAACAAGATGAACACTACTCCAACAATCACTCCTTCTGACCCAGATTTCCCTAATTCTTTGCAGATTTAATCTATGTCTTATCTCAAAGCAAATATCTAGAGTAGTTCTTTCTCACTATCTTGGTTCAGTCAATATAGCTAGAGATAATAATAACCCTCTTACCTTTTACATTATAACACATGAGAAAAAAATGAGATTAGTTCTTTTACGGGGAGGGCAGTAAGTATAGTGATTTGTGAATTGGACTATGACTCTGGAGATCACGAGCAAGTCATGCTCTCTCAGCTTTAGGCAAAGGCAAAACCTCCCTGAAGAAATATTGACAAGAAAAAGTCACATTAGGATTCCCATAAATCAGAAACAGCAGCAACAGATAATTTAGGAGAGGCTAGGATTGTGTCACCTATGCACAGGCCTGTAACCGCGGGGGGGGGGGGGGGGTGGGGGTTTCCCCCACCCCCAAAAATTTTCAGGTTAAAAAAAAACCTGGTTTACTCATGAATTTTAACTGGTTAACCAAATCCCCATGCTAAGTCTATGAGACACAAAAAATTAAGAGTCCCTCCAGAACTGCAAGCACTATCTCAAGCAAATATTGACAGTTTATTCACATTGTCATTACTTGCAGCAATAGCCGATGTAGTGAAGCAACCAAGTTGGGGGGGGGTGTTGAATGCTCTCATTAAGGAGGCCAGACTTGGTGGAGGTGGTTGACAGGGGCAGGGCTGCAGGCTGTTGAAGGCTGCTCTGCTGTGCTCTTTGCTTCAGCATGAGCTAGGAGGCAGGTTTCAACCCCCCCCCCCTGTGAAATTTTCAAACCCCCCCCCCCCCCGATATATATTTTTTTGCTACGGCCCTGCCTATGCATTCAAATATAGGGAACCAGTGGCTCTCCAGGTGCTGCTGAACTACAACTCCAATCACTGGCCTGACAGCTGGAAGTCAGAATCTATTAGCATTTGAGGGATTATAAAGTGAACAGCTATGTTTGAACAACCTTCCAAACTAATCATTAAGTTGCCTTTCATTCATATGTGGACATAATATTGGAATTCTTCTGTTTCCTACCTTACAGAGAACATTTGGAAGGTTGACTGATTTAACGATAAAGGCTAAATCAAACACAGCACTAGCAAAAAGAAAACCTCTATTACTTATATTGGCTTATACCATTGGCCAAGTAGTTGTGTAAGCGGCCATGCACCCCAGAGCTATTTCTGAAAATGCACATCTCTGAGTTAATTCTGAAAATGCTATGGGCTATGTGGTATCGTAATGACTTCACTGCTTAGAGGCCAAAGAAAGAAATCAAGAAGCCATGAAGAAGGGTCTATGAACTGGATAACAAATGCATAGAATACTGAGCAAACAAACAAGATATTTGGTGTTTCCTCACTATGGTGAGAGGTAGTACTTATTTCAGATCTGAACGTATATGTATAAATTAGAATATGCTAATGTTTATGTAAATTAAAATCTTCTTTTGTACTCTTTCCTGTTGATTTTTTTTCTTTTAAAAAAAGTATAGATGGTCTCCCTACAATTAGATGGTAAGCTTATGGGCAGGGAACTGCTTTGTAGTTCTTTTATTAATAAAGTGTCATGTATAGTATATTAATAACAGATAATAATGATAATAATGTACAGCTGTTCTAAAATCCAACACGTGTTCTTTCTCTTTAACAGCTCAGGAAAAAGAATTGCTGTTGTTATGGCAGTTTTATCTCCAAATTATTCAGACAAATAAAATGTTTTAATACATTAATAAATTGTGATATTGTTGAATAACTAAAACTCAAATAATTGACTGTATTGTCTTGTTCTGGAACAGCTGTTCCAGGAGCTCTAGATTTATTTGCTGTGTTTAAATGTTTGTGTGCAATCCCATGCTTGGGATTTTGCAGCAGGGGGTTTCCTGTTATAATTTGCATTTATAGGGTAAGCCACCTGCCAGTTATAGTTAGGTTCCCTGGTCCCGCCCCTTTTTGAGTTTTGGAGGGAACAGGAGCCATTTTGAGTTAGTTCTCACAGAGAAGCCTTGCGCACAGGACATAGAACGAAGTGGCTCCTGTAGAAAAGCTTCGTCTTTTACAGCTTGGCCGGGGTTATACAGCCCTACAGCTTGGCCAGGAGACATACAGCCACAGCTTGGCTGAGGGACTTCAGCCAGCCATCACTGGGAAGTGAACATCTTCCTCCTCCTGGAAGTTCTGCAAAGTCTCTGTTCGGTAAGGGCCCTTCGCGGCAACCATAAAGCAGATTGGACCGGGTGTAGGGGTCCCACGCCAACAGAAGAGAAGACAGATTGCCCAGGTAGAGGTCGGGGATTTTCCCAACAGTGAAGGAACAGTTGCCTGCCTTTAGACTAGCCTATAGACTGTTAAGAAAGCTTGAAAGTACCTGTTTGTTTTCATCAATAAAGAACTTTGTTGGATTTACTTTAAGCAGTCTAAAGACTCTGTTTGGGGGAATCTAAGGGCCTTTAATCTGAGCCCCGGCGTCCCGTTGGGCACAGAGAATTAATGTCCTGTGTACAGTCTAATGCACAGGCCCAGCGTGCGACAGCACATGTCTACAGAACAGTATTTCCTAAAGAATAAACTGGACAATCAACCAGTGCTGCTATATATTATTTACCACCTAAGAAAGATATAAATAACTCATTCTTCCAATCAGTACGTCTGGCTTTGTCAAGAACATTTAGTTCCCTAGTGGTCTAACAATATAGCTGGGTGCAGGAGTCAACCATATCTGAGACTGAAAACCAGCAGGACATATTATTGGTCACATCACGGTAACTGCATGTTAACTAGCTCACAGTCTGCATTTTCATTTTGCAATTACTGTAATTTCTCTGAGTTAAAGAGCCATTACTTTAAGTAGTATGACATGAGATGGCGGATTCAACAACAAAAGAGTGCAGTCTGTAGTTTTCCCAGGCCAACCATTAAGCAAAATGAGGCAAGTGTCTAAGAAAACAGATTTATCTTTAAAAAATAACAAGCAGTTATTTGATTACTTCATATATTAATAGTGTGTTTTTATTACTAGGGATAAAGAAAAAAACTGAATTTTTTCCAAAGTTTGGAGAAAACCTTTTTTTAACTGTAATTCTCATAAAAGATCATTTTTTTCTAGGATTTTCTTCCTGAGATGCCAAAATAGCTTGATTTTGATTTTGGAGACGTGCCATTTGCATTCTATCTCTGAGAGCAAAACGTCTTGGGTCACCCACATTCCTAGGATGAAATCTTGCATTTGTCTTCCAGACCCAACATGAAAGTCAGTAATAAAGCAGTTTAGAAAGAACAATTCCCAGGTAAGGAGCAAGCAGTGACCCACAGGTCATCCTCATCCAAAAACCTTTTCATTTAATCCTGAAGTCTCTGATCTTTCACTCTAGTTCCTTTGCTTTGATCAGTTTTCTGAACATAAGCAGCACTTTGAGGTCAAGATGCTTCATATTAGTGATAGCGACAAAAGAGTTAAAACATAAAACATTTCATGTCATATACGCTTTGTTGCTACAGCTTTATGGTAACATCTGCTCTGGGAATGTTCTAAGTTCTGAAACTAAACTCTTCATCACTTGTCTCATGAAGAATTAATTACTTTTTCTAAAACATCCTTATGCAACAGGAAGGAAAGAGTAGTCATACACCATGTGGAAATTTTTACTTGTTATCTCAGTTATTTCACTTCAGGCATGGCTTATAAAAGTATTCTGCAAGAAAAGGGACCAAATGTACCACTGGGGATGGAGGGGCGGGTGGCAAAAGGTAACGAAGACACTGGCTGTCACAGATAAAGAAGATAGATTATGGGAGAATCTATCCAGTAACATCTCATGAGGCCTTTTTAACAAACCAATGCAAGACATATACCAGGAAAAATTACACAGTAAGGAACACATTCTGTATCTAACTGGTCTTTTGAGCAAGGTGCATTCTGTAAACACATACTGGTATTGCTATAAATGCCCTGGCTAATGTCCACAGAATAGCTAGCACTTTCTGAAACGGCCCTTTAATAAGGAGACACATCAGTTTGGGATAGGTGGCATACTTATTCACCCATTTACTGTCAGAAAAAAGATGTTGTCAGCAAGATCTGTAAGTGGACACATTAGGATCCTTTAAAAAAAAAAAGAATAGGAGAAAGGGGGGCACAGAACTGAAAGCTGAAGGAGGATATGATTGCTGACAAAATCTGACATGAAGCATTGGATTTGTTATTGGTAAGCATGTTATTCTGATTTTTTCCCATTATAGCTTGAAAAAAATGTTTTTGGGGGTCACAAGTTCCAGAATCCCACAGCTAAAATGGTGCTCTCTGATCTCAACTTATACTCAACTTGTACTTGTGCAATTTAGCCCAGATATTACAATTCCATTTAATTTTCTGATAGTGTTGCCACATTTTCAAAACAGCAATAAAGGACTTTTAAAGAACTGCTTCTTGGCAGGAGTTGGACAGGATGGACCACAAGGTCAAGTCTTCTGTTGATTTAGGGCTATCCCATGAGATTTCGTAGGACAGGAATATTCAGTAGCAGTTTTGCCAGTTCTTTCCTCATAAATATAGTCTACAGTATCCAATATATATGACCAAGTGTAATTATCTGCACTAACAATACAATCACAAAACTAAAGAGTAAGTATCAGTGAAATTCATGGGATCATCAGAAGTTGACAGGTGACTGGCATCGGTGAACACAATGGGATTTAACTACTTTGTTTTCTCCTCACAGCTGTATTGAGGACCAAAGGTTGAACCCAAAAGATTCATGGCAGAAATTGTGATGATTTGAAGCATGAAGGGAAAAACAGGACATACAGTCCCACAGATCTTCTTCTATTCCATTCAACTATCTCACCCATTAATTTTTGCTGTTCATGGACTGATTTCCAAGAGTAAAGAAACGGCAAGGGAAATTGATAGGAGAAAATTAATAGCAGGAGGAGACCATGAGGGCAAATCAGGCCTGATCAGAGAGATTTTGCTACCTGAGGCTATTTGGAGTAACAGAAGTATGTGTTCTCTGAGGAACAACCTTCACACATCGACCAATAAACAGCACCCCAAACTGAATCCTACATTGCTAACACAACACATAAAAATGTTTTTTAAACCCCAAACAAAAACCAACGTTACCTTGGCTATTTTTTCTGCAGCCACTCTTCAAAATTCTTAAGTGGCTGCATAAAGCACATTTCAGCTAGGAAATGAAATAACAGCTACTTTCAACTGCACAATATCATCTATTCCGCAGTGAACTGAATTTAAAACACAACTATTTGGCTGGAGTGCATGCCAGCTTGAGGAAAATGCAAGCAGTGTACTTACTTCAAGACTCTAAGCAAATTGTCCAAAATCAATGGACAATTCTGAAGAGATGCTAGTGAAAGCATTTTATATTTATTTCTGCAACATTTCTTTATTATTGTCTCCAATTGTGCTACCCATAGTATAAAGAGTAAATGCTTTATGGACCATATATCTCCTTCAAATGCACTCTGGTTTTTATAAGTCCAGGAATACTGAAGCATGTTTAAACCAATGGGAGATATATAGTGCCATTCCATGATTTGATGGCAGCTGGATATGGACACCATTATGGACCCTCCTAATCTAAGACAGAAAGAATATGCCAACTGCAAATTCTCTCACACTGTCCTTAACCTGCTTGAGTGAAGAAACAAGGACAACAGTATTAGGTGGATGGACCTTTGCTAGTTTCAGTGCCCTGGCAAACACCCAGACCAAGCAATTATTGAAGCAGAGCTTGGCGCAGTGACATAGTGTATGAGAATAGATTAGGTTACTTGATGAAATTCCTTCCTTTCTATTTGCTAACATGGCTTTTTGTCTTTGTGTATATGTGTGCTCATCAACTATATCCTGGTGGCAACAGCACACCAGGCACTTTGGTTGGAAATAACAGCCTCCTGTTAAACCATCAATGGCACCAAGTCCTAATCAAATAAGGGAACAAGGACAAAATTGAAAATCATGCATGGTAAGCAATTTAATTTCCAACTACTTCAAATTTAAATCCAGGTAGGGTGAAAACATATGAGGTCATAATGTTCACATTGCTGTTGTTTACTGCATTTAAATACCGCTTTTCTCACCTCTGAGGGATCTCAGAGCATCCAAAGCCTTCAAAGACTGCATTTCCAAGCCAAGTCATACAAGTCTTGGAAACATCACTACTTCCAAGGTTAATGTCCCAACATTCCAGACAGGAGAAAGCAATGGCCAGATTCATTGTCCCACTAGACCAGTTTGAAAACCCAGTGACAGGGATTTGTACTTCAACCAACCCTGACCCCCTGGAACAAGTCTGTCAATAGCTTCCACCACACAATTTGCTAATTTTTTTTCTAGATTTACAACTAATTACAACCAGTCCACAACTCAGAGTTGCTCAAGAAACTTCAGCAAGCACCATTCTGCAACATATTGAAAAGACTGCCAAAACATTTACATTGTAATATTCTTAACTGCATCCAACTTTCTATTCAAAATGTAAGCATCCATTGTATTTCCCACTTCACATGCAAGAGATATAAAAACAATGACATTAAACATACTTTGTGGTGAGGTGTACAGAAGCTCTCAGTCACATCTTCATTCTTATAATCCATTGGTTTTATTTTGCCATATTTGATGGTGATTTAAAATATTCTTTGTCTTGTTCTTGATATTACCACCTGAAAAGTTAAAAGAATGCCTGTTTATATCACAATAGTTGAGTACACTACATGAATACACTGAAAAATATTTCCATAAGCCTCCATTCCATCATCCTCCATTCTTCAACCATTTGCAATGATGAGATTGGATGTCAGGGCGATCTGGCTGCGACATCTGTCACCCCATTGAGCGCCAGGGTCGGTTCGGCTAATCTGGCTGGCTAGGCGGGTGTCCCCTTACTCCCTCAACGCTCCATGTGCATCCCTCCCGAAGCTGCACGCTCGGTGGAAGAGAACAACATCCCAGGTATAGAAGGAGTGCACCAAGGTCTCCAGTCTTTGGTCCTGGGTATACAATAGCTGTGCTCCCCTGCTAGAACCTCCAAACAAGCTCAAGGATTATATGACAGTGTGGACTTAGATAATCCAATTCAAAGCAGATATTGTGGATTATCTGCCTTGATATTCTGGGTTATATGGCTGTGTGGGAGGGCCCTCAGTGAAACAGTGTCATTTCATACAAAAAAATAGATAACAGAACAACTTTGGAAATCACTCTCATCCTATTTCTTTGAAACGCCTATATTCATGAAAAATTCAGGACAAGCTACCATCATTCATACCAGTCCATTTTTCTTAACTTTTCAGTGATTTCAATTTATGCAAGAATTCCATTTGTGTTTTCAAACTCTGCCTTGTCACAGTGTACAACCCAAGAATAATGGGTTTTTTAAAGACTCCCATTTGTAAACAAACTAAATTCATAATCTGTGGTCTGCAGCAGATGACTTCTTTATCAACTGACTCCAATTTATTGTCTCATTTAAAACAATACATTCATTATTTGAATAAGCACTGTAACAGCAATAAATACTGTAAAGCAACCATGGGATAAAATACCAAACAGCAGATGGAATAAGAGGACAAAACATCTGTCAAAATCATAGCAACCATTTATGGTCCAAAGCCTTTCCAACACGGAAGATTTAGACTATGAAAGTCCTTTAGAGTTGGCCAGACAAACCTCTCTCTGGAGAGATTTATATTTATTTTCAATTGCTGCAGTTACTGAAAAGGTCCTCTCCCCAGTCCCAATTAGACAACTTTCTGGGAAAGTTGGAACACACAGGAGACCCTCTGCCAACTATTTTAACAAGCAAGCAGGATCAGATGACAAAAGCCAGTCCTTTAAATATCCTGTTCTTCATACTATAAAAGGGTTTTAATGGCCATCATCAGTATTTTATTTGCACCTGAAAACAAAATGGAAAGCAATATAAATATGTTGCTGTGTGTCTTTCACTAACTTTCAGTTTATTATTACCTTACAGCAAACTTATCACAGGGTTCTCTCAGCATAATTATTCAGAAGGAGGTTGTCATAATCTATTCTGAGGTCGTGAGGGTATGACTTGCCCAAAATAATCCAGTGTGTTTCTGGGGCTAAGATCTGAACCTTTGTCTTCCAGAATCCAAATCCAACACTCAAACCATTGCACCATGCCACCTCTCAACAAAGGGCTATAGAGGGGAAGTGACTTGATATTCATGAAATTGACCCTGTAATTCAAGGAAAAACTGTCACCCACAATTTCATAATTTCATTGATTGCTCAGCACACATTTACCTGGGAACATTTCCAAACAATTCAGCAAGTTTTACATCTGATCATACATGCGGAGACTGCACTCTTAATTTTTTACCTTTGATTCCAACCCACCTCCCAAAAAGACTGAATGCAGCAACTTTTACTGTTTGGGTTTCCTTTTGGGGGAGCCATTTCTGTGCAATAAAAGGATTGCCTGTCCCTCAGTTTGGTAGGAAGAAAAAGGAGTGTTAATACCTAGCTGCCAGAACAAGGGCCCATCTACAATTTATAATTTTCCAATAGTCAAAATCAGAGCTTCGCCTGCTGATTAATGTTTTATGGAGAACTGGTGGGATATGGTGGACTCATGGTGTGACCATTTCAGTGGTACAAGGCAAAGTAAGATATATTTTTTAAAAAATAGGTATGTCATCATGGTAGAAAAATGCAAAAATGGACATTTATTGTTCCTCAGAACTAAATGTCTGTCATGAAAACCATGGATCTGTCCCAAGTGCTATCTGGCTCTTTTCATGTTGCTGGGTATACTACGGACTTAGTTTTCTGCACTTACAGTGATCTGGAAGTGGAAGGACTTCATATAGTTGTGTTGTCATGGAGAGCCCATACCTGATCAGGTTTAGACTCACTGGAACTCACAGCCTGTGCAATGTTAAGATAGCCCAAGAGAACTTAGGGATCTGAATAGATTCCTGATGGCTCTTGAGTATTTCCTGTTGCCTCAACAGGCAATTTAGTCAGTTTGACCTCTACAACCACGAATCACCCCTGAAAGAAACTTTTGTCACTTGAAAGGGTGGGGCATAGAGTTTTAACTGATTAGCATTAGATGTCTTTCCCAGTGCACATAACCCCTAGCCTCAGTCATTCATAAGATGATGACCTCACAACACAAAGTTTAATAAAATATTCTCCAATTAGTAGAGGTTTTAAATATTTGTTTCTGGTTCAAAATAGTTAATAAAATTGATAACTCATTAGATTGTATGTAATATTTTGTGTAATTGTAATATGCATGCCCAGTGTGGAACACATCTCACCACGTTAAAACAGTGGATGTGGCCCTTAATGAGACATTCCGCATTATCACAGGAGGTCTACGTTCTGCACCACTGGAGAAATTATACTGTTTAGCTGGTATTGCATCACCTGACACCCGCCGGGAAGCAGCAGCCAATAATGAAAGGACAAAAGCAATGACATCTCTGGCCCATCCCCTGTTTGGATATCAGCCAGCATGCCAATGCCTTAAATCAAGAAATAGTTTTGTAAGATGTACAGAGATACTTGCAGGAACATCTCAGCAAGTGAGAGTCCAAAAGTGGCAGGCTAAAATCCGGAACCTCAAGCCATGGCTAATGCGGAATGAGAGACTCAGGAGACTGGATGACTTGGAAGGCGTTAAACAGACTGTGCTCTGGCACCACGAGATGAGAGCCAACCTTAAGAAATGGGGCCACAAAATGGAGTCCATGACATGCGAGTGTGGAGAAGAGAAAACCAAAGACCACCTATTACAATGCAGTCTGGGCCATGCAACATGCACAGTAGAGGACCTTCTTATAGCAACACCAGAGGCATTCTAAGTGGCCAGCTACTGGTCAAAGGAAATTTAGTACAATGCCAAGTTTTTTAAACTTTGTGTTTTTAAATACATTACAACTGCACTCTCAGATTGCTTCTGTTACTATAAATAAATAAATATTGCCATTGTGAAATATACTGTTTGAAACCGGGTCCATCGTTTTGAAATACCCTGTAGAATACATCGCATTAACCATGAAGCAAGTAAACCATTTTTTCATCTTGGCCACATTTGAGGTACTCAGGATAGGGATTAGTTATTATATCTGCCTAAACCACAGCCAAAACCTAAACAGTCAATCTGCACAGAATGACATCTGAGCTAAGATGCAGGAAACTTTTGCAATTATAATATGTAACAAACCCAGATCTTTTTTCTAATTTGTAGCCTGCTTGTATAAGGTATACCACAAAATGGAACACATCGTTGGATTAGTTGAACAATATGCATGGGAGGCAGGGGAAGAAAATACTAAACTCAAAGGAGTTAAATAAGAGAAAAAGATTGTCTGAAACCATCTGGAGCCATATGTTTTTCTAGTGGTTCAGCAAGATTAATTATTTTGAGAAGGCACGTATTCATTTAAAATATGGAGATCAATCAAAAGAAAATAAAACATGAAATTTTTTCAATCTAAACTCATCAAAACACCAGATGACATCACAGAATACAGTATTTTTTTTCAGGTTATTCAACATTACGAGTTTTCCTAAATGTAATACTTATACAAACTGGGCATTCAGGGAATATTAAATATCAGTGCTGTGCATAATATTTAACAGCTATTTTGGTTTTGAAGTAAGGGGAAATAACGAGATTGCCAATTTCTTGAAAGAGATAGTATAGTACAGGCAATCCCCAAGTTACAAACAAGGTTCTTTAGGTTGGTTCTTAAACTGAATTTGTTTGTAAGTCAGAACAGGTACATTTTTAAGTGTAACACCAGCCATATGCATATAAGCTTTGGATAGCATAGAGATGGGTTAACAATCCTATGGTGTTTATTTTGATGTCTGCGGACCTTTCCAGACATATCCTATATCCCAGGATATGATTCCAGGTTTTCTGTTTATGACAGAATATCCGACAGTGCAGGCTCATATAATCCAGTTTAAAGCAGAAACCCTGGTATCAGATCCTGGGACATAGGCGCTGTCTGGAAGGGCCCTGCATTCCCTGTTCAGAAGATTTCACCTCACTTTCTATCCCTGTGATAATTGGGTTCTGGAAAAAAATGATTTGTGGAAACACAGATTGGTGATAAAGCTTCCCCGTGATAATTTTTTCAGAAGTGAATTTCCCTTCCTAGGGGTAAATTTCTCTCACTTCCTGTTGTCTCACCCCTGTTTGTAACTACGAGTTGTTTCCAAGTCAAATGTTTTTAACTGCCTGTATGGTTTGTGATTTGAGGACACAGGAGACAATGGGCACATCTACACGGAAAATTTAGCAACAAATCAGCTCCGTGGTGGCTAAATGATGCGCAGCGCTGATCCAGGCCAAAGTTGCTTAACTCTGCCTTGAACCACATTAACGAAAGTTGCAGGTTGCTACAAATTCCGAGATGGAAGTAGTAACTGTTTAAAAGGTGCCTTGGGGACATGGGATTGTATTCACCATCCCCTCACATTCTTTACATCATAGTGGACAGTGGGCGTGACATGGATCCTGCTGGTGTCTCATCACCTGGAGTGAGGTTGGCTGGAGAACCGAGGAGATTGGAGAAGAGGGAGAGCACAATTCATCCTCACCTGTCTCCTCATTGCTCTGAAATACCAACTTACAGGCCCGTAGCCAGGATTTTGATTTGGGGGTGGGGGGGAAGGCTGAGTTTGATTCGCGCGGGGGGGGGGGGCTGAGTCTGAGTGAAAGAGGGTCTACCCTAGCAAACCTTTTGTATCGTTACCCCAATACCCCCATGCATATGAGATATATTGAGCACGGTGATCAAATCATGATATGAATAAACATAACAGTTTAAATAATGTACCAGTAAGGCCTTTTCACAGACCACCATGAGAATTTCAGGGGGGGGCTGAAGCCCCCAAAGCCCCCCCCTCCCCCCCGCCGGCTACATGCCTGCCAACTTACATCACTCCAGGTGATGAGTGTAGCACAACCTATGTTGCACCCACTAGCCTCTGCGATGAAAACAAGAGAGAATAGTAAGGCTGGCCCCAGTATAAGTGTTCTCCAGTCAGACTAGGAAACCCACTCAGTCACCTTGGGCAAGTTACAGTCTTTCAACCTCAGAGATAGGCAATGGCAAATCTCATCTGAACAAATCGTGCCATGATAGGTTCACCTTAGCATCACCATAATTTAAAAATCACTTGAAGGCACACAACAATTTCTTGTCTTTCAAATGAACATGAAGTTTAGAATTTTTTAAAGAGAAAATGAGCAATGATTAATAATCCAGTGTGATGCAATAGCTCAGGGGTCCTCAAACTTTTTAAACAGAGGGCCAGGTCACAGTGCCTCAAACTGTTGGAGGATAGGATTATAATTTGAAAATACCATGAATGAATCCCTATGCACACTGCACATATCTTATTTGTAGTGCAAAAAACACTTAAAACAATGCAATAATTAAAATGAAGAACAATTTTAACAAATATAAATGTATTAGTATTTCAATGAAAAGAGTGGGCTTGCTTTTGGCTGATGATATAGGATTGTTGATGTTGTTGTTGTGTGCCTTCATGTCGTTTCAGACTTAGGTTGACCCTGAGCGAGGGCCGGGTAAATGACCTTGGAGGGCTATACCCGGGCCCCGGGCCTTAGTTTGAGGACCCTTGCAATAGCTAGAATGCTGAATGGGAAAGTGAAAGATCCTAGTTCAAGGCCCCAGTACCACTATGCAACTCACTGGGTGACTTTGCACTCCCAGAAAGACTCTTAGCACAGGGTTGCCATGAGGAGAAAAATGAAGAAGAGCTAAATATCCTTGCTCAGGTCCTCTAAACTCAGGGCTGGTCCTTCCTTGATTGAGCCTTTAGGTGGACATCTGTCCTGTGCTCTTCCTCTTTTCCTATTTTTTCCTACTTTGTCAAGGTTTATCATTTTCCCTAATGAGTGATATCATCTCTTGACATATAGAAAATATGATAGACTGAACTTTGCTTAGAAACTAAAATTATGAATCTGGCACTATCATACTTTGGCCATATCTCTAGGATGAAACAGCTCTTTGATATTTGTTCCTGGTAATTTATTTCTCATAAGTCACATGAAAACAGTTCCTACTTCCCTTTCCAAAGCAATGGATTCACTGAGAAAAGGTTCTTTCTTATATTAATCTATCATCCTTTCATCTCTTCAGTGTATTAGTTCTAGTTTTTTTTAAAAAAAAAATCTTGATTATGCATTAGTCATCATTTTCCATTCTCAGTCTGAATTTCTCTTTGATTTCTCAGATTTTGTGGAAGAGGTCTAAGTTTTGCTATCTTCTTGCTTCTTGCCTGTCATTAACTCTTTAGGGAGTTTACTCACAATTTGTCATTCAATGTAGCTTTTCTTCCTTTTTTGAGAGAAGGTATTATCTTTTGGCATTCTTCCCCAACAATCCCCTGGCTTTGGTTCAGGGTGCTTCAGAATCCTTGTTAATTCGGCTTAACATTGCAAATCCATTCTTTATATGTCCTTTAAATTCTACACGGATCTATCAAAATATTACTTGAAGATGGAAAGTATAATAGCCTGAACTCAGCAAAGAATCTAAAATGACACAATGATTGATTTAGTGTTCTTTACTTCACTGTAGTCTTTAATATTATCGCAGCCCCTGGTGGCAGTGGGTTAAAGTGCTGAGGTGCTGAACTTGCTGCCTGAAAAGTCGGTGGTTTGAATCCGGGGAACGGAATGAGGTCCTGCTTTTAGCCCCAGCTTCTGCCAACTTAGCAGTTTGAAATAATGCAAATGTGAGTACATTAATAGGTACTGCTTTGGCAGGAAGGTAATGGCACTCCATGCAGTCATACTGGCCACATGACCTTGGAGGTGACTACGGACAACACTGACTTTTCAGCTTAGAAATTGAGATGACACCACTCCCCCAGAATCAGACTCAACTCAACTTAATGTCTAGGGAAAACCTTTATCTATACCTTAATATTATCAGTTCACAGTTTGTGCACCAATCTGCTCCTTGTCTTGTTTTTGCAGAAAGAATGGAATTTTCCCACCTTCTGCTTCAAGTTATCTACACTTTTTCATTTTTGTATTGACCATCAGCTGATGTTCATGTATACAGTACAACCCCTCTACCCATCGGACTGATGCCCGCAGTCTCACCTACACACATTGGACAAAATATGTCATCTCTAGACTTTTTCCAGGTCTTTTAGGCAATTCTAGGGCATGTTTTAAGTAGAAATTTTCACACATTGGAGGACCTACCAAATTCCAAGAGAGGTTACTGTTTTAGGAATTTTCTAGGTGACTCTGTGGTAACTTAATCCAGAAATCTCTCATTTCAGAGTTTGCTATTATCCACTATTTATTATTTCCACTATAAGCATAGGAACATACCTCCAGTGGATACAGTGGTAACTATACAGTTGTCAAATTGGCCTCACAAAATTTTATATGTCATTCTCCTCTTTTGTTTTTTGATCCTAGGCCAAATTTTCTGTTTACAATGTTTGGTTCTACTGTTTCTTATTTTTGCTTTTCAATCACTTATCAATATGTTCTGCTGATGTCCATGCTGATGTTTCATCTTGTTCAGCTTCCATAGTTGGAGCATAAATGTGGAATCTGGTAATATTAATCAGTTTTGTACAAAGCCTTATTAATATTATTTGATCATACTGTACATTACATCCCCAAACTGCTTTTCCTATATCTGGCCTCACTATTCATGTCTCTCCATTACTTCTTACATTTTTATTTACTAGTTATCTGATATATTAATTATCTGATGAGAACGTCCCATTCCTGCTTACATTAACTCACTCAACACAAGTATAACAATATTTATAAAATCTGTTCCTTGCTTCATAATGTTGAACTTCTCCTGACAGAATGCTCCTGAATATGAAATGCTTCTCACATTCCATATTCTTTCCAGCTTTGAACATTTTTTTAGCTCTGAGCATGCCAGTAGCTGAAACATCATTTCAGTTTGAGTCTAGTGTTGCATCATTAAACACAGCATTGCTTATATTTATACTCTGCTCTTTCCCTGTAGCTGGCCAAATCTTCTAGCATAATCTCGTCTCATTTTAGATGTCATAACAGCATTTCAATGGTAAGAGACATCACGATTCACCAATGCCTTCTGCACCATACTAAAAATAGTAGCTAAAGTACCACTACCATAGTTTCTGAGAAGTCATTTGCCCTTACCTTCTTGCACAAATGCTGATGCCCAGTAACTGTTTGGTACATTTAGTTTGACTCCTTAGAAAAAGACTATCTAATGTGCATGACCCAATTTCTAATAGGGATATTGCCAGCAAAGCCTCTTGCCTCACAGCAGGATGCAATGTCACCACCATAGAAAGGTAATGTATGGCAAGTATTGGCACAGATATGAAGTTAACTATTTTGCTAAGTAGCAGCAACTAGCAAGTCAATAATCTAAATTATATTTTTACAAAGTTAGTATTATCCATCAGTCTTATACTTTCTAACCATTTGCAAGTCATATTATGTTCCATCATAAAAATCCACAAAGTGCTAGACAGGATATTCTTATCACTACAGTTCTGTGATAGAAGTTACGAGAGGAAAACTTCTTCCTACAGTCTACC
Organism: Anolis sagrei ordinatus; assembly: GCF_025583915.1. NCBI lineage: Eukaryota > Metazoa > Chordata > Lepidosauria > Squamata > Anolidae > Anolis > Anolis sagrei. The sequence goes on from NW_026847660.1 coordinate 78,034,602, forward strand.
AAAATTTGCACACAAACTACATCTCCTTTCAGCACAAACCATTTTGCCTACAGCCTACACAGTAGGAGGATGTTTTGACAAGGATTCTTTATGATGCTGTTGCATATGCCTTGTCAAAGCTCTGTGATGCCTTGTGAAACAGAAGAAGCCTGCTCGTCTGTTAATGCTTCAAATTGGCAAGGTATACAGAGAGTGGGAGACAGTCTGATGTAATCTGGATGCTGTTTTGAATGGCGAAGACTGACTGCAGTGAGAATAGCTTGCTGTGAAAATTAGTGGCAGCCAGCCCCTGCAACCAACTTATTTATGATGCATGCAAGATGCTGTAATGAGTTAATGACTTTGATCAGGTCGTCGGACAGGACCTTTCGCCACCACCAGTGTTGCTGCAGAAAAACCACGCTACCCACACTGAGCCACATGGCACAGCACTGCTCAGTGAAAGGGCATCAGTCAGGATGGCATTTTAACACTGCTAAGAATCTAAGCTGAGAGCTGTTTGTTATGTCAACCTTGCTCCCCTAATGAGCTCGCCTATTTCTATCACATGGAGCTTCTTATTCCATAAATCCACCTGTAATTGTCCTTCTGACAAGAACTTCACAGCATGAAACACATTCACAGAGGCTTGCAGGTGACATCCTTCTTCTAGCCTTGTATGAAATAGTCCCCTTTAGACAAAAGTTATTATGATGTAGTAGTCATAATGTTAGACTGGGACTTGGAGATCCAGGCTTGAATCCTTTCTCAGCCACGGAACTCATTGTGTTACCTTGAACCAATTCCTCTCTCAGCCTGACCTTCCTCCCAGGACTGGAAAGATCATATTAGGTTTCTTGAACGGAAAGGTAGGATACAAATGTAAACACTAAACAAATATAACCCAATACATAAACAATAAATTAAACAAGGCTAATGTGACAGAGTCTCCTTCTCTGGAGGATGACCATTTGTCAGGAGTGCTTTGATTATATTTTCTTTTCTTTTTAAAACATTATTATTTTATTGTGTGTATGAAAAAAGGAGAAAGCTATTAATAACGATTCAATTATCACTTTTAAACAAACCCATACCCCTCTTAGCTCCCACCCGTGAACCCAACACCCAAGAATTTGGATAGTACTCAACATAGATCTCTTATCTATCAAGAATCTATCCTTGTATCTTGTTTTAATGAAATCTCTTTGTGGCTGCTTTCAAATCTACCTTTGTCTTCCATTCCAGATATCCAAATGCCAGCCTCTATTTATTTATAAATTCTTGGTTATTTCATCCTCTAATTTCATTTGTTAGCTTGGCCTGCATGTTAGGGAGTTGGACTAGATGGCCTTTGTGGTCTTTTCTATTCTCCTTTGTTCTTTACTTTTCTCTATCGTATTCTACTCCATAAATGTTCAAGTCTTTCATTTTTATTTGTTTCCTATGGTTTTAAAGGAAGCTTCTACATGCTATATTAATCGCCAATTGATAATCCAGCAAAGACACTTGGCTTGTTCCTCATGACTACGATCTTATACATATTTATGTAGAAGTACTTGCCATTAAAATAAAAGAGAAATGTTTCCAAGCAGATATGTGGCATTGTGCTGCCTCATCTTCTCAGTATTTTTTTAAAAAACCTTAACCAGCCATGTGTTTAGTAATATTTTGGCGTGATATTTGATCAAAAAACAGAAGCACAAAAATGGAAATAAACCTAGCATTCCCACTCTTTTGCAGGGTACTCATGCTTTTGAAGCTGCACAACCAGCAAGAGGTCAAGAGGTGAAGCCTTTTTCAATACTGAAAGATATAATCCTAGAGAAGTGATATAACTCTTAACGGAAGAAGAGCCTTGGCAGAAAATATTGTTTTGAAAAACAAGACTAGCTGTGAACTCATATTACTTTTCTTAACTGTTGCTCACATGGTTATGGAATACTTTTCTCAAAGTCGTAACTAGACAACTCAGATCAGAAAGGACCATACATTTTTCTATATATATCTTCTCCTAATGTGTATGATGTTAAATTATTAGGCTCTGTGTTCTTATCTGAACAGAGATTCCTACATCATCCATTCACTGGAAAACCACTCACATTAACACCAGAATACCTGAAGAAAACAGCCAGAATCTTACACATATGGAGGGGAATTTTTACAGATGGGAGTAAGCAGTCCAGAACAAATGCTGTCTCTATGGCACCCAAGAGTCCTCTAAAATTGAAGGCTAGCTTGTTTCATCTACCACAACTTTAATATAAGACATATCAGCTGGCAATTTTCAGCAGCTTGACTTTTATTTAGAGAGCAAATGCAGGGCCTTGTTAGGTGGCAACCGTTATACTCTCAAATGAGCACTGGAGAGAGTTACTTTCCCTATCAAAAGAGCAATGTTCTATCCATTCCAGCGCTGTCCTTCATTGTGATCAGACTGGTGATGTTCATGAGAAAATCAAACAATGCCAAAATAGTGATCTCCATCTATTGCTTCCAACTTCTGGCAATGAAAACTGAAGACGGATTCCTAACATGTATTCATAGATTGTCTAAGGTGATCTACTGAGTTTCCATGGCTGGTCACTATAAAGTTGTAGTTCAATACTCAAACCAATCATCACCCTCACTCTCGAAGGCCCACAAATGCCCACACAACACAGCTTGACCAATTCTGTGGCCATTCCATCAATTCCACAAAATTCTTGCACTGATGCTGCATATTTTCTTGGTGCGTGAGTTCACCCAACCTGTTTTAAAGCACAACTGTGCACCTGGATTGTTCTGGAAATGCAATTGTACTTTAAATTTAAGATATGTACACCCCATTCTTATATAGAAACACGTGGTTCTTTTTGCCACTATTCTGCCAATAAAAATTAACAATAAGTTAGAAATTTATGGTGAAAGGTCATGAAATCGATCATGAAAGGTCATGAAATCGATTTCCTTGGGAATTTCCAACCTCTGTCATTCATAGAGTCACCATAAGTCAGCAGAAAATTTCAAGGTGCACACACACATAGAAAACAACTGCCTTTGATATTTTCTCTTATCAATTGGTTTCTCCAGATGTCATCTGACTGTAGTGTTATATGAGAGGGAGAAAAATAGTAATGAAAGGTATTTTCTCTCCTGAATTCAATGATCATGATCAGTCTGGATGAAAGATTTGCTTGTCTGGATTGTCTCCCTTCTAATGGCTTTTCTTCCAGGCAGTATATCTTTATTTTAGTTTGTAGACATATCACACAGAATAACCTTCTACAGAAATAAATGGAGCTGTAAACATCACACATTATGTTTTCCCTAGCAGACATAAATTGTTAGGAAGCACATTCCTTACTCCCAAGCAGTAGTGTCTGTAATACCTGGGCTTTAAAGGCACTATTCAAGTTGCTGTACTTGTTTTGAGAAAGATGATTCAGCATCTCAGATCATTCAGCAACTTTGGGGGATCCTAAAGAGGTAGTGGTCTGCTCTCTCCAAAAATATATCACACTTCTGCTTCAGAATATGAGAAAGTGGGTTCATTTATATTTCGCTAATAGGAATTCCCAGAAGCATCTGACTGTCCCTATATCAAAAAGGATCCAAATCCATCAAATGTTACCATACTTCCTTAATATCCTATTCCATAGCACGCTTTCTCAGTCATGACTTGCATACATATGTGAACCATGACTTGTGCGTGTATATGCCTGTTGATTTGTCACAACCCCATGAATTTCATAAGGTTTTCTTGGCAGTAGCTTCCCCAGTTTCTTTCTCTGAAATATAACTTGCACCATCTCATATTCATTGGCAATCTTCTATCTGAGTACTAACCAGGACTGACTCTGCTTATCTTTCAAGATCAGATGGGTTCTGACACCTTTAGGGTATTTAGTCCTTGAATCATGGCAAAATCTTAAAAACATTGCATTTAAACCAAAGTCAGAATATATTCAAATGTCTAATTCTAAACACACTGTGTATCATCCCAGGAAAAGTGAGCCTTGGCATCTGAACCCTCATATAATGTTTCCCCATGAATGTTTTTGTTCAGGAAGTTGTCATCTTCATTAACATTTTTGTTCATAGCCTTTAAATTCATTGCTTCTTTCCATCCTCTCCGCCAATATATTCTCTCCCTGTCCATATCCAGCATGAAGACTAAGAACATTAGTGTACAAGTGTGAAATAAACTTTCTGCTTCTTAACTGGATTATAGATTCTTCTCAGCAGCTGAATCCTGAAAAATTCCTGTAGAATCCTTAGCATCTAAAGAATCCCTGAAAATCAGGCCTGCCAGACATATGCTTACCATAATTAGCTTAGTGCCTGTGTATTGCAGATAACTTTGAAAGCATTTGCTCAAAAACACTTGTATAAACAAGGATGGTTACAGGGGGTCATTCCTGGGAAGATGGAATGCTTCTAAATACATAGATTTTTTTCTCATTTCTAAATGTCAGGTGGGTAACAATAATGTGGAAGAACATTCAATATCTTTTTTTATATTGTATAACAGGCAATTTGTTCACAGTGACTAGGACAAGATACAGAATTCTGCTAATGAAAAATATTCAAAAGTTCTTGTGTACAAGAGCAGTTGATTCTTGAAACTGGTGTTAAATGAGTAGAGCTTTGGTGTTTTTGTTTTGTTTTGTAAGCAAACCCAAATGGAGCTGGAATGACAGTGCCAGGAACAAGTTGAAGAATGGAAACACAAGTCAAGAGATATCCTTTGGCTGAAGTATTACCTAAAGCAAATCTAGTGATTCACTCTCAAATATTAAAGTTTTCAAGGTTTTTCTTGGTGCGGTCTTGCTCTCTTTCAAATGTCTTATGCACATTTACTGAGAAGAAAGCCCTTCTATGTTTAAAGTAGCTAGTAAATCTCCATATAATAGCTGTGAGCATGTATACATTCACACTAACACATACCACTTCATGCATTCAGATCATTTGAACTAAAAAAAACCATTTTCTCTACTTTAACTACAAAGTTTTCAAGTCATTCTGCCCCATTAATTTATTATTGGAGAAAGTGTGTCCATCACATACACATGCTCTTATCTATAGTTGTAGTCATGTTTTACTCCTGAGCTTCAATCACTTATTACATTGTGTGTATTTGTGTCTGGCTGGCAAAGAGTTAAAGGTATTTCCTTTAGTATTTGGTATAATAACCACTGGCTCTTTATAGCTTCCAAAAGAGCTACCAATGTTGTCTGTACATTGGCTAGATCAGTGGTTTGACTTTTGAAGGTTTGACTTTTGCAGATTTCATTATTCACGGATTTGATTATAATGTTGACTCTATTAACCTCCAGGGCCTCTGGCACAACTCCCTCCAGAAACCATGCTGGTGTACTTATGAGATTTCCAGAAAGAATCTCTGGGTCCTCCAGCAGAATCCTCTTTTTAGTTTTCAACAGGAACCAACAATAGAGTCATGCTAGAGGACCTAAAAATCCTTAGAGAAGTTTTAAAAAAACAACAACACTGCCTTTATTCACTTTCAAGACAATCCTGAGCCCCTAACTCTTGCAAATGTTGAGGGTTGATTGTAGTCTGTTTTACTTCTGAGCGTCAAACACTCATTCTATGTTTTATGCCAGTGTCTGGCTGATGACAAGTTAAAGATATCTATATTAATATTTGGCCTAACACCACTGAACCTCCTCAGCATCCCGAAGAGCAACCAAAGCTCTTTGCACTTTACCTAGCTCACTGCTATACAGTAGACTTGCAGTTAATTGGCATCTATGGGGATTGATAGATGACAGATAAGGTAGTTTCTGGTTGCTTAAGAGTTACAATTAAAACAGGCCTAATACTATAACCTATACCAAAGTTTACCATAAACTCCATATTTACTTGATATTAATATTGAAAAATGGTAATTTAAAAAAAAATAATGACAAACTTAAGTTTTAATGTATTATAAATATATTTTATTTTTTATTGAAAGGATTGTTTCTTCAGTGTTTTTGATGGTTGCTTGGGAATTCCGATTGTGTGAGTTCCGGTTAACCGAGGGTGTACTGTACTGTACTCACACACACGTGTATATGTGTAGACAGTCCCCAAGTTACAAACACCCAACTTACAAAGGGAAGAACCGGGGTAACACAACAGAAAGTGAAAGAAATTTTGCCCTTGGAAGGGAAATTTATTCCTAGAAGAGTTATCACAGGGAAAAGGTGTCTCCGCTGAAGCTTTCTCACCAATCTTCGTTTCCACAACAAGCCACATTGTTCAAAATCCAATTATCACAAGGACACCACAGGGGTGTTAACCCTTCCCTCTGCTACCCAAAACTTATATATATGGAATCCTTTAGTCTATTGTTCCTCCAAAATGTTGTCGTATTTTAATAAAATATTGTTGTATTTTATAGCACTGAATGTTTGCCTTTTATGAACTGCCCTGATGGGGACTGCCCCCATGGGGAGATAAGTTGGAATAGAAATAAAGTTTTCCTTGAGTTACTGTACATTTTCCAGGCTGTATGGCCATGTTCCAAAAGCATTCTCTCCTGACGTTTCGCCCACATCTATGGCAGGCATCCTCTAAGGTTGTGAGGTTTGTTGGAAACTAGGCAAGTGGAGTTTATATATCTGTGGAATGCCAGGCTTCGAAGCTGCAAGGCTATTCAATACTGCAACAGGCCAACTGCAACATTCACACTTGCCTCCAACAGACAAGAGTTCTTTCTCCCACCCTGGACCTTCCAGAGATATATAAATCTCACTTGCATAGTTTCCAACACACCTCACAACCTCTGAGGATGTTTATTTGTTTACAGTATTTATATACCGCCTTTCTCTCCCTTGGGGGGACTCAAGGCCGTAGATGTGGGAGAAAGATAAGGAGACAATGCTTCTGAAACATGGCCTTACAGTCTGGAAAACTCACAGCAACCCAGTGATTCCGGCCATGAAAGCCTTCAACAACACAAGGTTTTACTTACTTTTTATTATATATATATATTTAAAGCATTTATATTCCGGCCTTCTCGCCCCAAAGGGGACTCAGGGCGGAGCACAGCATATATAGAGAGCAACCATTCAATACCGGAACATAAAATAAACTATAAATATACATAAATGCTAAAATCAGTTGTCTCCACATAGTTTAAAATCATCTTAAATCAGCCATACCGAATCCAGTCAGCAGGGTAAAATTTCCTTATCGTGTTCATAATATGGGGACTTCCTCTCTCTATGTGTGTGTGTACCTGCTCACGGGCCTCTATACCGAGAGGCTGCAGAACCCACTACCTCCAGGGCATTACTCCTGAAACAGCTGCCTTGTTGGAAAACTATTACAGGCTCCACAACGAAGACCCATTTAGTGAGCAGACTCTTCAGGCAGCGCAGAGCATTGTGTCCTCCATCTCTGAAGCCAAGAAAGAACAGTGGATCAAGTTGATCACAGAGGTCGACATGGGCAGGAGCAGCCAGAAGGCGTGGAGGCTGCTGAGACGGCTGAGCAACGATCCCTCACAAACTAATACCCATGCCAACATAAAGGCAGATCAGATAGCACACCAACTCTTGAAGAATGGGAAACCCAACCTTGCCACCAAAGTAGGAAAGAAACCAATAGCCAGACAACCAGAGATTGAGAACAACAACCTTCATGAACCTTTTACATCTACTGAATTGGACATGGCTCTCAATAAATGTAAAAATGGCAAAGCAGCTGGCCTGGATGATCTACGGATGGAACAAATCAAGAACTTTGGTCCAAAAGCAAGGCGCTGGCTGCTGGAGCTGATGAACAACTGCACTGCATCCTGTCAGATCCCCAAAATCTGGAGGAAAGCAAGAGTCATCGCCATCTTGAAGCCAGGCAAAGACCGTAATGACCCAAAAAGCTACAGACCAATCTCCCTGTTGTGCCACCTCTACAAAGTTCTGGAGAGACTTATTTTGCATAGAATTATGGAAAAAATAGACCCCTGTCTGATCCCACAGCAAGCTGGCTTCAGAAAAGGCAAAAGCTGCACATCGCAAGTGCTGAACCTGACTCAGCACATAGAAGATGGCTTTGAAAGGCAGCAGATCACCGGAGCTGTCTTCATAGACCTGTCAGCAGCCTATGATACTGTGAACCACCGCCTCCTCCTGAGAAAAATGTATAATATCACAAAGGACGACCACCTCACCCGCCTCATAGGAAACCTGCTACAAAACAGGAGCTTTTTTGTTGAGTTCCAGGGCCAGAGAAGCAGATGGCGGAAACAGAAGAACGGCCTGCCTCAGGTGAGCGTGCTTGCTCCATCCATGTTCAACATCTACACAAATGACCAGCCACTGCCAGAAGGGACAGAGAGTTTCATCTATGCTGATGATCGTGCCATTACTGCTCAAGCAGGGAGCTTTGAGATGGTAGAACAGAAACTCTCCGAAGCTCTAGGTGCTCTTACTGCCTATTACAGGGAAAACCAACTGATCCCTAATCCATCTAAAACACAGACATGCGCCTTTCACCTTAAGAACAGACAAGCATCCCGAGCTCTGAGGATTACCTGGGAAGGAATCCCACTGGAGCATTGCAGCGCACCCAAATACCTGGGAGTCACTTTGGACCGTGCTCTGACCTACAAGAAGCACTGCCTGAACATCAAACAAAAAGTGGGCGCTAGAAACAACATCATACGAAAGCTGACTGGCACAACCTGGGGATCACAACCAGACACAGTGAAGACATCTGCCCTTGCGCTATGCTACTCTGCTGCTGAGTATGCATGCCCAGTGTGGAACACATCTCACCACACTAAAACAGTAGATGTGGCTCTTAATGAGACATGCCGCATTATCACAGGGTGTCTGCGCCCTCACACCACTGGAGAAATTGCACTGCTTAGCCGGTATTGCACCACCTGACATCCGCCGGGAAGTAGCAGCCAATAGTGAAAGGACCAAGGCAGAGACATCTCCAGCTCATCCCTGTTTGGGTATCAGCCAACTCCCACAATTCCTTGAGGCTCGGCATTCGCCCCAAAGGCTTACCTTGGCCCAACGAGGTTTGTTTGGCTCTTTTTCATGGAGGACGGGCAGCAAAGGGGGAGAGACGAGCGTAACGTAGCTGTGCAGATGGCGAGGAAGGATGCGGAGCCCACAGACTGGCCTCGGAGGGAGAGAGCGGGCGGAAACCCCTGCGGGCAACGCGCTTCCTCGCCGCTTCGGCCCTTAGCACCCGCCCCGCATGGACCCCCTCCCTAGCAACGACGCCGGCTGAGTGACGTCGTGCAGAGCTTGTCGGGGAAAAGGGAAGGCGAAGGCTGGAGGGAAAGGGCTCTGCGCTGTTTAAGCGGCGAGGAGGCGCGTTGCCCGCAGGGGTTTCCGCCCGCTCTCTCCCTCCGAGGCCAGTCTGTAGGCTCCGCATCCTTCCTCGCCATCTGCACAGCTACGTTACGCTCGTCTCTCCCCCTTTGCTGCCCGTCCTCCATGAAAAAGAGCCAAACAAACCTCGTTGGGCCAAGGTAAGCCTTTGGGGCGAATGCCGAGCCTCAAGGAATTGTGGGAGTTGAAGTCCACCACACCTGGAGGGCCAAAGGTTCCCGACCCCTGACTTAAATCAAGACATAGTTTTCTTAGATCTACAGAGACACTCGCTGGAACACCCCAGCAAGCGAGAGTCCAAAAGTGGCAGGCCCAAACCCAGCACCTCATCATGGGTGATACCAGATGAGAGACTCCCCCCTGGGCACTCAGAAGACTGGGCGACTTGGAAGGCGCTGAACAGACTGCGCTCTGGCACCACGAGATGCAGAGCCAATCTTAAGAAATGGGGCTACAGGGTGGAATCCTCGTCATGCGAGTGCGGAGAAGAACAAACCACTGACCACCTACTGCAATGCAACCTGAGCCCTGCCACATGCACAATGGAGGACCTTCTTGCGGCAACCCCAGAGGCACTCCAAGTGGCCAGATACTGGTCAAAGGACATTTAACCAAATACCAAATTTGCAAAATCTGTGTGGTTTTTTTTTCCTTTTTAATCTCTGTGTTTGTTTTGCTCTGTTAGAATTGTAATACAATGGTTGCTGATGACACGATAAATGTGTGTGTGTATGCATATATAATATTGATATTGTACTATGCTAATAATATAATCTATTGTATGTATGTATATCTTCTAAGCCGCTCTGAGTCCCCTTTGGGATGAGAAGAGCAGCATATAAATGTCGTAAATAAATGAATAGGCTGTGTAATCAGCTTCCTGTTCACTGTCTGTTTAAAGACCTTCCTCCAAAATGCTGTCTTCTCCTCCATGGTAGTCTTCTGCTTAAAATTCACAGTACAGATCACAAGATCCATTTCATTTCCATTCATTTGGATCTAGCGGAGCATCCTTCCTCTTGCCCTTCAGGGGGAATGCCACAAAACTGCCTCTGGAGAGCCAATTACATTTTATATGCTTTACTAGCTGTACCTGCCACACATTGCTGTGGCCAAGCTTCTCTCCCTCTTTCTCTCTTTTTTTCCCTCCTTCCCTTTTCCTCTTTCCTTCTCTACCTCTTTCCTTCCTCCCTTTTTCTTTTCCTTCTCTGCCTCTTTCCTTGCTTCCTTTGCTTTTTGCTTCCATCCTTCCTTTTGTCTTTCCTTCCCTCCCTCTTTCTCTTTCTTTCTCTATTTCCTTTGCTCCCTCTATCCTTCCTTTCCTTTTTGGTTTCCTTCTCTCCTGCCTTCTTTCTCTACCCATTTCTTTCCATCCCTCTACTTTTCCTCTTTCTCTCCTTCCTTCCTTCCTTCCTATGCTCTTTGCTTCCATCTCTCTTTCCTTCCTTCTTTCTTTTCCCCTTCCTCCCCCCCCCCTCTTTCTTCACCTTTTTTCTGCATGTCATTTATCTTTTCATCATTTATCTTTTGGGGGTTTTTATGTCCTTTCCAATGTTTTTTATGGGTTATGAGTGATGGAGACTCATTAGTCTGTTAGGAGTGTTGTGTCCAAATTTCGTGTCATTCCCTCCAGTGGTTTTTGAGTTATGTTAATCCCACAAACAAACATTACATTTTTATTTATATAGATTATACTAGCTGTCCCCTGCCACGCATTGCTGTGGCCCACCTGGGGGTTCTGTGTGGGAGGTTTGGCCCAATTCTATCACTGATGGGGTTCAGAATGCTCTGTGATTATAGGTGAACTATAAATCCCAGCAACTACAACTCCCAAATGTCAAGATTCTATTTTCCCCAAACTCCACCAGTGTTCACATTTGGGCATATTGAGTATTCCTGTAGAGTTTGCCCCAGATCCATCATTGTTTGAGTCCACAGTGATCTTTGGATGTAGGTGAACTACAACTCCAAAACCAAAGGACACTGCTCACCAAACCCTTCCAGTATTTTCTGTTGGTCATGGTCTAACTGTGTGCCAAATTTGGTTCAATTCCATCGTTGGTGGGGTTCAGAATGCTGTGATTGTGGGTGAACTATAAATCCCAGCAACTACAACTCCCAAACGTCAAGATTCTATTTCCCCCAAACTCCACCAGTGTTCACATCTGGGCATATTGAGTATTCCTGTAGAGTTTGCCCCAGATCCATCATTGTTTGAGTCCACAGTGATCTCTGGATGTAGGTGAACTACAACTCCAAAACCAAAGGACACTGCCCACCAAACCCTTCCAGAATTTTCTGTTGGTCATGGGAGAACTGTGTGCCAAATTTGGTTCAATAGCATCATTGGTGGGGTTCAGAATGCTCTTTGATTGTAGGTGAACTATAAATCCCAGCAACTACAACTCCCAAATGACAAAATCTCTTCTTTTCTTTTCTTTTTTTTTTTTGAGCGAATGACATACATTGGTTTGTTAGGTGTATCGTGTCCAAATTTGGTGTCAATTCGTCCAGTGGTTTTTGAGTTCTGTTAATCCCACAAACGAACATTACATTTTTATTTATATAGATTGTATAGTATACAGAAAAGGGGGGAAGGAGGGAAGCGAGAAGGAAATGCATATATATACATACATACATACATACATACACACACATATATACATACACACATACAAAAATGCCTTCATACAATCAATACTCTGAGCATCTCTAAGTAATATCCCCTATGTCTTCCAATACTCCTTGAGCTGAGGACTCTCACAAAAGGAAAATCTGCATTCAAAGCAGAAGGATACAAATGCCATCACTTTCCTCAGAATTAGAGGGGGGGGCTCTTTTTAATGCAGGCCACATTGAATGGAGTTAAGCTTCTAACACACCCCCTTTTTTTGACCAACAGAATGAATGGAAAAAGGAGGAGGAGATGGATACCTAGGCAGCCCTGCTTTGATACTTAGCAAGCCCTGAGGGCCGTGACTGTATCCAGCTGACAAGCAAAAGCCTGGCTGGCAGACTTACCTGGAAAGAGGAGCAGCGCCGCCTCCGCCCTGCCGCACCTTCGCCGCCTCAGACCCAGACTGACTGAGACCCCCGCGCGCCGGGAGCCCAGTCGCACGTGTTGCCTAGCATCGGTCACGTGCCGCGCGAGGGCCAATCATGTCGCGGCGCCTCTTTCTTTAGCGATGTCCCCTCAGGAGGCGGCCCTCAGTTAAGTTTAGGGCAGGCATGGGCAAACTTCGGCCCTCCAGGTGTTTTGGACTTCAACTCCCAGAATTCCTAACAGCCTGGCCTCAAGCCCTCAGCCTCCTGTTTGTTACCTCACAAGCCAGGAATGAAACACCTGCCACTCATCAACCCACAACCCTTGAAGAGACCCAGCTGTGAAAATAAAGTCAAGGGGACTCAGATAATCCAGTCCAAAGCAGATATTGTGGGATTACCTGCCTTGATATTCTGGGATACAGTGGTCCACGCTCCCAAATAGACTACTGCAACGCACTCTACATGGGTTTGCCTTTGAAGACTGTTCGGAAACTTCAACTGGTCCAGCGAGCAGCAGCCAGATTACTCACTGGAGCGTCATACAGGGAGCACCACCCCCCTGCTGTGTCAGCTCCACTGGCTGCCGGTTCAGTTCCGAGCACAATTCAAGGTGCTGGTTTTGACCTACAAAACCCTATACGGTTCCGGTCCAGTGTATCTGTCCGAACGTATCTCCCTCTACGTCCCACCCCGGAGTTTGAGATCATTCTGGGGAGGCCCTGCTCTCGACTCCGCCACCATCACAAGTGAGGTTGGTGGGGACGAGGAGCAGGGCCTTCTCAGTGGTGGCCCCTCACCTGTGGAACTCACTCCCGGGGGAAATTAGGGCATCAACATCCCTCCTCTCCTTCAGGAGGAAAGTAAAGACGTGGTTGTGGGACCAGGCCTTTGGGCAATCTGACAACTAGATAAGGACAATCAGACGATAGGACTGACAGGACTGACAATGTGGAATTGGAATTTGGACTATGAGATAGCGAACGCTGACCGTCAATGAGGAGTAATTGGGTTTGTATTGGTTTTATTGGTTTTATTGTTGTAATGAGAGGAACTGTTGTTTAATTGTTAATTGCTGCTATTTGTTTACTACTGTGATGTGATGTTGGCATCAAATTGTGCCTTTGTAAGCCGCCCTGAGTCCCCTTCGGGGTGAGAAGGGCGGGGTAGAAGTAACCGAAATAAATAAATAAATAAATACAAATGAGGAACACCTCCAGGGCCCTTCCACACAGCCATATAATTCTGAATTCCAAATAATCCACAATATCTGTGTTGAACTGGATTAGCTGAGTCCATATTGCCATATAATCTGGGATAAACTGAGAATCTGGGATCAGATCCTGGGATATAGGGCAGGGCCTTTCCACACAGCCGTATAGTCCAGAATATCAAGGCAGATAATCCACATTATCTGCTTTGAACTGGATTATCTGAGTCCACACTGTCATATAATGTGGGATAAGCGGAGAATCTGGGATCAGATCCTGGGATATAAGGCAGGGCCTTTCCACGCAGTCATATAACACAGAATACCAAGGCATATAATCCACAATATCAGCATTGAACTGGATCAGATGAGTCCACACTGCCATATAATCTGGGATATACTGAGAATCTGGAATCAGGTCCTGGGATATAGGGCAGGGTCTTTCCACACAGATAATCAGATAATCTGGGATCAGATCCTGGGATATAGGGCAGGGCCTTTCCACACAGTCATATAACACAGAATACCAAAGCAGATAATCCACACTATCGGCGTTGAACTGGATTAGCTGAGTCCACACTGCCATATAATCTGGGGAAAACAAATAATCTGGGATCAGATCCTGGGGTATAGGGCAGGGCCTTTCCACACAGTCATATAAGCCTGAGTATTAAGGCAGATAATCCACACTATCTGTTTTGAACTGGATTAGCCGAGTCCACACTGCCATATAATCTGGGGAAAAACAGATAATCTGGGATCAGATCCTGGGATATAGGACCGGGCCTTCTCAGTGGTGGCCCCTCGGCTGTGGAACTCCCTCTGTAGGGATATTAGATCGGTCTCCTCCCTCCTGACTGTCCAAAAAAAAAAAGTGAAAACCTGACTCTTTGAACAAGCCTTTGGAAATGCAGTGCAATAGACAAACATAGAATCATAGAGTCATAGAATCAAAGAGTTGGAAGAGACCTCATGGGCCATCCAGTCCAACCCCCTGCCAAGAAGCAGGAATATTGCATTCAAATCACCCCTGACAGATGGCCATCCAGCCTCTGTTTAAAAGCTTCCAAAGAAGGAGCCTCCACCACACTCCGGGGCAAAGAGTTCCACTGCTGAACGGCTCTCACAGTCAGGAAGTTCTTCCTCATGTTCAGATGGAATCTCCTCTCTTGTAGTTTGAATTATGTAAGTTTGAAATATAGAACAGCTTAGACGATGCTACTGGAAAGTGAGATTAATAGCAAGACATTAATCATTATATGTTTTATATGGGGGTTTTTTTTGTATTGTATTGATTCTATAATACTGTTTTAAATGTTTTAATTGTATATTGTGGGTTGTTATGGCAAACCTCCAGGCTTGAGAAAAGCGAGATAGAAATATCGTAAATAAATAAATATAACCCAGAATACTAAAGCAGATAATCCACAATATCTGCTTTGAATGGGATTATCTGAGTCCACACTGCCATATAATCTGAGATAAGGGCCCTGCCCTATATCCCAGATCTGATCCCAGATTATCTTCTTATCCCAGATTATATGGCAGTGTAGACTTAGCTAATCCACTTCAAAGCAGATATTGTGGATTATCTGCCTTAATATTCTGGGTTATATGATTGTGTGGAAGGGCCCTGCCCTATATCCCAGGATCTGATCACAGGTTATCTGCTTTTTTTTTGCTTTTTTGTCGTGTCAGGAGCGACTTGAGAAACTGCAAGTTGCTTCTGGTGTGAGAGAATTGGCCATCTGCAAGGACGTTGCCCAGGGGACGCCCAGATGTTTTGATGTTTTATCATCCTTGTGGGAGGCTTCTCTCATGTCCCCACATGAGGAGCTGGAGCTGATAGAGGGAGCTCATCTGCCTCTCCCCGGATTCGAACCTGTGACCTGTCAGTCTTCAGTCCTGCCGGCACAGGGGTTTAACCCACTGTGCAACCGGGGACTCCTTAGATTATCTGCATATCCCAGATTATATGGCACTGTAGACTTAGCTAATCCACTTCAAAGCAGATATTGTGGATTATCTGCCTTGATATTCTGGGATATATGATTGTGTGGAAGGGCCCTGCCTGTTCTGTCGCGCACTGGGCCTGTAACAGCTGTACTTTTCTATAGGATGTATACTTTAAGCCCAGCGGGAAGCCAGGGGCGCCTCAAAGAGAGGTTCTCAGGGATTTTTCTGAAGTGATGGTGTTTAGAGTCTTTAATGATGCAACAAAGTCTTTATTATGGAACAAACAACAAATCTTCAATGGTTCAAACAACACTTCAAGGCTTTCTTAGTCTAGTCCTCAATGGACTGGCATATAACTTTGATTAACTAAACTTTCTCTGTAGGAAAAACCCTTTTTAACCTCTTCCAGGCTGCTTTCTATCTGTGCCTCATCGGTTTGGGACCTACTACCGACTCCAAATGTGTCTGGGTATCGAGTAGACCTACCAGCCGAGGCTTGAAGATATTTCAGCTGGAGTTCCGTGGATCTGTAATGCTGTTCTCCCTTTGAGAATTCTTAGAAACTTCAGGGCTGTTCCCTCTGATGCTGTGAGGCTGAGAGGCTGTGAGCTCTCTGCCAGAGCTTTTGGGACCTTTCTCCTGGAATTTCTGCTTCTGTATCCCCAGATGTTATTTTTCTCTGGATGCTCCTTTTTCCTTGGATGGTTATTGAGAAAGGAAGCTTTTCTACAGGACGAGCTGGTCTATGTCCTATAGCTTAGCTACCTTGTGTGAGACTGTCCAAAAATGGCTCCTTTCTCTCCCAGAGCCCAGAACAAGGGGCGGAACCAAAGCTTAATTATGACGGACAGGAGGCCTGTCCTATGACTGCAAAACAGATAACAGGAAGAAAATAAAGTTGGAGCTCTTGGTACAACCATACCAGCACACTGCCCTATATTCCAGGATCTGATCACAGGTGATCGCTTCCACACAACCATGTAACCAAGAATATCAAGTAGATAATCTGGATTTTATCTGGCAATGTAGAAGGGGCCTCAGTGAATGCCATACATAGATTAAGATTTGAATACAGATTTCATCTATACAAATCCAGCACTCTAGCCATTGCACTACAGCGTACCTTTTAATTCCTCCAAATAAGAAGGAAACAAATCAATTTAGGAGACTGAATCAAAATGTAAATCAAATCAATTTATGAGATTGAATCAAAATACCTACTCTGAAAGAACACTTCCAATCACTACAATTCTTTTTCTTTTTCCTTCTTTTTTTTAAAGCTTTGAGTTATGCAACCTCAGCAATTACAGCTTAGCTGGCAAAAATACTGATAATGCTAGGGATGTGACTGGAAACAAACAGCAGATGAATACACGTGGCACCTGCTGCAGTACGGTGTCCTAAATGAAGGGCTAAAATAGAATTGATATCCTGGAAGTTTTAAAAGTCAAGCATCCAATCTATAAACATGAATAGTCAGCTCTTCAGCTATGAATCTTTTTCTCTGGTGTGTTTTTGTGTGAGATGATAGCAGGAGTATTTACATTGAGGAAGGGAAATTGAAAGGAAGGATTAAACAGTATTCCACAGGGTTGCTGATTAGTAAATAGGAAATTATAATACCACATCTCTTGTTGTTTTTTCCAAATAAATTGATATATGCATTTTTGCTACAGTGAGATAGAAATGCAAGAAACAAATGACTGAAAATACATGCATCATAAATGTATTGAAATTTACAGTATGCACTTCACTTTTACAAGTTTTAGGGGCACAGTGTCAACATTTACACTGAAATTCAACACCATCTGAGCTTTGCGAGTGAAGCATTTTTTCTGAATGAAGCAGAGAGTGTTTCAGGACTAGGACATCCGTAGGAAGACCAAGGTGCTTGTTTATAAAGCTATTGTCCTCCCAACCCTGCAATATGCCTGTGAAACATGGGCTGTGTACTGCAGGGGTCCTCAACCTATTTAAACAGAGGGCCAGGTTACAGTCCCTCAAACTGTTGGAGGGCCGGATTATAATTTGAAAAAAAAAAGTGAATGAATTACTATGCACACTGCACATATCTTATTTGTAGTGCAAAAACACTTTAAAACAATACAATAATTAAAATGAAGAACAATTTTAACAAATATAAACTTATTAGTATTTCAATGGGAAGTATGGACCTGCTTTTGGCTAATGAGATAGGATTGTTGTTGTGTGCTTTCAAGTCGTTTCAGACATGTTGGCCATGAGTGAGGGCCAGGTAAATGACCATGGAGGGCCGTATCCGGCCCCCGGGCCTCAGTTTGAGGACCCCTGGTCTACAGACACCACAACTCACCCCATCCTTATGCTAGGAGGAAAATGAGACATGTGGTGACTGCCCCAATACTCCTCCCCAATACTCCTCTCTTGATCTTCGGACTGTCCACTCAGTATTATGCCAGGAGGAGGGCGAGACAGAAGACATCTGTGATTCCTCCAAAGAGCTCTCAACCACTATGTGCCTTTCTTGAGCCATCCTCCCGGCATAAGGACAGGGCCATTTGCAACATCCTTATGCCAGGAGGAGGGCGAGACAAGCTGTAGCGGAGAGCACCCCAGAGGGCTCTCAGCTGCTGCCTGCCTTCCTCATACTTTCTTTATAAGAAGACGGTGGCCCACCGCATCCTTATGCCAAGAGGACAGGGAAAATGAGAAGGGCCTGAGATAAGCGACCAGGGGGTCGCATCCGGCCTCTGGGTCTTAGTTTGCTCATGCCTGCCATAGACTCTTTCTAGAGAGAACATATTAATTAAAGAGAGAACATTGTCATATCTACAAAAATGAAACTTTCAAATGTGGAGAGCAGGCTGTACTTCTTAGAAGGAATTTGTTATATAACTTGCTACAAAACCCCAAATCTAACTTGTAATCTTACCAAAAATTTAAAAAACCCACTAGTAATTCCATCAGCTCTTGAAAGCAGCTCTGGTTTGTATTTGGATGAGAGACCACCAAATGAATACCAGGCAATATGCAGGTGCAACCACCTCTGAGTATTCATTGCCTAAGGAAACCCTATGATCTTCATTGGTTCACCATAAGTCAATAGGTGATTTCAAAACGTCCAGAAGCCCTCGGTGATGCAATGAGTTAAACCCTTGTGCTGGCAGGACTGCTGACCATTAGGTCAGCGGTTTGAATCCGGGGAGAGGGAGTTCAGCTCCCTCTGTCAGCTCCAGCTCCCCATGCGGGGACATGAGAGAAGCCTCCCATGTGCCGTCGCGCTTGGGGGCTATTAGTCTTAAAAGGAGGATGGACGTGGCATCTTTCCTCAAGGGATTGCTTCTTGCCCTCCTTTAGGAAACTGGAACTCCCAAGAACCCAAAACGATGTAAATAACTCAAAACAAGTTTTATTTGTCACAAAGTCATTTCTTCAATGCAATAAACTGGAAAACTTTAGCAGGGTGAAGGAAAAACACACTTTACAGTCTCTATTAGTCCTGGGTCCAAGGGGTTTGAAGCTGAGAAGCCTCACCAGGTTTCCTCTTCCTCAATGGTTGTGAGTGCCGGAGCAAAACCACAACCCCAGTTCAGATGGCCTATTTTGAAGATTCAGGATCTTCCTCTGGTGCCAAAGAACTGGCTTGAAGGCGCCTGGGTCTCCTCAGTATCCGTCCAGGATGATCTGGACATAAAGCATGAGTCCCAGGGGTAAAAAACCTCAGAACTGGTGCTAAGAGGTAACTTAAATCAGGGTCCTTTAGAGTCAGGTCTCTTACTCACGTCCATGTTGCAGGAACTCTGATGGCAGAATGAAAAGAAAAAGGAAGTTCTCCCCTCTTGCAGGAAGAGGTGGAGCCAAACAGTGCTGATTGACAGCTACAAGTAACCAATCCATACAAATATACAGAAACATGGAAAAAGGGGCAAGATTAAGCATGATACAACAGTTTAAATCTTACAACTAACAGTTCTATACATAGGTGGCGCCACTCGCGCCGTCACATCCCACAAGGATGGTAAAACATCAAACATCTGGGCGTCCCCTGGCCAACATCTTTGCAGATGGCCAACTCTCTCACACCAGTTTCTCAAGTCGTTCCGGACAAGAAAAAACCTTCAAAACGTACAATCTGTGAAAAGTTTCCTTGTTTGTTTTTTAAGGATTTCTTCATTTTTTTCGTGTCAAGAGCGACTTGAGAAACTTCAAGTCGCTTCTGGTGTGAAACAATTGATTGTCTGCAGAGACATTACCCAGGGGACAACTATGGGAAGCTTCCCTCATGTCCCCACATGGAAAGTTGGAGCTGGCACATGGAGCTCACTCCATCTCATGGTTTCTAAACGCCAACTTGTAAATCAGCAGTTAAGCTAGCAGAAGGGTTTAATCCATTGCGCCACCACAGCTCCACTTCATTTCTTCACTAAAATGCTTTCATTGTATTAGTCATTTAGAGTTAATTTGTGTGGGATGTCAACTCACTTTTATGCAATGATTTGGTTATTTGTGTTAATGCAATTCCCCATTATTTAGGGTTTTTTAGAAATAAAATAATATATATTTTAAAAAGAGTCAAGAGAATGCTATTTGGGGATTTTGTGCTCTCGTGTCACCATGTATATTGACCTCCATGTATTGTTCAAAACCCTTCTGCTTCATGGGCTCACTCCTTCTACTCTCAAATTGCCCAGACTGCATTCATTACCTGCTGGTATTTTGTTCATTACATAGTTCAAAGCAATCTGAAGTTAAACATAGTCATTTACATTTTCAAGGCAACACACTGTTTTAAATGTATCTTTCTATAGAACGCCACAAGCCGTTGTTTGGGGAAAACTGCAAATTAATAAATTCAGGTTCTCCAAGTTGTTAGGCTGTGTCAGCAGCACTGCTAGATTTGTACCAAGTCTCCCGAGTATGGCTTATTCAGCAGCATGTAAGGCTGGTATTTTGGGGAGTGGGGAGGGGGTGTTACAAGATTCACAACATTCTTGGCACGAAGAACTGTACTCAGTAGTTTCTCCTTTTATCACTGATGCTCTAGTTATCATGGGAAATTTGGGTTTAAACTCCTATTTAATTATAAACCCCACACTGGCCTGTCCTATTTTGCAGGGTTGTTGTGAGGATATTACTGAATGGATGGTATCATACTATTATAAATTCTTAGCAGGAACACCGGTGTGCATGCCTCTCCCGATGTTAGCACAGTATTTCCCAGGCTAGCTGTGTGCATGCGCCCCTTGAGTTTTGGCTGCTTTGTACACTGCACCCGGGGCGTCCCTAGGACTGCTGCACCCTACGCAAAAGCTTAATTGGCGTATCGGTTGAGCCGCCCCTGCTTAGCAGAAAAGTGTAAGATACACATGCATACGCACACACATAGTGATAAATTGGGATAGGTTTCTTGCTCATAGTGCTAGAGGAGAAGATGTCCTACTCTTGAGCATCTCCTTTCAACAGCAGATTGGGCTGGCCAATCACTCTAGCTATAGAGTCCATCACTTCAGCTATAGGGGAACTTAGGACTTTTATCACATGAGATCCTAAAAACAACTTCTGGTGTTGTAAACCTATATTGCTGAGAG
>NW_026847660.1:78058463-78172733 GCF_025583915.1 Anolis sagrei ordinatus
CTCCCCCCCCCCCCTCCCCCCCCCTTCTAAAAACATACAACAAACTTGTCACCAGGCCCGTAGCCAGGATTTTGTTTCGGGGGGGGGGGGGGGGGGCTGAGTCTGAGTGAAAGAGGGTCTAGCCTAGCAAACCTTTTGTTTCATTACCCCAATACCCCCATGCATATGGGATATATTGAGTATGGTGATCAGATCATGATATGAATAAACATAACAGTTTAAATAATGCACCAGTAAGGCCTTTTCGCGAACCACCATCAGAATTTCGGGGGGGGGGGGGCTGAAGCCCCCCCTCCCCCCCCCCCCCCCTGGCTACATGCCTGCAAACAGTAAAAAAATGCTTAAACAAGAAGGAAAATCCTTATTAGTGTCTGGAACTACCAGCAAAACTGCATAGTTACTAGAATTTTTAGTAAGGGAAGCGACAAGAGTGAAAGTGGGAAGTTATAGCTATGCAGCCAAAGGTCCTCTCTGGTCACTCACCAGAGCCGAAATTAAGTCACTGCAACAGTGTTTTTGCCATAGTGCACCATCTCAATACCCTTTGGAAGTAGTTTCTGCTGCCTATAAATGAGAGCCCCCTTTTTATTGCAAAGGACATTCTGACAATAAGTTAAATATTGGTTTGAAGTGGGTATAGAATAATGCTATGTATGTAATCGTGAGAATTTCCATTCATGGCTAGAGAGTCATTAACACATGCTACAAGCCTCATGTGATAATCTTCATAGTGACTAGTACTACCTCTACAAACATAATATCTTTTTCTTAAACCATGGTGATTCTGATCTTATTTTTTGCATTCTGTTCTCTCACTGGCCAAGCAAATGCCCATGGGAGCTCCCAAGTTAAATATGACCAAAACATCACACTCCTCATTTTCCCTAGGAAATGCAAATCAGAGGTGGTCTATCTGTTATCGAAAAATCAACCCAACTCCCAACAGATAGATTCAGCACGTGTTCTAAAATCATATATGAATTCTATTACATTTTTTTACTATATGAAGTTTCACAACATAAAATAGTAACCTTGCGCTGGTCCACAATAGACTTCATTTCCAGCAGCCCAACCAGAAAACTACACATTCCAGAGGAAATTAGTTAAGTTTTCACCAATATAACACCTGAGGGAAACTAAAGAGGAAATACATGCCCATAAACCCCAGAGAAAGAGCCTATCTTCAAATCCCTTTAAAAAAGGAGTTTCGTTCCATGTTTCAAATATATACATCTGTTTTCTTAAAAATCATTTATAACACTCACATGGTTATAATAACTCTTTTGAGACCTACACATATATATTATATGTTGATGGAGGAGTTGATGAACATATACCATCAACACCATTAACTCCGCTGGACCGGCCATGTTGTCCGGATACCCAACCACGTTCTCCCAAAGCAGTTGCTCTACTCCGAACTCAAGAATGGAAAATGGAATGTTGGCGGGCAGGAAAAGAGATTTAAAGATTGTTTCAAAGCCAACCTTAAAATCTCTGGCATAGACACTGAGAACTGGGAAGCCCTGGTCCATGAGCGCTCCAGCTGGAGGTCAGCTGTGACCAGCAGTGCTGCAGAATTTGAAGAGGCACGAATGGAGGATGAAAGAGAGAAATGTACCAAGAAAAAGGCATGTCAAGCCAACCCCGACCTGGACCGCCTTCCACCTGGAAACCAATGCTTTCACTGCAGGAGACGATGCAGATCAAGAATAGGGCTCCATAGTCACCTACGGACCCACCCTGGAGGATTATCCTACTCGGACAACAAGGGATTGCCTAAGTAAGTAAGTAATATGTTATATATTTTAAAGAATAACCAAACTGCACTGAAGCGGGGAATCAAATCTGCACGCATGCAGTCCAGTGCTTTGAGAAAACTTAAATAATATATCCTGCTTGTGTATGTGTCTTTCCTACACCCCACCTACTATGAGGTGGATTCATCAGGGAAAAACAATGCCAGCCAGAAAAGTTAATTCCATCAATAGAATTTCAATCTCCCAAGGGAATCTGGAGATGGGCTGCTTCTAGACATCAACAGCATCCAAATCTGTATATTCTACATTGACCTGTTCACATTTACATAACAGCCCCTCTGTGTTTCTGAGGCTCACTCTTTGTGCACACTTGGTCAATAATTTCATTGTGGACTGTTTTACATATTGCCTCAACACATGCCTATCCACCCCTTTTACGGGAGGACCTTTCCAAAAAAACTCTGGCTTCAAACCCTCCAATGACAGCTGTTTATTTTTCCTGCCAAAAAAGAGACTCCATCCACCACTAATATAATGAGGATTTCCCAGCCAACAGGAGCCTGGATTGAAACCGTGCCGGCTTTGGAACAATCAGGGAAGAGCTCAGGAACTCTGAATGACTGACAAAAAGGATAAAATGTCATGTATGGCATTGCTTGGTTATGTTCTTTCAAGCACAGACTCTCTATCAGACATCCTTTCAGGCCTGAAAGCAATAAGCCTCTGTTCCTTTTGCCTTCAGACTCAGTTTACATGTTGATCTGGTCTTCAAGGTAATGAGGCATGCCAGGCACCAGACTATCAGCCTGTTCCTTTGGCGGACAGTTGAATCTCAGCTTGGCATCTCTAATAGAGCATAGTACTATATGTAACCATTCTAATAGCCTGTCCTCCATGTAAATCAGTAATACCTGTTTTGTGTCCAGAATCTCCCACACTTCAGCTTCATTATAGCAAGAGAGAAGCCAAAATATTATGAATACAGAGGTCTTATAACATTTCACCAACAGCCACACAGAAATCTATGGTGGTAGCAGAAGCTTTAATTTTGGTATACCATTGCTTTGAAATGCCCAAGGCTGTGATCATTTGATGATAAGGTTTTTTTCTCACAACTGCCCCTTCAGCATATTTCTGAATTCTATGAAGAAGATTTACACTTCACCCAGAGTCGGCCTAATTTTTTTGCCACCCTGGCTTCCCTGGCAGAAGAAAACTTGAGTATAAATGGGGGGGGGGGAGGGATATGCTGCCTGAATAGCAAACGTCACTCCCTCAACACTCCAATACTTCTTAGGTCAAGGCACATTTTGATAAATATTGTATTTATTTATTTCTTGCATTTTTATTGCATTTCTATCCCGTCCTTCTCAACCCCCGAAGGGGGACTCAGGACAGCTTACAATGGGCCCCATTCCGAAGCCATTACATAACAAATTACAAAATTAAAACCACAATTAGACATAAAAGCATAATTAACAATACATAAGCCATCGTTAAAACAGTAAAACAGTCTCATCAGCCATATCGTCATTCCAGTCACATTCCCTTAAAGTGCTGCTTGCATCTATTGTCCAAAAGCCTGGTCCCAAAACCATGCCTTTAGTTTCTTTCGAAAAACTAGGAAGGAGGTGGCCGATCCTACCTCAGTTGGGAGTGTGATCCATAGGTGGGGGGGCCACCGCCGAGTAGGCCCTGTCTCTCGTCCCYACCACRCACATTTGTGCTGTTGACGGGAGCGAGAGCAGGGCCTCCCTGGATGATCTTAGGTTTCGAGGTGGGACATAGGGGTGGATGCGTTCAGACAAGTAAGCTGGGCCAGAACCGTATAGAGCAAATGAGAAAGAACATCCCACAACACATATCCATAAAAACCAAGCAGTTGTGTTGCCCTTTTATGRTACCAAATATTTGTTGTTTAAGGCACTAGTCATATTTTGCCATAGGGTAGGACCAGTTTTGGTCACACCATTTTCTTTGATTTTTTTTCAGTTTGTGAAAATGGAACTCTAGTTCCTAAGTCCCAAAAATATTTTAGCATATCTTAATTTAATTCCTTTCCTCCTTCCTAGCCATGTCTTGTTTCTGGGAGAAAATGAGGTCTGAGGATGCTGGCCATACATGCAGGCGAAACGTCAGAAGAGAATGCCTCTAGAACAGTGCTTCTCAACCTTGGGTCCCCAGATGTTTTTGGCCTACAACTCCCAGAAATCCCAGGCAGTTTACCAGCTGTTAGGATTTCTGGGAATTGTAGGCCAAAAACATCTGGGGACCCCAGGTTAAGAACCACTGCTCTAGAACATGGCCATATAGCCTGAAAAAACTACAACAATCCAGTGATTCTGGCGATGAAAGCCTTCGACAATACATCAAACCATATTCTATTTATTTTGTTATTATTTTAGGAAAAAAAATGTGATTCCTCCTTCCATATAAACATTTCCAAAACAGCTCACAAAGTGAAGACATTTAGTGTGCTTTACTTCCTAATTTTCTCTCAGTCATTATGATCTCACTACTAATTTTGACTCAAGCTATCTTATTGTGGTTTATAAATATCAATTGCTATAAGCAAAAAAGGAAGAACAGTTTCATTTCAATGACCATCCCAACCACAGAAAGAAAAATCCTTTTTTCATGTGCTGCTTCTCACAGTTGTCCAGTGGGAAATCTTAGCTTCTATAAGCACATTATTACCGGCTTAATAACCAATATATGAAAACCATGTTTCACCAGAATCATTTTAGAGAATTCACAGTCCATTTATGATACTTTATTAGCTTTGCCTTTGAGACATACTACAATCAGTTTACGGACTCCTTGGGGATCAAATTGAGAAAGAAAGCATAGCCAGCTCTGAATGGGCATTAGCTAATGGGACTCGTGTTATTTGGATCCAGTGGGAGCTGTCCATTCACAGAGGGACAGCTAAGCTCACAGAAGGATGCCTTCCATAAACACAGCTCCCACCCTGTTAGGAATGGAAGCCCTATTGATGCACAGAGCAGTTAGATTTGGATATTACACACCACTAATTGCAAATATAATCTGTGCTCCCAGATAAGGCTTTTGTTAAGCAAACAACTTGCCTCGTTCATGAAATTTTACAGTGTCCAAATTATGTTACCTTCCTATGTATTTTAATGGCTGATTCCATTTTGTTGCTTACCGGAATAACATCAATTGAGGAGGGAAAGACAGAATAGCTCCACTTTGTCTTTTGACAGGTACTGCTAGCAGTCCTTTGATTGAAAATGCTTGACTTTAAAAGCAGTTATTGGTGCCAAATTAAAAAAGAAACTATTTTTTTTTTCAGGATAAAGAGGAGAACTATGAAATGATTGTGGAATTGCTGTTCTGGAAAACAGGGACTAAATCCATTGTGTACTCCCAACTGAATTAGACAATCAATTGCCAAATGATATGTCAATCCTATTGATTCAGTGGGTCTACTCTAACTGAGTCTAACAATTAGATTTAAGCCAAAAAAGCATAACATCATATTTCAAAGAATGCTGAGTTTTTGATTGCAGTCAGAAGTCAGGGCTGGGGTGATTGCTCTCTTCATAAAAATTGCCTCTTCCCAAATGCCCCCAAATCTCTAGCATTGCAGTGACTTAAAATTCAGCTTAACAATTAGCACTACAATTTGAGCATTCAAGGGAAAGGAGCAAACAAACTTACCAAGGAAATAGCAAACACAAACAATATAAGAATTATAGGCGTGGGTTATTTTCTTTTACTCACTCTTTATAATGCTAGACATTTAGGAACTGAAGTCAATTTTATGGGGAAGAGGACAGAATTCTTACTCTTATTCAGATGGCAAATAAAATGTTGAAATGTCAAGCCAGTAACTACATATCTGATATAAATAGTTGTAATACAAAATAGTTATTACAGAAACTGTAAATCCAATAATATTTATTTATTTATTTATTTATTTATAGCATTTTTATCCCGCTCTTTTCAGCCCAATGGCAACTCAGGGTGGCATACAGATTGGCAACAATTAGATGCCATAAACATACATACATACATACATATCAATTAAAACATTTAATATCACATAATAAAAATCCATATAAAAACCAATTAAAACTATAATAATTAATGTCTACCAGTTCGACTCCTTATCCATTTGCATCGTCTAATATGCCCGTTTTTGGTCAAAAGATATTTAGCCGCCTGCACTCCTTCTATTTTTTATCTATAATTTATGCAATGCTTTTGATACGAAATAAATAAATAAATGCATACTCTAATAATAATATTTATCATCATCATCATCATCATTCTTACCCACTTCTCCCCATAGCTCGCGGTGGGTCACAACACAGTCAAAAATACACAAAGACTATGACAATTCTATAAACACACATATTAAATTGCAGTTCCATAAAAGATACATATCAAAGCATTTCTATAAAATACATTTTAATCACACAGGACAGAGACCAAAACACAGGACATGAATTTAAAATTCATGCTTCAACTGGCTGGTCTTGTGTGGTTTTATTTTAAAATCCATTTTAAATTTGATTTTTAAGATTTTTCGCAGAATCCCTATGATGCTTTTGCTGATTCCTAGTGAGGGAACTGCTCCCTCATGTAGTGGTTAAAGTAGTTGCCTATGATTCTAGGGTTTGATTCACCATTTGGCCATGAAAACCCACTGGGTGACCATCTCAACTTCAGAAAACCCTGGAATAGGTTCACCTTAGGGCCCTTCCACACCTGCCCTTTATTCCAGGATCTGATCCCAGATTAACAAAATTGGGCCATGTGGTCCCTGATGGTTATGGGATTGCCTTTTGTAAGGTGATTGACCCACCACGGTAGGTCAAGCACACATGGTGCCCATGTCCATTGTTGTCTATATCAAAGCATTGTCCAAAGTGATGGGATTATGGAATCCAGTCCTGGGAAAGGGTAAATGTCATCTTGGAAAATGGGGCACGGCCGCCCAGTATCAGGAAAGAAGAGCCGGGTGATTAATGTTACTATTATGTCCAGGTGACTGCACAAAGGACAGGTGGCCCAGTATCAGGGTTCTGTTGTCTCTTTCACAGCTGGGTTTATGGAGCAGAGATGATGGGTGAGTCGATCAATTGTTTCTGGATGATGACCTGGAAAACTGCTGAAGGGAATTCCAGGGTCATGAGGTGCTGGCGAATGGTCACCTGGGTCCTGATAGGTGGCTAGGTCTCCAAAAAGTTTTATATGAAATAAGAATATGACATTATATACACACACAGGGGCTGGGGGTGTGGAATGTGGGGACTGGGATACCCAAGGGGCAAGGGGGGACCTGGGAATAGTCATGGTGAAGGGTAGTTGTATGTTAGGGAAGGAAAGGAAGGGAGCCCTGCTCTGAGGGCTGTGGGGGCACTCAATAGTGAAAACATATGAAATACAACAAAGTACGTAAGCAAAATAGCAAAATAACAACAAAGTCCACTTAAACAAACAGAACAAACCAGTTGTAGCGCATCCAAGCAGGTGACTAGCTTCCTCATTTTGGCAATAGATATGTAATCCCAAACCATTAAAACAAATATTCTGTATGTGCAAGCAGATTTCCTCCCTCAAACCAAGACAACACAATTTGTTGGGAAGATTAGGGACCTCGTCACATTGATGAGGGGCAGTGGGGGGATTTGCCATGCAGCGTGGGAAATCTGTTGCGCCACGCCCCACATCACTCCCTGCAACCCTTACCTCATCACATGGGATGAAGCGTTGCCACCTGGCTTTCCCATGTACTTCTTTATGGAACATGGGAAGCCTCCTGTGTTCCCAGGGAAACCTCCTAACCATGCTGCCAGGACACTTCCTCTATGGAGCTCTACTGGAAGTTGCCTTGCATTGCGTGATGGTGTCCAGTGGGCTCCAAGAAAGTAGCATCCTGGCAGTGTGCTAGGATGTTCATTTTCTTCCATGTCATGTTCCTTCTCACCTGATTCACTTTTGCTGGCTATAGCAACATTGCTTGCTCTAGTAAAGTCACAAATGATATAAAGATATCTATTTTTATCCACTGTGTCCTAACTATGACATGCACAAGCCATCTGTAACAGTCCTAGTTTTCGAAACCATTGTGAATTATTTCTTTCTTCTATTCTAGTTCCAGAAAATTGCACTGGAAACAAGTTTAGCATTTTTCTGAACAGTAAAAAATAACAACAAAGCTGCTCTCTATTTCCCCCATCTCTTTTCCTAAGAAGACTTTAATTATGTCCTCCTCTGCCTATTGCAGAGGAGTTAATTCTTATCCTCCTCCATACTTGATATCTATCCCCTGAGCTTATTAAACACACTAATAAATGATACTGAAATGTTGCAAAAAAAGAAGAAGATTGCAGCACTGTGTTAAAAACAGCCTTATCTACTTAGGAAGCATCCATTAGATTTAAAAACTAGTTTCCAGCACCTATCAGGAATGTTTAAAAATATTTGAGACATAGTAGAAGTAGGTAAGATATTGTAGTTATGAAGACGAGAATGGGGAAGGAGAGATCGTTTTTAAAGCACCAAATAACAAGGATGCAGAAAGATGCAGTTAATCACTAAAACAAAGGTGGGCAAATGTGTTTACCCCAAAAGCCCAAATTCACCAGGCTCAATCAAAAAATCCTCATCCGAATCCTCAAAGGCTTAACCAAAACAAAAAAAGCTGGACTAAAAATACCAGCATCTTTTAGTTCTGAGTCAGGGTTGCCAGAGTGAAAGTTAGGGCCCATTTATACATGCCTGAAAGTGGGATAAAAGGTGGGGGTGGGGGGGGGGGGCTACAAAACACAAACTCATAATGCGTATTTGATAGTGGGACTGCATCAAAAGGTTAGCATAAAATCAGATACTGGGTGAAAAATGCACTGCTATGGAGCACTGTATGTCCCAGCACTCCCCCCAAAAAACCCAGAGTTCCTTGCAGCACACTGGTGTAGACTGCTCCAACATTTATCCTTATTTTAAAATCCCAAAACAGCTGATGAAGGAATGTAAACAGATGGAGCGACATCCACAGAGGTGACTAAATAGAAGCTATTCCCATGAGAACTCTCTCCAACCATTCTGTTGTTCCCATTTCCTCTGAATTTTTTGAAAGGAAACAAAGCTTGAAATGACACCGTGGACAACAGGCATGTTGCAGTGACTGCAAAGGGAAGTGGGTTCAAGAGGGCAAACCAGGAGGCACCAGGAATGAGGGAGAAGAGAAATAACAGAAATAACAAAATGCTTATGCAATGCAGCAAAAAGAAAGAAAGAAAGAAAGAAAGAAAGAAAGAAAGAAAGAAAGAAAGAAAGCTTACTATTTTATGCTCAACTTCCAGCAAACGGTTACATTCAATCTTCATTAATCAAACCTTTCTGAACGAACGCCGTGGGACCATTTCTTGGGATTGAGAACTCTTTGTGTGGACTCCACTCGGGGTACCAGGATTTTTAATCCCACTTCCTTACTCTGAATTAAGATAGCTAATGGTTCTATTGCCATAGTAAATAGAATTGGTGAGAGAGGACATCCTTGTTTGTACCACTTTGTATTACTTACAGGCAGAAAGGTTCCTTACAGACAGCTCCTGTACCTTGAATGGTTGTGTAGAAGAGGATTTTTTTTTGAAAATGTTGCTTGTCACCTGGCTGCATAATAATCAAAACCTACAGAAATTCTAGCTTCTAAAATCCTTAAAGGTACAAGAGTCGCATCCAGTTTTCAACCTGGCAATCCTGCTTACTGTTTTTTGTGTTAGTTAAGTGGTTTCAGGAGAGCCATTTCATCTTTTTAGAATGGTTTTTAAAAGTAGAAAATCTAGGAAACGACCAAGTAATTGTATTATGATTCAGGGAGAACCAAGGGACATCCAGATTTAGCCAACTGTTGTTCCTTATTTTTATACTATAGACACATATTTGATTATTTGCCACCTTTGCTGTTTCCCTATACAGGCAGTCAAGGAGTTACAAACATCCAACTTACAAATGCCTCATAGTTAAGAACGGGGGTGAGACAACAGGAAGTGAGAGAAATCTACACCCTGGAAAGAGGAAATCACTCCTGAAAGAGTTATCATGGAGAAAAGCTGTTTCCACTGAAGCTTTATGACCAATCCTTGTTTCCACAATAAGCCAAACTTTTCAAAATCCAGTTCTCACAGGAACAGAAAGTGAGATGAGATCTAGTTAACCCACAGGGGTGTTAACCCTTCCCTATGCTATCAAAAGATATACGTATCTTTTGTATATGTATATATATGGCTGGAGTTACAAATGCAACTTAAGATCAAACCTACAGAACCTATGAGGTTCGTAACTTAGGAACTGCCTGTATGTGACAAAAAAGAGATCATTTCTCTATACATTTCTAGATTCTTCTACATCAGTGGTTCTCAACCTGTGGGTCCCCAGGTGTTTTGGCCTACAACTCCCAGAAATCCCAGTTTACCAGCTATTAAGATTTCTGGGAGTTGAAGGTCAAAACATCTGAGGACTCACAGGTTGAGTCCTCAGATGTTTTGACCTTCAACTCCTACATGATTCCATTATCACGTTAGATCATAGATCATAGATTCACACTGGAGGACCTATAAATGCCTAAAGAGAACACTTATCTAGACATCTGTAGGCCATCCGTCACAATTTTATGGTCAGCTTCCAGCAAAATCTTACAGTAGAATCAGGCTGGAGGATCTAGAAGTGCCCAGACAAGTGCTCTCTTTAGTTAAAAAATAGCATTCACGATTTTTCTTTATTTTCACAGGTTTTCCATTTTCATGAGGACCTTGTACCCCTAAATCAAGTATGGGCAAATCCAGGCTTTAGGGCTGGATACGGCCCCTTGGGCTCTATTCTCAAGTCTCCTCTCACCATCCTATCCATTCTTCCTTCTCTCTTTCTTAACTCTTCCCTCCCTCCCTCTTTCGCCCTCCTTCTCTCCCTCCTTCCTCCCCTTTCACCCTTTCATTTTTCCTTACGAGAGACAGAACTGTCTGCACACCCACCTATCCCTAAAATATCCATCCTATTTCCCTTGGACATGCCCAGCATTTTAAATTTTAATCCTTACATTTGGCGCTGCCACAGGTTTTTTAAAATGTGTTGTGTCATTCCAAGGAGGCCTCTCGGGTGCTGGACGAGTGCCTGGCCGCTGTGTCGATCTGGATGAGGAGGAACAAGCTGAAGATCAATCCTGACAAGACAGAGGTCCTCCTGGTCGATCGTAAACCGGATCGGGGTATAGGGTGGCTACCTGTGTTGAACGGGGTTACACTCCCCCTGAAGCCACAGGTCCGCAGTTTGGGTGTCCTCTTGGATTCGTCGCTCACACTTGAGGCTCAGGTGTCGGCGGTATCCGGGAGGGCCTTTGCACAATTGAGACTTGTGCGCCAGCTGCGACCGTACCTCGCGAAGGCTGATCTGGCCGGGGTGGTCCATGCCTTGGTCACCTCTAGAATGGATTACTGCAATGCGCTCTACGTGGGGCTGCCCTTGAAGACGGCTCGGAAACTTCACTATTGGTCCAATAGGCGGCAGCCAGAATACTAACTGGAGCTCATTATCAAGAGAGGTCTACCCCTCTGTTTAAGGAGCTCCACTGGCTGCCATTCATTTTCCGAGCCCAATTCAAGGTGCAGGTGCTCACCTACAAAGCCCTGAACGGTTTGGGACCACCCTACCTGCGTGACCGCATCTCCATCTACGAACCCACACGCTCGCTCCGGTCATCTGGGGAGGCCCTGCTCGTGATCCCACCCACGTCGCAAGCGCGCTTGGTGGGGACTCGGGACAGGGCCTTTTCTGTGGCGGCCCCCCGACTTTGGAATGCCATTCCAAAAGATCTTCGACAGGCCCCTACTTTAGCAGCTTTCAGAAAGAACCTAAAAACTTGGCTGTTCCGATGTGCCTTCTCAGATTAGGAATCCCCCATCCCAAGTCCTAGAAGCACTTTAGTACAATTAATATTACTGCACACCGCACTATTTAATCCTACGTTCCTCCTGCCATTCCAGCACTTTTAACCCTGTACCCCATTGCTCTGGCCGGCTCAGTTTTTAAAGTGTCTTGATGTATTGTTACTGTTGTTGTTATTTTGCTTAACTATTTGATTTGCTTTGTTTATTGTTGTGTTATGTTTTACTGTATTGTGTTCTGAGGCTTCGGCCTTTGTAAGCCGCATCGAGTCCCTCGGGAGATGCTAGCGGGGTACAAATAAAGTTAATAATAATAATAATAATATTGTATTGTTTTGTTTTGTTATGAGTTATTTATTGTTGTTTTGTTGTTGTTATGTTTTTATGATGTATTTGGGCTCGGCCTTTTGTAAGCCGCACCGAGTCCTGCAGGAGATGGTAGCGGGGTATAAATAAAGGTTTATTATTATTATTATTATTATTATTATTATTATTATGGGATATATTGAGCATGGCGATCAGATCATGATATGAATAAACATAACAGTTTAAATAACGTACCGGTAAGGCTTTCTCGCGGACCACCCTGACTACATGCCTGGCTACATGTCTGCTTCCTCCATTCTCTTTTTCCTTCCTTCTTTCCTCCTGAGGAATGTTTAGTTGGGAGGAGGAGGGTGGGGAAACTGACTTTCTGCTGCTCTAGAGACCAGGGCACAAAGGGGGCAATGGTTTCAAATGGCAGGAGAAGACATTCGACTGAAAAGATCAGGAAGAACTTTCTGAGAGTAAGAGCTGTTGGAGAGTGTCATAGGCTGCCTGGGAGTGTGGTGGAGTCTCCTTCTCTGGAGGCTTTTCCACAGATGCTGTCTATTGGGAGTGCTTTGATTGGCTTTCCTGCATGGCAGGGAGTTGGACTGGTTGTCCCTTAGGGGTCTCTTCCAGCTCTAGGATTCTAGGATTATGTCAGGAGTAGGCAATATGGGGTCTAATGGATACCCTTTTTCTCTCCCATCCAGCATCTCATCCTGACCAAGGCCAACCCTTTTGGGATCCCAACTTTGACCGTCTTTCCTTCACTTTGCTTCCAAAAGAGAAGAGGAAGGAGAGGAAAGGGTAGGGAGGGGACTTGGGGAGAACCCCTCCCTCCAGGCCCATCCACCCCACTCCGGCCCGCCAAGCAGCACCCAAGTTAGAAAGTTCACCCATGCCTTCCCTAGATGCTAGCTTGCTGCCTAATTAGGCAAGAACCAGCCTAATTTTTTGCCCCTTCAGCACAAGCTGCAAGCAAACCTACTCCGGGTTATTCTGTTACAAAAATATTAAAACAGCAGCAGAAGCTGGAACATTTTGCACAAATACTGTAAAATTTGTTATGTAAATCAGTGAAACATATATTTTCTTGATGTAGCCTTTCTTTTCCAATATGAAATATTTCCCCTTTTTTCTTTCATGCTGCAATTTCACTGAGTCACGATTCTTTAGGCCACTATAATTACCTCAGCCTAATAAATCACCACCCCTTAATTATATTCACTTGGAGCAAGACTCACAGAGGCCATAATATTTTACTTAGAAGAATGCTTAAAACTATAGCAATTCCAAACTACATTATATGGCTGTGTAGGATAAGTCGATGTTTTTTCTAAATATTTTAAATTCATTAAAACGTAAAATAAACACACATGTTCTTGATTATTCTGGAGCATATATCTACATAGTGATATAGCTATAAATAGAGACACCAGTGCTTTTAGATGCTTTTGAGCTGTGGTGTTGGAGGAAAGTTCTGAGAGTGCCTTGGACTGCGAGAAGATCCAACCAGTCCATCCTCCAAGAAATAAAGCCCGACTGCTCACTGGAGGGAAGGATACTAGAGACAAAGTTGAAGTACTTTGGCCACATCATGAGGAGACAGCAAAGCCTAGAGAAGACAATTATGCTGGGGAAAGTAGAAGGTAAAAGGAAGAGGGGCCGACCAAGGGCAAGATGGATGGATGGCATCCTTGAAGTGACTGGACTGACCTTGAAGGAGCTGGGGGTGGTGACGGCCAACAGGGAGCTCTGGCGTGGGCTGGTCCATGAGGTCACGAAGAGTCGGAGACGACTGAACGAATGAACAACAACAAGAGACACCGGTATAGACAATTTAGACTGTATAGATCCAATTTTTCTTGCCTAAGACTTTCCACACAATACACAGATTCCAAAATTGCTGATTTGTTTTAAGTCTGTTTTTAATAGGAGGGATAAGGCCCTTATGTTCCCTTTATACATAAAACTTCCACACTTAGGGGTTCTCAGAAAGGTGAAATGGGGAGAGGAGAGACGTTTTTGAAGAGAAGTTTCCAATGGAAGGGGCAGAAAAGGCTTGGCCTATATGTATCCCATTGCTTTAAACAGTTAAATTCAAAGCAGGCTGGATAATCCCATCAGTTCTATAAGTCACTCCGGCATTATGCAGATGAGAAAGGCATAAATCATTAAAAAGAGAGAAATAGAAACCTTCTGCTGCTCATTACCGTAGGCTGCGGCAGGATTCTCAAGCAATAAAGACGATGAAAGACTGTGTTTTATCAGTACAGAGCAGTTCTCTATACCTCTCAGATGAAGCTATACAGGTCTCAGGGCTTGCCCCCTCTTTTCTGTTCCTTGGAGTCAGGAGGAGGAATCTCAGGGTGATAGCACTGTCTTGAAAAGTGTTCGTATTCTTAATATGTTAAGTTTAAGATTTGCTATTGGAATTTCTTACTGTCTACAACTGTGGTTGATATTTAGTGTGTCTTGGTTACTGAAATTGCAATGGGTTGTGCCATGTAACTTCATTCTTGTACTATCACCAAGACCATCCCCATGATATCACAAGGGATTGTCCTTGGGTCGCAGACTGGAACTACTCTGTCATATAATTCATTTATATGGCAATGTAGAAGGGTCCTGAAATTTCATATCCTGGGATATTCCTGATCTGGCAGTCCTACATATTGAGAAAGGTTTAAGGAACAAGCAGAATTGCAAATTTATTTATTTATTTCTAATATTTATACTCCACCCTTCTCAACCCCCCCCCCCCCCGGAGGTAGGGGGCGCTCAGGGCGGCTTTCAGCGGCACGATTCGATGCCTCCATGTGAACATAATAAAATACATAATAAAACTAATAATTGCATACAATTAAAACAATTAAATCAATTCAATTAAAATATGCTTAAATATAACAGCTTTATGACCTTATCTAGCCAAATTCTGCGATCGGAGACTCCATCAAGCTTGTCCATAGTCCATTACCATAGCAATTGTCATCATTGCCCTTGTCAGCATAGTTACCCGAAGGCCTGGTCCCACATCCACGGGATGAAGATGACCTAATTTCCCCGGGGAGCAAGGAAATTTGGTCATCTTCATATATGTAACATTGGTTTTCATATATGCCACTTTCACAAAACACGTGCTGTATGAGTATAAAGGAGGGGAAACTTGTAACATCCAGTAGCACGTCCATATTAATTGCTGGAGCCTCCTGGATGTCAGAAAAATCTAAGAGATTGTCCATCTTGAGTTAAACTTTCTTGAAGCAACATAGGCTGAATCTACACTGCCATAAAATCCAGTTTCAGAATGCAGCTTGAACCGCATTAGATTATATGAGTTGATACTTCCATATAATCTAGTTAAATACAGTTCATTGTTCAGAAATTTGATTATATGGCAGTATAGATGGGCTCTAAGTCTTGTGCTCTGACATGTTCTGATAACATTTCCCACTAATTTCTCAGTCCAGTTTCATGGTTTATCCCTCAGGCAAGACTTCTTCTTCAGTCCTTTTTTAAAAAACTAACAACTATTAATAAGATTTTTTCCTCTCATCCCCATACTCCCCTTCCCCAGAGCTATCTTTTCTTCTAAAATCCCACCAAAAGTTCAGTTTTTCATGTGGAGGAAAATTCCCATCTTCTTTTTCCAATATTTTCTCTAAAAATCTTCTCCAGATACTTTCACAATCA
Organism: Anolis sagrei ordinatus; assembly: GCF_025583915.1. Lineage (NCBI taxonomy): Eukaryota > Metazoa > Chordata > Lepidosauria > Squamata > Anolidae > Anolis > Anolis sagrei. The sequence continues at coordinate 78,074,140 of NW_026847660.1, forward strand.
GGATATCCTACAGTTCTAATGGTGGGCAACTCTTCTCCAGCACATGATTTTGGCTTACAGCCGCATCATCCATAACCAACATAACCAATGATGAAGGATTATAGGACGTGCAGTCCAAAAACATCTGGAGAGTCACAGTTGTCTACGTCTGCTCTGTTTAGTAGATCAAACTAGTCTATATCTTACATTAAATGCATATCATGAGTTTTTGAACTTGTAGGTACATTTGTGAGAAGTCTAATCTGAACTGTTGGAAGTTTAGCACCAAAAGCCACATAAACTACCCATAATGAGTTTTTATTAATGATATGGCCCAAAATTCCCCTCCAGTTAAGAAAAAAAAAGAGTTAATAGTACCAGAATTGCACTTTAACGGCCACATTTTCATACTGAGGAATCTTGATTTGACTTTGTTGGGGGGGGGGGGGATTTAGAATTTCCACCGTACCAAACTACAAATCCCAGGAATTCATAAGATGGAACAATAGAAGTTAAAGTGGAAGTGTGGTGGTATAACTATGGCTGGATTGACATTGCCACATCATGCCATTTGAATCTGCATTATATGGTCAGTGTAGACCCATATAATTCAGTTAAATACAGTTAAACTGTATTATATAGATCTATACTCACCACATAAATCCAGATTAGGTCTTCCCTCACTTACGAATCCACTGCCAAGACGCTACCTTTGGAAGACAATCATACTTCACCACAAGTGATTGCCCATGATGACCATATAATGCAGTTTCAAACTGCATTATATGGCAATGTAGGTCCAGCCAATGTAGTGAGAAAGGGGCTCTGGGTGTTTTTAGTTGAAATAATCATACTTTTTTCACCAGAATTAAGGCAGGGAGCTCTGGCATATTCTGGTTTGTGAGGCCACGAAGAGTCGGAAGCAGCTGAACGAATAAACAACAACAAGGCAATTCAGGGAAGTTTTGGAACACATGTGTGACGGTGCGAGTGGCGCCACCTATGTATAGAACTGTTAGTTGCAAGATTTAAACTGTTGCATCATGCTTAATCCTGCCCCTTTTACCCTGCTTATGTATAGTTGTATGGATTGGTTACTTATAGCTGTCAATCAGTACTGTTTGGCTCCACCTCTTCCTGCAGGAGGGGAGTGCTTCCTTTCTTTTCATTCTGCCACCAGAGTTCTTACCATATGGACGTGAGTAAGAGATTTGACTCTAAAAGACCCTGATTTAAATTACCTCTTAGCTGCAGTTCTGAGGTTTTTTACCCTTGAGACTTGTGCTTCATGTTCAGACCAACCTGAACGACGTTGCAAGTCTCAAACCAGTTCTTTTGGCGCCAAAGGAAGATATTGAGTCTTCAAAACATAGGCCATCTGAACTGGGGTTGTGGTTTGCTCCGGCATTCACAGCCATTGAGTAAAGAGGAAACTTGGTGAGGATTCTCAGCTTCAAACACCTTGGACCCAGGACTAATTGAGACTGTAAAGTATATTTTCCTTCACCCCTCTGAAGTTTCCAGCTTATTGTTTTAAGAAATAACTCTTTGTGATCAATAAAACTTATTTTGAGTTATTTACAGCGTTTTGGGTTTTTGAGAGTTCCAGTTTCCTAAAGGAGGGCAAGAAGCAATCCCTTGGGGGAAAGATGCCACGTCCATCCCTCCTTCATTAAGAATAATAGCCCCCAAGCGCAACGGCACAACATGAGAATAACGTTGTGCAGTCACCTTCCACAAGTCGTCCTGCTAGTCAATCTTCAGCAACAGAATATAGAAGGAAAAGCTTGCAAAGGCGAGGAGAATTAATAATAGATGTGAATTAGATACAAAGATAGAGACAGCTTTCACTGTTTTCATTCTTTTGCTAAACCATCTTAGGGAAGCATTTACTACTGCCGCTAGGTTTTAATAAATAATGCCAAGACTTGTATAGCAGAATTGCAATATAAATCTAGGAAAACTCTCCCGAGATCATCACCCTGACAACAGGGAAAGTAGCAATAAATGGTATCATGATAAACAGTCTCAAAAAGGCAAAATATGTGCTCTCCACTCTTTCCCTTCCCCTCAGTCCTTTTCTCTTTCTGTCCAAAAGCTGCTTCTTTTCCTTCCTTGAGTCAATATAATTAGGCCTCAACTGATTTTTCTAATTGCTGGTTAAAAATAGTTTATCCAAATTTAACTGAATTTGCTTACAAGGATCAAGAGATTACCCAGGATTCTCTCATTATTTGTCACATAAATACATGGGAGGAACAATGTATATTTCTCTTTAATTTAGCGTTGCAAGGAAAGTTACATTTTTTACTCCAACTTCCATGATCTTAGGCAGCATGGTCACAGGCCATATACTCCCTGAGAAATTCTGGGTATTGAAGTCTGGAAAAGTAATTTCCCAAAGCTCTGAGATGTGTGCATACAGTTAACTATCCATGCAGTTTGACACCACTTAGGGCCATTGCATTCAGCCATATAACCCAGAATATCAAGGCAGATAACCCACAATACCTGTTTTGAACTGGATTATTTGAATCCACATTGCCATATAAGCCACTTCAACGTGGATTGTATACAACTATGTGGAAGGGGCCTTAAACTACCATGTTAGGAAATCCTGGAATTTGTTGTTTAGTGATACACAAGAACCCTTTCACAGAGAAGGCTAAAAAACCTTGTAAAACTAGGAACTGTTTTCATTCTACGCTTGAGGATTACGTGATTAATTGTGAAGATATTGTCTTAAATGTTTTTAATTGTTTTAATGCATTTTATACTTCTATTTAAATCTTTAATTGTACATTGTTTTATGGCATCAAATAGTTGCCTATGTGTAAGTCGCCTTGAGTCCCCTCCGGTGTGGAGAACGGCGGGATAGAAATGTCATAAATAAATAAATAATAAATAATGATAACTTCTGTGATTTTATAGTATTTCACCGTGGCCATTAAATTGGTGTCAAACTGCCTTTGTTTTATAGTATAGATGCACCCTGAGTCTCTGTTCTCTTTTAATCTGGAAGAAATAAGCAGGAATTGATGTTAATCAGAACCCTTGCTTGTTTAGAAGCAGCTTACATTTTCTCTCTGTTTCTGTCAATTCCTCTTAAATTCATCCATGGTTACAAAGCACCCTTTGTTAGTTCAATGGATTTTGCTTAGTTAGTCCCTACAGGGAAGATAAGGCAAATAGATTTTATAACCACACTGTTCTGTATGAAGCTGTAGGACTCTGAGATGTCCTCTGAAATTATGAATTGATGGCATTCTGTGATATTCTGTGATGTGTCATAGTTTGGAATACCTTTAAACCACTGTTTGGGTTTGGGCTTGGCCTCATGTAAGCCGCACTGAGTCCCCATTGGGAAGATGGTGATGGGGTATAAATAAAGATGATGATGATGATGGACACACAACAGGAGTCCAGGTGCAATGTTTATCCACCCAATCTGCTGTGAGATACTCCAATACAAAATGGAAGTTAACTAGAGATCCACTTCTGGGTTTCTGATGATGATGGTGATGATGATGATGATGATGATGATGACGACGACGACGACTTAAAAATAGGAGTTAAGCAAGATATGAGATGGGGCTGCACCTTGTTTGTTCCACCTAAAGGTTTTCAGAAATAGGAAAAAACTATAGCCAGCTGTGCATGTGTGTGTTTTTCATATGTTGCATAGATACACAAAAGATTCACATTTGATCTTGACCCTTTTCTAAAATAAGAGACAATAATTTTAAACATACCATTTCCCTAAAATTCAGACATTTCTGGAAACTGTATGCAGGGGCAGCTCAACCCATTACGCAAAGTAAGCATTTGCAGTATAACTGATTTTGCCCAGGGGCACACTTGAGGTGCTCTTGGGGGAAAATAGACCTTGACACATGCGAGTTGTAGTTACTGGGATGTATAGTTCACCTACAATCAAAGAGCATTCTGAACTCCACCAATGATGGAATTGAACCAAATATGGCACACAGAACTCCCACGACGAACAGAAAATATATATCAGAGATTGTTTGGGGGGGGGGGGGGAATACTGTTTGCTTACCATTGAAAATTACCTAGGGCTGCCTCTGACTGTATGGCAGCACAGTTAAGTTAAAGAGATAATTACTAAAACAGAAAACCTTAAACCATTTCCCCAAACATGTACCAAAACAACAACAACAACAACAAATCTTTATTTATATACCACTCTATCTCCCTGAGGGGACTCAGAGCAGTTTCCAAGTAACATCATCAATACATACAGAGTAAACAACATCAACATAAAATTAACAAAACAATATAAGCATAAAATTGTCAAAGTAACACATATATTAAATGTAATCCTACCTATTCAAGGCAATTTAAAAGTCCGGGCCAAGGCTAGTGCAAGCTCAAAATTTCTAGGGGGCCCGGGAAATTAAGCGCAGTGCTATAACAAGCAACAACAACAATAGGTACGGATTATGGCTGTTCATTTCCAGGGCCTATTACAGGGAGTGACCTGGGTAATTGGTAGGAAGAATAAGGCCATATTCAACAATGTCTGGGGCTGAGCTAGAACTGGTCATTCTCAAAGGCTTGTTGAAACCACCAGGTCTTCAAGTTCTTACGAAAGGAGGGGAGAGATGGGGCCTGTCTTATTTCCCTAGGAAGGGCATTCCAGAGGTGGGGGGCACCACCAAGAAGGCCTTGTCTCTCGTCCCCACCAACCGTACTTGTGACGGTGGTGGGAGCAAAGGGAGGGCCTCCCTGGAAGATCTTAAAGTTCTTGCTGGTTCATAGAAGGAGATGCTATGAGATAAAACTATTCTAGAGGCACTGGACTGAATGCAATGGCTAGTACCAATCAGACTAGATCTATGAAATCAACAAAATTTACATAAATGACTTAATAGGTCTTTTTGATCCAATGGGTTGATTCTAGCTGGGACTAACAATGGGCTCTAGCTCATTAATTTAGGAAAGAATGTGTTAGATGGAGGGCATTCCTAATGTGATGGGACACCAGGGTCCCATTCACACAGTTTAATTATAGTATTTCCATTTTGACCGCCACAGTTCCTTTCTATGGAATCCTGGGATTTGCAATTTAGGGAAGGATGTTTGGAATTCTTAGGCAGAGAACTCTAATGCATCTTTAAATTGCAAATCCCAGGATTCCATAACATGACATTTAAAGTAGAATATACTGCTATAATTTTGTACTTTGACTGGGCCTCGAGCCAATGCATGTCATTGAAATGGAAATGTACTGAAATGCATCTCTTGTGGTAATGGATAGTGGGTAATTTCAAACCATCTCATATCAGTTCTAGAAAAGGATATAGCATAATAAGACCTTGGAATTGCCCTCCCGGTGTCTGGTTCACCCAAGCAGTGCAAATAACATGACCAAGCATTAAGGGATTTTCCCCAAGTGTTTCACACACAAAAGGATCAGTGAAATGTATGGATTGGGGTGGAAGTGAGTAGTTTCAATAGCGGACAATGCCACATCTAATAGTCACTGCTATAGTGTTGCCCACAAAGAACAAAAGGGACACATACTGAGTCCTTCAGCCTCAACTTTCATTCCCCAGCCAGAACAAGCTTGTGGTCTGCTTTTGCCAATTTGTCATGGAAGCACTGTTGCTATTGCCTGGGTATTCATTGCAGAATTCGAGACCTAATGAGTTTATGGTTTGCTTTCCAATCTGGCATTGTGTGTGTTATTAAAGCTATAAAAGCTATTAAAGCTATTTACATTCCTATGAAGTGTGGAAAGAAGGAATACCCTGTTTCACCCATATGTAATGTGAGCAATAAGAGCAATGGGATCATGTTCTAACACAGCCAGAATATGGGGAATATGAAGTGTCTGAATTGTGCTAAATTGCTTTAAGACATTTTATTTAGTGTTTGTTGTTGTTGCGTGCCTTCAAGCTGTTTTTGACTTCTAACAATCCTAAGGTGAACTAGTACTTTCTGCTATTCAGATATGTGACTTGCCCAAGGCAACCTAGTGGGTTTCCATGGGGAATAAATTGCTGGTCTCCAGTTTCGTAGTCCAACACTTCAAAGCACTACATCAGCTAGGCAGTGTATACTTCACCTTAAAATCTACTGCTGGTGGGTGGGTTTAAAACATTTTAAAAAGGAAGTTAATATGTGTAACCATTTATTCACAACTGCAAATTACTGTAAGTCTTTTCAGCAACAGACCACTTTGACCTTCCTCAAATCTGTTATATGCACCGCAGAGTTTTGCTTGGAAGGTCAATTTTTCCATCTTAAAACTTTACCTTGAGTTTCTGGGGATAGTTTCTGACACGATGTCATCAAGCTGAATGAAACTGTCTAATGCTAGTTTATCTTCACTTATGGATGCTGTAAATTTTACTTGAATTTTAAAAATATCAGTTATATTTTATTCTGTTTTCATGTTTATATATTTGTACAAAATAGTACTGAAATGCTTTTAATGTAAGCCACTTTGAGTCTCCTTGTGGAGAGAAAAAGTTGGGTATAAATAAACATAAAATAATAATAATAATAATAATAATAATAATAATAATAATAAAACTAGATTTTTGGGGGAAATCCTTTTGGGAACTAATTTTTAGTAGGTTGGGTACCCGGTGTTGCTCAGGTTATTAGAATAAGTCATTTTTTTATTTTACAAAATGCCTAAGTTTGTGGGTGTATTACAAGTCACATCATGCCAGATTAACTCCCTGAAACTCCATCAAAACATAAAGTTTATAGGGCAAGTTCACTCTAGATGCATCATCGGTAGAGTTCAGTATGCTCTCCATTTGCAGGATGAATTACAACATCAGTGGGGTTCAGAGTGCTTTTTGATTGCAGGTGAACTATAAATCTCAGTATCTACAACTAACAAATGTCAAGGCCAATTCCATCCCAAACCCACCAAGATTCAAATTTTGGCATATTGGGTATGAGTGCCGAAATTGGTGCAGATCCATCATTGTTTGTATTCACAGTGCTCTATGAATGTAGGTGAACTATAAACCAAGGTGAATTTTCCACAAAGCCCTTCTGCATTTTTTGTTGATCATGGGGGTTTTCTGTGCCCAGTTATGTCCAGGGCCATTGCTGGTGGGGGTGAGAGATCTCTTTGATTGCTGATGAACTATAAATCCCAGTACATACAATGGCTATAAATCAAGGTGAATTTCCTCCAAACCTCTCTAGTATTTTTCTTTGGTTATGGGATTTCTGTGTGCCAATTGCCAGGTCCATTGTCAGCGGGGTCACAGTGTTCTGACTTGAAGCAGGGTGAACTACAACTTCCATCATGTGGAGTCAATCCCCCAAATTACTCCAGTATGTTTAGTTGCTGATTAGTTCTGCTCTGTTTGTTGTGCAGACAGAGTTGGTTTTAATAACTGTTTTGATATTTGGTGATATACTGTTTTTAATATGATTTATGTTTAAAGTGTGGTTTTACTGTTGTAGTTGTAAGGCATTGCATTTTTGCCGTTATCTATGTGTAAACTGCTTTGAGTCCCCCTAGGGGTGAGAAAAGTGGTATATAAATGCTGTAAATAAATAAATAAATAAATAAATAAATAATTGAAAAGAGTAGGTTAAGGGAGAGGCAGTGGACGGGGTCATGCAAATTCCACACAATGGAGAGAGTAAGAAACGCTGGGATGTCTGTTGTGGAGGAAACATGTAAAATCTAGGATGAAATTGACCCTGAATGAAAGCATTCACTTGGGTGGTGGGCAGTATGGTGATTGGGGAGGATATTGGCAGGGGTTGGGCTACATGTTCACGGCACTCGCTATAACTTGAAATGTCATTGGAGGGAGTGCTTTTGGTAGCTCCTCAGCACCATGGGTTAAAGCTGTTTGTGGAAGCAGAGCCTGTCTATGAAAGTGGGCACCCCAGCCGCACACATACATACATATTTTATTTATTTATTTATTTACTTATTTGTATACTGCTTTTCTCACCCCGGGGGGGGGGTGTGACTATCAATTAGATCATTAAATGTAACTACCAATTAGATCATTAAAATGTAACAAAATTTAGACAATTAAACTATGGAGTTAAAAACATATTAATATTTTCACTTTTATTGTGTATATAGATAAGTATGTTAGCTAGGGAATTCTGGGAACCACGGACCAAAAAGGTATATTTTCCATTCAAGTATTAGAAAAGACAAACAGAAGCTACACTGGAGACAAGTATGGGTTTTGCACCCTGTTCAGAACCTAATTTAAACCACATGATAATTCTTCAAGTTGACCTTCCACTTTATTCAGCTATGATCCTTTTGTGATAATGGACTTATATAAGGAGTGAATTCATCCTATACCCCACCAAGGACTTTTCTTTGCAGTCCCTCGCGTTGTGTATCAAACTCCTTTTTTGAAAACTCCAAAGTTCTCCCCAATGCAAGAAAAGAAGTATCCTGAAATGTTACTACTAATCCCTGGACAAAGAAATGATCCTTTTGTATCCATATGGAAAGTGAGCAGTACGATCGTTCAGAATATATAGAAAGGCACCTAAGGAAAAACTAGTCAATTGATATGGAGTGTGAAGTTAATGACAAATGCATCTAGTCCAAGAATACAGGCTGGATTTATCAAACCTTTATAGATATGAGACATACCAACGTTCTCACTGCACTACAGGTGACCTGCTCTTTTATAGCAGGTCAAACCCATTTGTTCAGCCAGCCTCTTTTATACTTTCCTCTTACTATGCAAATGTCTGAGGCTTCCATTATTACAACTAATCCTCAGAGGCAAAAACGTTTGTACAGCCAAACCAATGCTGCTCTTTTTGAAGTCAATGAGCTCCTTATTTGAATAGTCAAGTCATAGTAGCTTGGAGAGTAGCATAAGAAAGCAATTACATTGTTTGAAAAGTGAGTGGGAAGAGGCATAAAGATTTATTAATTTATTCTCCCTTAGGACTACACAATTATTTTCTTTTTTTAAAAGTATACGGAGTCATAGAAGCTCACGCACATGGGAAGCAGCATGAAGAATGATCAGAAACTCATCGGTTTATAGGGGTTTGTATTTTTCCTATTGTGCCTTTTGTCATCTCTTGTCCTTATTGCCACTTTTAAACTTTGCATTAAATTGGGGTCTCACCTGACCAAGAAGTTCCTCTAGACTGGAGAACAAAAGATCCCCAAGATGTTGCTGGGAACCAAATGGATATCAAGATGTTCTTGGAGAGCAAATGAATCTCAAGATGTTGCTGGGAATCAAATCGTTCCCAAGATGTCCAGTTCCCAACAATATATGGAAGGCCACAGCTTTCTAATTTCTAGATAATAAACCCAGGAAGCAAAAAAAAAATGAGAAGAAGGTTAAAATACAAGAGCTGTGTTGAAAACAGCTTTACCTTTTTACATCTCCACTAGAAGGAGGTTTTCTGTAAGGCCAATCAATATTACTTTTCTATTTAAGGGCAAGAGATCCTCAAATCCGCTATTTTAAAAGCAGTGATAACTAGGGTTGTGCATGGAACTGTTTTCCTTCATTTCATCCATTCTTTCATTATTTCGTTACCTTCAGGAGCACATAACAGGAAGGCCCGTCCCGGGTACGAAAATTAGCTTGACATGAAAGCAAGTGGGAGCTGATCCCGGCTCCTCCTCTGCTTTTCGGCATCACAGTTTAATCGTTTTTTATTCATCCTCCAGCAAACAAAAAGAAAACCCTAATTCCCTGAAAACTACTACCAGTTACCTCTCCTCTTCCAGGAGGTCATTGCTGTTTCTTACCTGGAAATGGGAAGCCTCCTTAAAATTCCTTGGAAAGAGTACATGTGCCTGCCTGCAGGAGAACAGTTCCTCTAGAGTAAGAAACTTGCTAGCCTCCTTTAAATGCCTTGGAATTATTTATTTATTATTTATTTCGGACATTTGTATCCCATCCTACCTCAACCTCCACAGAGGGACTCAGGGTGGCTAACAAACCGGCACCCCATGGTGCTCACAACCAAAACATAAATATGCAATTTAAATAACAATAAAACAATAAAATGGTAAAAATAGTATAAAACAGTATAGAGACAATCAAACAGTCAATAGTGGCCGGTTTAAGTCATCGTCCAAGGAGCAGTCAGTCAGTTCCAGGAATGGAAAGAGTATGTGGCTGCTGACATGCTCTCTTCTCTAGAGTAAAAAAAACAGCTTTAAGATTAGAACTTGCTTGCCTCCTTTAAATGCCTTTGAAAGAGTGTGTGGCTGCTGGCATACACATGTCTCCTCTAGAGTAAAAAACAGCTTTAAGAACTTGCTTGCCCCCTTTAAACGCCTTGGAAGGAGAGTGTATGTGGTGTGCAGGCCATGCAGAGGAAGCACACACGTCTGCCTGCAGCCAAATGTCTCTCCTCTAGAGTAGAACAGTTTAAATGCCTAAAATGATCAGAAGGGGAGTCTAGGAAGCCCTGCTCCACATAATGAGCTGATAGAAAACTGATCTTTCAACACCCCAAAAAATGGATCAGGGCCCCCACTGAAAACGGGTCAAGGTTTACCCTGAATGCACATTGCTAGTGATAACTTAGAACAATATATTGTTGCTAGGGAAATCTACATTCCTTCCTCCTAAGCATGAGTTAATTTGGCTTTAACCCTAATCGAAACCATATCTAGCAAACCTTAATAAAAGACAAGCATCCTAGTTGTGGTGTCGTGGTTAATCACTATGTATGAATTGAAGAGGCAGCTGCTATTATTTAGAATGTTTACAAAGGCATGTTATAGAATGAAATTTGACAGGAGTCTCTGTGATATGGACTCTTGGTTTGGACCTTGAAAAATGCATACCACAATTACATAGATTTAGAAAAATGTGCTTAGTAATATGCATGCAGTTTGTTACAAGGGGAAACATATAACCCTTGCAATCTGATATGGATGCAAATCACAATAAGCCTCAAAGTAGAAATTGGAGAGCCTTAACAAGCTTAAATTTTGCTTGTTCGCACATCATGTAATTTCATATGGGAAATGGAGACTATCAAAGTGATAAAGTTTGTCTAGTCAGGTATCCAAGATAAATCTCTGATGTCTTTGCTGCTTTACATTTGGAGGCATAAAACCAAAAGAATCTTATTCTAATGCAGGTCTTTGTTCATTAATTTTGCCTCCTTTTTGTTGTTGTTGTTGTTGTTGTTGTTTTTCCTTACTTGGGACCCTGCTAGACAGCAAAGAAAAGGGGAGAGAGTGGAAAGGGGTTTCTTGGTGGCTATCCCTAGGCTTTGGAAATTCTTGCAAATGGAGATTAAGCTAGCTCCCTCCCTGCTATCTTTCCACAGGCACAAAAATATGTTTTTATTAAGGCAGGCTTTTGACAAATGTATGACTGATGAGAAGAGGGCTTTGAGCACATCGGGTGCCATACTTGGTTTTTTTTATTGATGTTTTCATTTGATTTTAATTCCATTGTGTTTTAATATAATCCTTTTATAATCTAATTGTGGTTTAGTATCTGTGTCTGCTTTTATTTTTTTATTTGTTTGTTTACAACATTTATATGCTGCCTTTCTCACCCCGAAGAGGACTCAGAGCGGCTTACAATTTATATGTACATACAATATATTATATTATTAGCATAGCACAATATTAGTATTATATATTACTATATTGTACTATACCACTATACTGTAATATTATTAGTAATATTGCATGTAATATGAAATATAAAATAATTATATTGTATTATTATTAGTATTATATTGTATTATGGTATAATGTTATCAATATTATATGTGTATACAATATATTTTATTATTAGCACAGTATAATATTATTATATATTACTATATTGTACTATACCACTCTACTATAATATTATTAGCAATATTACATGTAATATAAAATATATAACTATTAAAGTAAAGGTAAAGGTTTTCCACTGACATTAAGTCCAGTTGTGTCTGATTCTGGGGGTTGGCGCTCATCTCAATTCCTAAGCCGAAGAGCCAGCATTATCTGTAGACACCTCCAAGGTCATGTGGCCAGCATGACAGCATGGAGTGCTGTTATTTATTTATTTATTTATTTATTTGTATACTGCCTTTCTCAGTTACCTTCCTGCCAGAGTGGTACCTATTGATCTACTCACATTTGCATGTTTTCGAACTGCTAGGTTGACAGAAGTTGAGGCTGAGAGTGGAAGCTCACGCCGCTCTCCGGATTTGAACCTGTGACCTTTCGGTCAACAAGTTTAGCAGCTCAGCAATTTAAACCACTGCACCACTGGGGGCTCCCATATAAATATTATATAGTATTATTATTAGTATTATATTGTATTACATTATAATATTATTATCAATATTATATGTACATACAATATAATACAATATTAGAACAGCACAATATTAGTATTATATATTCCTATATTATACTATACCACTATATTGTAATATTATTAGCAATATTACATGTAATATAAAATATATAACTATTATATAGTATTATTATTAGCATTATATTGTATTACATTATAATATTATTACCAATACCATATGTGTATACAATATAATACAATATTAGCACAGCACAATATTAGTATTATATATTACTATATTGTACTATATCACTATACTATAATATTATTAGCAATATTACATGTAATATAAAATATATAACTATTATATAGTGTTATTCTTAGTATTATATTGTATTACATTGTAATATTATTAACAATATTATATGTGTATACAATATAATACAATATTAGCACAGCACAATATTCGTATTATATATTACTATATTGTTACTGGTGGGAGGGGCTCCCAACTCATGACCCAAGAGACATTGTGGAACTCTGTCTTCCTGGCTCCCCTCCTTCACTCTAACTCACATTATCACACTAGAGCTTAAAGAGTATGCATCCCATCTGAAATGCTGTAGTTGCTTCCCTCCCTAAACTATACACGCCAGAATTCTGTAGGAGGCTACCACAGGATTTCACATGGGATACACAGTCTTTACGTACTATTAAAGCTGTAGGGCAGAGGTTCTCAAACTATGGCCCACGGGCCAGCCCCGGCCCCCCGGGGGCATTTATCCAGCCTGCGGGGTGGAAGGGTGAGTCCCCCTTTGGGGATGGCGAGGGAGGCGGCAGGCAACGTGGCTTTGGGGCTGCATTGCCTGCCGCTTCCCTGGGCCCAGCCTGGCCTTCTCCTGCCTTTGGGATGGGGCGTCACCTCATCCCGAAGGCAGAAGAAGGCAGGGGAGGTGGCAGTCGAAGCGGCTTTGGGGCCGCATCGCCTGCCGCTTCCCTGGGCTAAGCCTGGCCTTCTCCTGCCTTCGGGATGGGGTCTCACCTCATCCCGAAGGCAGGAGATGGCAAGGGAAGCGGCAGGCCCACACTTCCCATTGAAATAAAATAAGTTTATATTTGTTAAAATTGTTCTTCATTTTAATTATTGCATTGTTTTTAAGTGGTTTTTGCACTACAAATAAGATATGTGCAGTGTGCATAGGAATTCATTCATGTTTTTTTCAAATTATAATCTGGCCCTCCAACAGTTTGAGGGACTTTGACCTGGCCCTCTGTTTAAAAAGTTTGAGGACCCCTGCTGTAGGGTGATAAGGTCACTTTGGACACTGAAAGGAAATTGCATGCATGGAGAGGTGCAATGTCCTCACACTGTCCCTTTCTAGCTACACCTTATCTTCCAGAAAAGTGCAAGTCCACTGTCAACTTGGCTTCTGTCCATGTTTATGTGCATGTTTGTGTATGTGTGCATCGGTGTGCCATCTTGTTCTTTGTCTCACGTAGCCAGATAACTTGGGCAAGGCTAAGCTGACTGATGAGTACCTATTGTAATATCATCTAGTACTTTATTCCCCCCACCGACTGCAGTGGAAATGCACTTGTACTATTCATCTGCATTGCTGGCAATGAAATTAATCACTGAAGACCAACAATATAAGCAACGTATTGGGATTTTCATAATCATCCAGAGCTATTGCAGATGATGCTCAGCCTCAAGCTCATCCCTCTGCTCCTATATCACAGATTCCTCCAGATTCCTGTTTATGCTATCATCTTCCTTTCCATTAATCCCGAAGCCCATGCCAAGGAAAAAGAGAATGTAGCCTTGTAATACAAGTGTGCTGTTCAGACTAAGAGAAATAAAAATCCTGACACAATGACGGCAAGTATTGGAGGAGATTCCCTATTCTTTTAATGAGAGCTGAGCAATAGGAGTGGAGCTATAAATATTTTAAAATAATTAAAATATATTGCCAGCCCTAAGGAAGCACCGGGCTGCTGGAGTGTCAGCTTTGGTGCTAAGGGAAACTGTTTTCTGAAGAAATGAATAAATGGAATCACTTAAGTAATAAGATTTTATATTTGCCAATCCTCCCACCAAGAGGGAAGTCATTGCAAAGCAGGGTCTTTTAAATGTCACAAGATTAATCTCCAAGACTGGCAAGAAAAAACATTGATTTCTCCTTGCAACTCTGCATATTCTGATATTTGGTAATAACAACAACATGAGGTTTGTGGCCTCTTTCTTTCATATCTAATTATTAAGAAGCATAAATAATTCAATTATCTATAGCAGAGCTTGGTTGGTTCGGTGACAAGATAAAATGAGCCCTACTGATGTCATTAACCAGCTAAATCTTCTTTATTATCTGGGACCAAGATAGTATCTACATCACAGTGTGGGAACTCACTGGTGGAGGACAGCCATGTCATGGATCGAAGAAGCAATGGTGATTAGAGGGAGTCATATCAAAGCAACAGCAAAAGAAAGAATGGCAGAAAGCAGGACCTGAGAAGGGTTATCTCATTAGGATTTTTCAGAAACATTTGTTGTTCCTGTGACATGTTTTGAACTCAAGAAAGTCAAAATGCCATAACATTTTTGGGAAGTCTGATCTGGCTATGGTGGTCCAGGCTCTTGTTGCATCCCTAATAGATTACTGCAACACACTCTATGTGGGGCTGCCTTTGAAGACTGTTCAGAAACTACAACTAGTTCAACAGGCTGCAGCCAGATTACTAACTGGAGCAACATATAGGGAACATACCACCCCCTTGTTGTACCAACTCCACTGGCTGCCGCTCCACTTCCGAGTTCAATTCAAAGTGCTGGTTTTGACCTATAAAGCCCTATACGGTTCTGGAAACAAGAATGTATGTATGTGTATTTTATAAGACTCTCAAGAAAATAATATAAATAAGGATAATATGTTCTCTAATGGAGTAAATTGTCTAGACTTTATAGCATTTATAGCATTTAACAGTAATGTTATCAGCACATTATAAGTAAATGTAGGTTATCTTATCAACATAGAGTAATGAATAGTAGACTAGAGATAATAAAGTCCATCCTTTCCTGGAGTCAGATTTCAGTGCAGGAATTCAACAGTCTCTGTCTTTATCCTCAAAAGAATTCTTCTTTTAGCAACACAGTCTTAAGGAGTACTTCTTATGCAGCAGAGTCTTCTTTAAATAACAAAATTTCTACAAGGTCTCCCGGTATGTTCTCCTTGTTTCGAAAAATTATCTTCTTCAGGATGTAGTCTGTTATCACATTATACTTAATGCACTAAATAAAGGAGTAAAAATAACATACACAATAGATACATGAAACTCCCCAATTCACATTTCTAGTGAAACATTCTATAATAACAGTAAAGAAACACGCTACTCTACTTACACTCTCTTTACACTCTCTTCAGTAGTGCAGGCTCTGTTCTGGAGGAGTTCTATAACGAGCAATGAGTCATACCTAGGCTACCTCTTAAGTAGAACTACATTTCACAAGAAACAAGTGTATTCAATTTTATCATTTAGTCCTTGTGGAACCAGTGTTTGTAGTTTAAAGATCCAAAAAGATTCTCTTTGCAGAAGGAGTTTTTTTACATCTGCATTAGGTCTGGGTAATATTTTTTCTAAAGCGCAAAATTTAAAGCTATGGTGTGTATGAGCTTTTTCATTGAAATGTACATATAGTGAAGAGTCAGTGGACCCATTCCTTATGCGTGAACGATGTTCATTTATCCTGGTTTTAAGGGGTCTAGTAGTCATTCCAACATATAATAGCTTGCAGGAGCATTCTAATAGGTAAATTACATTATCAGTGGAACATGTTGTTAAATGTTGCAAGGTAATCTTGATGTTAAGTGTTGGATGAGAGTATATTTTAATCTTGAGTGATTGTTGACAACAGTTACAGTGTCCACAGCTAGTGTGACCCCTAGTGGTAAGATTGTGGGATGTAGTAGGAGAATTATATTCAGAATGGATCAAAAGGTCCCTTAAGGACCTTACTTGTCCGAACACATCTCCCTCTACATCCTGCCTCACAGTTTAAGATAGTCTGGGGAGGCCTTACTCTTGCTTCTGCCAGCGTCACAAATGCGGCTGGTGGGGACAAGAGACAGGGCCTTCTCAGCTGTGGCCCCCCACCTATGGAACTTGCTTCCCACAGAGGTAAGTGTCAGGACATGATTCAAAGCTTGAGAAAATAAGCATTTGACTCCTGCCCCTGCCAACATACCTGAAGCAAGGTTAGTGTCAACAAAGGAGTCTGGAGGAGGAGAGCAGTCCTGCGAGGAAGCGATAATTAGGAGCAATTGTTCACAGGAGTTGGAGAAGACTGGGGAAGGGTTTGGAAGGGGAAGAGGGAAAAACACAATAAAAGGGATTGAAGGTAAAAGGGGAATTAGTAGTGTTATTTTCTTTCTCGTCTGTGTAGAAGTAATAAAGCTGGCTATGTCCACATAGCGTGTGAGTACCGTTTGATTGCTAAACCCTACCAGCAGGATCTGACAGTAAGATCGGCTTTATCCTTCCTGTCTTTTCGTAAGAAATTGAAGTCGTTCTGGGACCAGGCTTTTGGACATCAGGCATAAATAGCACTTTAGATATAGAATTCGACTGGAATGATGATATGGCTGTCAATACTGTGTTTTTACTGTTTTATTGCTTGTAATGAATGTTCTATTTATTGTTTCATTGCTATTATATTGCTTTGTTATTGAAGTGCCAAATGTGCCAAATGTCTATCTCGCAGAAAAATCTTGTCGTTTATAGATCTCTGAAACTTACCCATGGAGAAGAGATCTATCTATATATATAAATTTCCTACTGGCGTCCAACGAGGAAACAAAACTCTAAAACCCCTCCACACAACTCTACCAAAATTGCCATGCCCCAAGGACAACCCACTAGGTACAAACTAATCCACTCAGAAATCAAAACCACACAACAACAACCACAAAACACGGCAAAACAACTGAGCATGCGCACTGGCGCAAACTCCCTGGCGCGCGCACACACATGGCCCCTCACCCCCCCCCGGCGCGGCACACACACGCGCGCGCGCACGGCCCCTCCCCCCCGGCGCGGCACACACACACACGCGCGTGCCCCCTCTCCCCCCCGGCGCGGCACACACACGCGCGCGCGCACTCGCCCCCTCTCCCCCCTCCGGCGCGGCACACACGCACACACACACGCGCACGTGCCCCCTCACCCCCCCGGCGCGGCACACACACGCGCGCGCGCACGCGCCCCCTCTCTCTCCTCCCGGCGCGGCACACACACGCGCGCGCGCCCCCCACCCCCCCCGGCGCGGCGCGCACGCGCCCCCTCTCCCCTCCGGCGCGGCACACACACGCGCGCCCGCGCGCCCCCTCCCCCCCTGGCGCGGCACACACGCGCGCGTGTGCGCCCCCTCTCCCCCCCGCGCGGCACACACGCGCGCGCCCCCATCCCCCCTCCCCTCCTCCCTCTTACCCTCCTCACGTTACCTCCAAGTCACGCCCCCTTCTAAACCCATCCCCCCTCCCCTCCCCCCTCCTCACGTTACCTCCAAGCCACGCCCCCTTCTAAACCCATCCCCCCTCCCCTCCCCCCTCACCTCCAAGCCACGCCCCCTTCTAAACCCACCCCCCCTCCCCTCCTCCCTCCTCACGTTACCTCCAAGCCACGCCCCCTTCTAAACCCATCCCCCCTCCCCTTCTCCCTCCTCACGTTACCTCCAAGCCACGCCCCCTTCTAAACCCATCCCCCCTCCCCTCCTCACCTTACCCCCAAGCCACGCCCCTTCTAAACCCATCCCCCCTCCCCTCCTCCCTCCTCCCCCCTTCTAAACCCATCCCCTCCTCCCTCCTCACGTTACCTCCAAGCCACGCCCCCTTCTAAACCATCCCCCCTCCTCCCTCCTCACGTTACCTCCAAGCCACACCCCCTTCTAAACCCATCCCCCCTCCCCCCCCTCACGTTACCTCCAAGCCACGCCCCCTTCTAAACCCATCCCCCCTCCCCTCCTCCCTCTACCCTCCTCACGTTACCTCCAAGCCACGCCCCCTTCTAATCTGTCAAGGAAGAATCATAGAATCATAGAATCAAAGAGTTGGAAGAGACCTCATGGGCCATCCAGTCCAACCCCATTCTGCCAAGAAGCAGGAATATTGCATTCAAATCACCCCTGACAGGAGAGAAAGAGGGAGGGAAAGAAAGAAGGAAGGAAGGAATGAGGTAGAAAAGGAAGAAAGGAGAGAAAGAGGGAGGGAAAGAAAAAGGGGGAGGAAGGAAAGTTAGAGAAAGAAGGAAGGAGAGAAGGAAAGAAAAAAGGGAAGAAGGAAGGAAAGAAGGAGCGAAGGAAGGGGGGAATGTAGAGAAAGAGGGAGGGAAAAGGAAAGAGGAAAAGAGAGAAGGAAGAAAGAAAAAGAGAGAAGAAGAGAAAAAGGGAAGAGAAGGAAGGAAAAGAGGGAGGAAGGGAAGGGAAAGAAGAGAAAGGGAGGAAGAAAGGAGGAGAAAGAGAGAAGGAAGAAAAGAAAAGAGAGACAGCAGAAGAGAAAGAAAAAGGGGGAAGGAAGGAAAGGTAGAGAAGGAAGGAAGAGAGAAGGAAAGACAGGAAGGAAGGAGGGAAAGAAGGGGAGATAAGGGGAAGGTTGGCCACAGCAACGCGTGGCGGGTACAGCTAGTAAATAATATTTTTTGTTGCTATATGTGTTCAAATCATCTTCAATAGGTGAGTTATTTTGCTCAGTTATTTTGGCAAGACATATTCAGAGGATATTTTCCATTGTCTTCCTCTCCAATTGAGGACTGTGGCTTGCTCAAGGTCATCCAACCCTTAGTCCTAAATGTTTGACAGTATATCGCCAAAGCAAAGTATAGGGAGGAGGGGTTTTTTTTTGTACAATCACCTTGTGTTAAATACAGAATTTTATAACAGTCTGGGAATTTCAGCAGTATTTATTTATTATTTATTTGCTTTATTTCTATACCGCATATTTCAGCCCAGACAGGCGACTCTATGCGGTTTACATGATACAAATTATTAACAGTGTCAGTGCAATTAAAACGCAACACGTGCGACAAACAGGATCAACAACATCAATCCACAACAGTTAACAAAACAGAACAGTATATAAGAATTACAGTATTTATTTATCATATCAGGAGCGAACCAAACAATTGTATTGTATTTAAAAAAACCACAAAGTTTTAAAAACTTGGCATTATACTAAATGTCCTTTGACCAGTAGCTGGCTACTTGGAGTGCCTCTGGTGTTGCTATAGGAAGATCCTCCATTGTGCATGTGACAGGATTCAGGTTGCATTGTAATAGGTGGTCTGTGGTTTGCTCTTCTCCACACTCGCATGTTGTGGAGTCCACTTTGTAGCCCCATTTCTTAAGGTTCTGTGTCTTGTGGTGCCACAGCGCAATCTGTTCAGTGCCTTCCAAGTCACCCAGTTTTCTGTGTGCCCAGGAGGGAGTCTCTCATTTGGTATCAGCCATTGATTGAGGCCTGCCACTTTTGGACTCTTGCTTGCTGAGGTGTTCCAGTGAGTGTCATTGTAGATCTTAGAAAACTATTTCTTGATTTACAGTGCTATGATTTTATTTTAACTTCCATTGTCCCATCTATGGAATTCTGGCATTTTCAGTTTAATGCGGCATATTTACAATTCTCAATCACAGAACATTTAGTACCTCACCAAATTACAGATTAATGGGATCCATGAGAGTATTTCATGAAAACAAGTGTGATGTAGTAGGCTGTTGTGTGTTTTTCGGACTGCATGGCCATGTTCCAGAAGCATTCTCTCTGACTTTTCACCTCTATCTATGGCAGGCATCCTCTAAGGTTGTGAGGTCAGACCAGTGATTCCGGCCATGAAATTCTTTGACAATACATTGTGATGTAGTGGTTTGACCATTGGATTATGACTCTAGAGACTAGGCTTTGAATTTCTACTCAGTCACAGAAATCCTTGGACAAGTCCACTCTTTCAATCTTAGGGTCACCATAAGTCAGAAATGACTTGAAGGCACAAAAGGACAAAGCATTTCACAGGATGTACCAAGCCAGTTAAAGTGGAATCCAAATGGCATAATTGTGTAGTGTGAAAGGGCACCAGATGTTCTAATTCTTCCTCTGTAGCCCTCCAATGTTTTTCCCACCATGGCCTTTAGAAATTTTTAACAGGTACACACAGCAACAGTTAAGGTTTCAGATGTTTACTTCCTGTAATGTTTGTTGTAGAAAAAATAACATAAGCTTCCAAATGGCAAAAACTGTGTTGGTAGGAATGCTTCTAAATCAGCATTGGGAGGAAATTATTTCCTTCTTAGGTGAACATGTACATTGAAATGCATACTGTTACACATATTTTACTGCAAGCCTTGAGCTTTACAAATGTAGAAATGGGGATTATGTGTCTGATAGGCTGAATGAAACCCTCAGGGTTGTTTTAGTAGCCTTCAAAACCTATCCTATTATCATCCCTCAGACACTTTTGGCTCCAGATTGGAGGACTGTGCCTCTAGGGTGAACTGTTTTCCTACAAAACAAGGTACGTTTCCATATTTTATAACCAATGCCAATCAAAATGCACCCTATTTTTTTAAAAAAAAGAATGGAAAGGGACTTTCTGGTCCATTCTGGTTTCAATGGGAGTGGCTAGCACAACCCACAGTGTACTGGAGAATATGGGAAATGCATACACACAAGTACAGATTCAGGCCCCATCTTCATTGCCATATAAATGCAATTTCATAATGTATTTAGCTACATTGAACTCCATTTTATGTCAGTGTATACTCATACAATGGAGTCAATGCAGTAACATTGTATAATAATCTTTATATATAAAATATCAGCCTGTGTATGTTTGTGCATGCAAAACCGAAGAGTAAATGGTCCAAAGACCAAAGAAATTTTAACACAACGTTTTTATTCAATACGCACATGTTTTAATAGTCGTTCCCTGGACGACTAGTCCACAAGTCCCACCTACCAGCAGTAAAGAATTGGTGGGATCATAAACCTGCAAAGGTCGTGGAAAATGAACATGCAAAAATACTGTGGGGCTTTTGAATCCAGACTGACAAAGTTTTGGAATACAATACGCTAGACATCACGATTGTGGAAAAGAAAAAAGTCTGTATTACTGATGTCGCCATACCAGTCACATTGAGGAAAAACAACAGGAAAAACTCAACCGTTATCAGGACCTCAAATCAAACTGCAAAGGCTCTGGCATAAACCAGAACAGGTGGTCCCAGTGGTAATTGGCACACTGGGTGCCATGCCAACAGACCTCAGCTAGCATTTGGAAATAATAAACATTGGCAAAATCACGATCTGTCAACTGCAAAAGGCCACCTTACTTGGATCTGCGCGCATCACTCGAAAATACATCACACAGTCCTAAACGCTTGGGAAGTGTTCGACTTGTGATTTTGTGATACGAAATCCAGCATATATATCTCATTTGCTGTGACATACTGTGTTTTTGTGTCATAATAATAATAATAATAATAATAATAATAAT
This sequence comes from Anolis sagrei ordinatus, assembly GCF_025583915.1. Classification (NCBI taxonomy): domain Eukaryota; kingdom Metazoa; phylum Chordata; class Lepidosauria; order Squamata; family Anolidae; genus Anolis; species Anolis sagrei. The sequence continues at coordinate 78,095,925 of NW_026847660.1, forward strand.
AATAATAATGTATTGTCGAAGGCTTTCATGGCCGGAATCACTCAGTTCTTGTGGGTTTTTTTCGGGCTATATGGCCAATAATAATAATATATTTGTATTCCCCCCATCTCCCCAAGGGGACTCGGGGTGCATTCTAGCATACACACACAGGCAAACATTCAATGCCTAGCAACAACCAAACACAGAGAAAGGTAAAGGCTTCCTCTTCTGGCTCTCAGGGGTGGTGCTCATCTGCATTTCTAAACCAAACAGCCTGCGTTGTCCATAGACACCTTCTGGGTCATGTGGCCAACATGGCTGCATAGAGTGCCGTTACCTTCTCACCAATATGGCAGTGTAGATGCAGCCAAAGACATGTTTGCTTTCTCACCAACTGCCCGCAGCAAGTTAAAGTTTTTGCTGGTACCTGAGAGTATTGGGGAGTTCTGATCTGGTTAGGAAAAACAGAGAAAGAGTTCACGAGGAGGTTGGTTAAATATATTTACTTTAAGGACTGTAAGAGCTGAATTGTTGTGTGCCTGCAAATTGTTTCTGACTGTTTGAGACCTTAAAGCAATTTTATGGCAGAGGTTTCTTGTCAAGATTTGCTCAAGGGGGATTTATCTTCGTCCGAGGCTGAAAGAATGTGATTTATCCAATGTCTGTGGCTGAGCGAAGACTTGAATGCTGCTCTCCAAAGCTGTAGTCCAACACCCCAACCATGACACCACACCGACTTGCCAATTATCATCATATGAAATTCTGAAGAAGTAGCACAGTTAACATTTGTTCTGAACAGCCAAAACCTAGCATACCACATTCAAAGTTTAGTGTCTGACATCACAAATAGGTGTACCGATGCTTCCTGGTTGACATCATAATTAGAACAGGAGGTTTTGAGTTATGCTAGAAACCTGAACCTGACTCACCAACTTCTCTATTTGTTTGAAGCAACAGGAGCCTTTCTGCTGCCACCTGCTGATTGAACTCCATACAAATCACACACCTGGTGTGCTATTCCTGGAATCTAATCTCTAGCAGCTCATACTGGCGAGATGCAGAGACACATGCCATCTGTTAGAGGACATACAACACATTTGAAAATGTCTCCATCTTTGTGGGTCATGTAAGGGACACATGCTCATTAGATGTATCTTTGCGAATGAAGTCAAAGGACATAGGATGCATCTGCACTCTAGAACTGGCTTCCGGGCACAATTCAATGTGCTGATTATTGCTCTAAAACCCGAAACAGCTTGGTTGCAAGACATTGGATGCCCAACCTTTCCCACATGACTCTGCTTTGGATCATATTACCATCAAAGGTTTGGCTGGCAGCAGGCCCGTAGCCAGGATTTTGATTCGGGGGGGGGGGGGGGGGGGGGGGAGTGAGAGAGGATCTACCCTAGCAAACCTTTTGTATTGTTATCCCAATACCCCCATGCATATGGGATATATTGAGCATGGTGATCAGATCATGATATGAATAAACATAACAGTTTAAATAATAAATGTTATTTATTTACTTTAATTAACAAAATGACTTATTTTTTGACTTATTTTTTTACTTTATAGCAACAATCTTCTTTTCTTCTCCCTGGCCATTTTGTCAATTACTTTTTCTGGTTTGATAGTGATGTCCAGATGGATGGAAATCATTGCTTGTCCACTAAGTCTCTGGTCTGTCATTAAACTTCTAGATACACTTTTCAGTCTCTTCATGACTGAAAACGATCTTTCCACACTGCATGTCATTACTGGTAGAGTAGCTAACACAGTCAAAAGGAAAATTATTGACCAATAGTTTACCTAGGTTTTGTCACACCGTTCCAACACTTTAAGTACCTCAGTATCTTTCTTAATTGATGGTGTAATGTTACACCACATTATGTACTCAGCCTTGACAGAAGCAAGTGCTGCATCATTTTCTAAGCATTCTGACAGTTGCTCCATATGGTGAACTTTGTCTAGGCCTCAAAACCCAGGGATGAGAACCTGGAAACTGGGATTGGGAATCATCATCATCATCATCATCATCATCATCATCATCATCATATTTAATTACTTATTTATCGCCCTCCATCTGGGATGCTCCAGGCGATTTACATAGCGAAATTGTACAGAATAAAATACATACAAACAGATATCAATAAATTAACATAGATTGAATGCTCTAATAAAAATCCAGGTCTTAAGTGCTAGAGTAAAAGGCCCTAAGACGCCCATGGCTCTCATATAGGGAGGCAAGGAATTCCATAAGGCAGGGGCAGAAATGGAGAAAGCCCTGCGCCTGGTACTTTCCAAATGCACTTCTCTAGGACCCGGTATATAGAGTAAGTCACTTTGGGAAGGACGTGGCGACCTCCGATGATGGAAGAAGGAGAGACGGTATCTAAGATAGGATGGACCTGGCCATATAAAGTTTTAAAGGTCAGGACTAGCATCTTATACAGACGATGATAATCAATTGGAAGCCAATGTAAATGTCACAACAATGGTGTTATATGGCATTTCATAGGTGACTTTGTAAGTAACCTGGCTGCAGCATTTTGAACAATACAGAGCTTTTGGGTCATAGACATAGGAAGGCCAACATACAAGGCGTTACAGTAGTCCAGCCTAGATGTGACCGTGGCATGGATGACTGTTGCCAGAGCCTCATCCGACAGGTAGGGTGCCAATTGCCTCGCTTGTCGTAGATGGAAAAAGTCCTATTTGCTGGCAGCAGCGACCTGAGCTTCCATTGTCAGCTGCGAATCCAAAATGACACCTAAGCTCTTAACAAGAGGCGATGGGGATAGGGCAGCACCATCGAAGGTGGGTAGTGGATGGGTCAGGCCTATCAGGCAGCCATGCCAAAGGATCTCAGTCTTCGCCGGATTCATCTTCAGTCTACTAGCACGTATCCAGTTAGACAGAGCCTCCAGACATTGTCTGGTATTGATGTTACTCCAGGCTCCAAACGCAAAAGGAGTTGCCCTTTTCAAATGGTAGTTGTTGTTTACCTAGATCCAGAAAGCATTGAAGGCAGCCAGCATCATATCTGGACCAAATATGGCCAACTGTGCATACAGGACAGGCGAGGATTGGGGGTGATTGACCTTGGATCTGGGAGTTGCAGTGCGCCCTTATCCAGACGGCATTGAAACAAGCCAACACTGGATCTGGACTAAACTTGGCACATAGAGCCAATGTGCCCAACTGTGCATAGAGGCAGGGACTGGGGAATGATAGCCCTTTTTCAAATGGGAATTGTTGTTTACCTGGCTYCAGAGAGTCCCAGAAGGCAGCTGACAGGCTCGACGCACTCCACTCCGAGCCACGAGTGTGGTGAGATGTGCAGCCTCTGAATGGTCTGTGRTGCRGYGGTGTCCTCTTTGGCGCCTGGGCTGTCAGCACACTCCCCTTCCTCTCCCAGCACCGAAGGCTGAAACCAGGGGCACCGAGAAGGAAAGAGAGTGAGCTGAGGGCCCAGGCGCGGACAAGGATGCCACCATGCCATGTACCAGTAAGGCCTTCTCGCACACCACCCTGAGAATTTTGGGGTGGGGGTGGGGCTGAAGCCCCTCAAGCCCCCCCCCCCCAGCTACACGCCTGGCAGATATGTGGAGCCAGACCTTCTCAGCCGTGGCACTTTGCCCTGGAAAGCCTGTTTTGTGGTTCATCTATTGGCATTCCAATGCATATTTCCCATTTCCAATGCTTTGCCATCAGTCTGTTTCTTTATTTCCAACATATTGTTTCATTATTTTGACAGCTAACATTTATTTTTGGAGGGATGTTGTTTATTTTTGCTGGATGCTTTTATAATGCTATTTTGTTTAAACTGAGTTTTTGTAAGCCTCTGCTGTGGGGGATGAAATGTGAGATACAAATATGTCAATAAAAGTAAATATTGGAATGCAAACTGCACCAGATTAGTAAAATACAACAAAAAGAGAACAGACAACCTTTCTTCACTGTCGTGCTAGTTGAGCAATATTTCACGTCCACCTCTAAGAATAAGCTTGCTGATACTCACGCGGAGTTAAATCCAGTGCCCACAGGGATACTGTCACATTTGCATGTGGAAAAAAGGAGCAAAACTGTATCATGAGACAGAAATAACCTCTGAAAATAGGTTGGGTGTCCTGATAAGGTAATGCAGACTGAACACCTCTCATCTTATTATTATCATCATGATATTAATTTTAAAAATGCACTGTACTGTAGAATTGAACTATTACAGTAAATTCCAAGTCAGCTGCACATTCTGAACAATCCATAAATTTTAAAAGGACATTAAAGTTGCTAGTTTAATTTTTTTCGCCATATTCTCATCGGGCGAAAAGGTTGTCTAGAAATGTTCTTAAGACGGAAGACCATAAAGCAATCGCTCACAGACTTCATAGCGTGGAGAGAGGGCATCAGTATATGTACAAAGAATAGAAGAGATGACCCCCGAGGGATAGTCTTCGACTCAAGCTGTGCTGGGCCTTATTTCTAGAGTGCTTTTGCACTGTGCCCCTTTTAATTAATATCAGAAATTTTATTACTGTCTTACTGATACAATGTAATAATTCATTTTTAAGTTTTACTTGAGAGGAAATCTGCATTAAGGGCTACCCGCATGTTCAGTGGTTGTGAAGATAGGTTGCCAAATTAATATTCTGTGAAATATGAGGAAAAGGCACTTAATTGTGTTTTCTTATGGGACATCCGTGACCTTTATTCCATGAATAAGAGGAACAGAATAAATTACAGGTATACCTAGGTAACAAAGCGGATGTGTTCCTGGGCATTATTTCTTTAAAGTAAAGGTTTCCCCTTGACATTTAAGCCTAGTTGTATCCGACTCAGGGCGGGGTGGTGGTGGTGGTGCCGATCTCCATATCTAAGCCGAAGAGCCGGCATTGTCCAAGACACCTCCAAGGCCATGTGGCCAACATGACTGCATGGAGCACCGTTACCTTCCTGCAGCAGCAGTACCTATTGATCTACTCACTTTTGCATGTTTTCTATAATGTTTATTACATTTTAAACATATATACATACTTTTAAAAATAAGACAAAAACAAAAGAAAAAGTGCTGGACCACTCTCACAACCACCATGTCAGACTACACAGAGAAGCCATTGAAATACACAAGCATGTGGATAATTTCAACAGAAAGGAGGAAACCATGAAAATGAACAAAATCTGGCTACCAGTATTAAAAAACTCTAAAATACAACAGCACAACAACAGAGAGGAAACAAACAAGGACATCTAATCACCTCTCAACAAAAGTTTGCTCTAGGCACTGTCAGGCCATTATATGCTAATCAAGGTGGTCAGTTGAAACATTCACACCTAGCTCCAGCAGACAAGAGTTCCTTGTCCCACCCTGGTCATTCCACAGATATATAAACCCTTTCCTAGTTCCAACAGACCTCACTACCTCTGAGGATGCTTGCCACAGATGCAGGCGAAACGTCAGGTGAGAATGCCTCTTGACCATGGCCCTATATCCCGAAAAAACCTACAACAACCCAGTGATTCCGGCCATGAAAGCCTTTGACAATACAAAAGAAAAAAATATTTGGTCTTGCAATGCACACTATCCCATCACCACACCCTCCCCAGCCTCCGATCTAATCTCTTACTCACCACTGCTACAACATAAGAAAAGACAATAAAATAAAATAAAGCCCTAACCTAAGGGAACGGGATAGGGAAGTCTGTCTGGGTAAGGGTTTAAAGGGGATCAACCTGGGGTAAGAGTGGGGACGGATACTATTCTAGGGGTGTAATTCGAACTTCCAAACTTCTTTATCATGAAAAGCAGTCTTCGTTCTGACTTTCTTTATTTCTTCTCTTAGGTCTTCTCTTCTTCGTTCTTCTCCCGTACCTAATGGGGTGTCATTTTAAATGTCTATATCATAATATTTATGTTCATCTGTTTTAAATAATATTTCAAACTGCTAGGTTGGCAGAAGCTGGGCTTAACAGCGGGAGCTCACCAGCTCCCCGATTCGAACTGCCAATCTTTCAGTCAGCAAGCTCAGCAGCTCAGCGGTTTAACCCGCTGTGCCACTAGGGGGCCCTATTACTTTAACAGAAGCAGAAATAACAGAGAAAGAACAGAGGTAGGTTTCTGTATCACAAAGGGCCCCTCCACACAGCCATATAACCCAGAATACCAAGGCAGGAAATCCCACAATATCGACTTTGAACTGGGTTATCTGAGTCCACACTGCCATATATTCCAGTTCAAAGCAGATAATGTGGAATTTTATTCAGCTGAGTGGAAGGGGCCAAAAAACCCAGAGTAGCCTGAATGTGTTTCAGCAGGCTTTTTAATGAGAACTAAATATATGTTTGTGTGAATTGAAAGAGCCAAGGAAACACTGCATTAGTAAACAAAAATATTTGGAATCTTTGAAAACCTGCATGATAGGGGGCCCATTTACACTGCTATGTAATGCCATTTGAAACTGCATTATATGGTAAACATAGATGGGTCATAGTGGTTTGGGTGTTGCATTATGATTCTAGAGACCAGGGACCTCATCATACAGATGCCCCCCTCTATTTTGTTCTGTTTTGCTGGCAGTCACTGGTAAAATGGAAGGCACACGTGGCACCTCCCTCCCTCCTTCCTTCATCACATGGGGGCATCGGTACAAGGCACGTTGGCACCCTGTCCCTGCCCCTATCAGATGGGGGAAAGGGTGTCAATGTGTGTTGCTGCATTGCCCTTTTTTCCATCAGACATTGTTGGCAAGGAAGCATTTTGCAACACTCTGGCCATCAATGGGATGGGGGCCGGTCTCATGTGATGGCGCTCGAAAGGTTCCATTCCCGAAGAGGAGCAAGGGTCCAAAAACCCCTTGTGTGATGAGGTGACAGGTTTCAAATCTCTGCTCAGCCATGGAAATGGGTTGGATGACCATGGGCAAATCATACTCGCTCATCTTCAGATGAAGGCAGAAGCAAACCCTATCTAGACAAAATCATAACAAACGAGATTTATTACAGCTAATGTAACAGTACAATTTATACTCAACAATATTATAGTTTACTTATTAACGGAATTATTATTTGGTCTTGTGTTAATTCCAGACATTACTCCCAAGGTGAATCTATAAGGGGTTTGGGGGCAAGACTTTTTCAGAGGGCCTTCTTCTGAAACTTGGAGAATGTGGGTTGCCCAAGGTCACCCAGTGGGTTTAGATGGCTATGCAAAAATTCAAAGTTTAGTCTTCGAATCACTACATAACCGTGGTTGGCTGTCAATACTACTACAATGCTTGTGTTCTTAACATTTACCAAGTCGAATAATTGAGACCCCAAACCTGCAAATCTCAGAATTCTATAGAAGTTCAAGTGGAATCATAGTCCTATAATTACATTGTGTGAAAGGGTCATTGGCTATGTGTCTTTTAGGATGGAGGGCAGGAGTCATCAATTTTTTTAAACCAAGGGCCAATTCACGGTCCTTCAAACTGTAAGGGGCCACACTCTAGTTTGGGGGAAAAATGAACAAATTCCTATGCAAACTGTACATATCTTATTTGTACTGCAAAACAAATGAAAGAACTACTGGTACACAATATTTAAAATGAAGAATGATTTTGTCCAACATTAATTTACAAGCATTTCAACAGGAAATGTGGGTCTGCTTTTAGCTGATGAGATAGTTAAGTTAATTAGGATTGTTGTTGTTGTGTGCCTTCAAGCCATTTCGGACTTAGGGCTGGACCTACATTGCCCTATATCCCAGGTTCTGATTCCAGATTATCTGCTTTGAACTGGATTGTATGAGTCTAGAGTGCCAGATAATCTGGGATAAATAGATAATCTGGAATCTGATCCTGGGATATAAGGCAGTGTAAATCCAGCCTTACTTTGGGGACACCTGATGTAGGGAGTGTCCAAACTATAAGAAGAAGGGAGAGAGAGAAGATAACGAAAAGAAATAGTGAGCTAAGGTAAAGTGCCTAAAGTTTTGCCACATCAGGATGAAGTCCCCCATCTTTATTATTATTATTTTTATTACTACTACTACTACTACTATTACTATTGTGCTGTCGCGCGCTGGGCCTATGACAATGTCTGTTTATAGGACGTGCTTTCTAGATGCCCAACGGGACACCGGGGTGCCTCAGCTAAAGGGTCTCACAGGTTTCCCAATACAAAGTTCTGTAGAGGCTCAGAATAAGTCCAACAAAGTTCTTTATTAAGGCTTAAATCTTCAAACAAATGAATAAAATGCCATATAATCTTGAAAAACTGGTAGCTTTCTCGATCTGCCAACAAGGGACAGGCAACTGCTTGATAAACTGTTCCTATCTTCTTTAGGGAAACCTTCCGACCCCTCCTTGGGCAATCTTTCTTAATCCTGCTGGTGTGAGGCCCCAACTCACGGCTCCAAGCTGCATTATGGATAGCCCGAGTGGTCCCTTACCAGGCAATGGTTGTTGCAGATCTTCCAAGCTGGTGTCCTTTTAGTTTCTCCACGAAGGCTGTGGGAACTATTTCTTTTGTCCAGCAAAGGCTGGCTGTATTCCTCCAGCAAGCTGTGGAACTGTAACTTTACTCCCCAGCAAAGCTGTAGAGGTTTTCACTTTTCCCCAGCAAAGACTGGCTGTAGATCTGTATCTCTAACCCCAGCAGAGCTTCTTACAGGTGGGTTAGAGAAAAGCCCACACGTCCTACTGTAGGACTTTCTGTGAGACTGAAAGTCCCCCTTTCCCTCCAAAACCTGGGGAAAGGGACGGATCTAAAGGCTCTAATGATTATTGATAGGTTGTTGGCCCTATGATTGCAACCTGGGGAAAGCTACCCAATTGCAAAATGCATGGCCCAAATGGATTCATGCAAACTAATAGTGCAAGAAAAAGAAATTAAAATCTCCTGGCACAGCCGTGCCAGCACAATTATTATTATTATTATTATTATTACTATTACTATTATACAATTACGGGACAATAACAACCCATTTGCTCTGCAGCCAAGAAGAGAAAAATACTGAACAAAATGATACCGAAGAACAATAACTACTCAACAACTTTAGGAAAAAAGTCACTACCAAAGATTAAAATGAAGCTTGATGGTTAATATTGTTGTGTGTTATATAACTGAACTTTAACAGTCCGAGATCTCTCTTGGAATAAATTTTGCTGCCTGAGGTGGAAAAGATCTTGGATAATCTGCTTGGAGCCCATTGAGGGGAGGTAGACCTCAGTGTTTTGAAATCAAATTTGGAGTACAGTCTTGTGAAGGTTTATTGGCCAATAGGACTGCATTCTCATAAATGTACAAAGGACTGTGGACTCCTATTCCCATTTATTCAGGGAATTGAATTAAAAGTTTTGGTGGGAGTGATTGAGGCAGATCTTTAGCAACAAGAGAAGGAAAAGAGAAAGCTTGTCTCTTTTGTTTACACGAAGTTTCCTTAAAGCTTGCCAAAAGGCTCCGCAATGCTTTAATGTCACATTTCATTTACTCCTTTCATACTGAAAGACGTAATCTGCAAAGGCATCAGCATAAACAGATTCCGTTATGGGTTAGTATTGAAATGCTGTGAACTTAAAAAACACTCGCCCAGCATTGTTACTGAGCCCAGTGAATCTGGAGATCAAAGAACTTGTCATCCAGCCTAGAGATAATCTGCAAACAGCCTAAGAGAGGATTCTCCAAGTAACATAGTTGTCTATAAACACTAGAGAATTTTAAAGCATCCGCTCGTGCTTAGTAACATGCGGTATAAAAAGATTACACCAGTGGCATGCCACTAAATCAATAGGCTAACAGGTCAACTGAGCTCTATTCCCTAACAAGAATTGAATCATATATATTGTTCCATAATCTGAACCACATCCAATGCATAGCTCCATCCCCCTTCAGAGAAAAATCTGCCTTGTAGAGGGTTTGAAGGGAGACAAAGCCCTGAATATTAATACTGTGCATATATATGTAAGACTTGGAAGTCTCACAATTTTTATTTCCCTAGGTGGGAGAGAGGATTAAGAGAACAAAATGGATTAGAAAATTTCTCCATAAACGCTACATGTTATGTTATGCAATATCTGCCTGCTCTTTCTGGGGAGCAAATAGCTTATATAACAATTTTTAGGAAGAAAAGGGAATGTGTCAGTGTCTTCTTGTTTGCATATGAGATTTCTTGAATTTAAACCCATTTTTTCAGATGCTGCACAGGGTGAAATTAAGGTATAAAACACCTTTATGCAATTGTGGGAGTGATACGGAATATAATAGGTAAGACATATTATACATCTTAAATGCAATGTAGTACTTACATCTATAAATCCCTGTAAATGCAAAAGCAATTGCTACAAAAGGCAAAAAACACAAAATCTCCAAGTGCAGGAATATTGCAGTTTTGAGCCAAATATGCAGATCTTCACACGTCTGTATGTCCCTGCACTCGGAAATCATGAGATTTTTTTATCTGGGTTTGTTCCCAGGCTTTAGATGCCTGTTCCTGATTGGTCAGTTCCTAAGAACTGTGGTTCTCAACCTGGGGGTCACCTGGCCATTTCGGAGGGGTCGCGAGGCCACCACCTCCGTGGGCCCAGCCCCAAGGGTGCGGGGCAGGCGAGGGGTCCTCCGCATGAGGTCTAGCCTCGCACAAAGCCTACCTCACTCTCTCGCCATCACTGTGCGCATGAGGATGCTGTATTTAAAACATTTATCTTTCAAAATTTTCATTCAGTTTACAGCAACTGATTGAAAATATGAAAATATAGTTTTAAAGCAAAGACAGAAAATATATTTCTATCTAATGAAACCAGCCCACTGTTTTATCATGGGCTCCTGCAAATAGCTGTGGCAAACTGAATGTCCAGAATTAAGTTAACCTCCTCTCCAACCTCCTTTCAGAAAACATATCCTCCAGGGGAGGGTGGCTTGTGGCTCATCAAATGACATTGGACTACAATTCCCATTCTCCTTTCATCGTTAGGATTAATGAGCATAATGATTCAACAAAATCTGGGTGGCCACAGGTTGCCCATCTTGTTCTAACAACCAAACATGCACATATTGAAATGCAGTTTGGAGATACAGATGTTTTTGCCTCACACCCTCCATCAAAATGTTACTTATTTCCATAGTAATTTAATACAGACAGTCCCCGAATTACAAATATTCAACAGTTAAGAGCAGGGGAGAGACAACAGGAGGTTAGAGAAATGTATCCCTCGGAAGGGAAATCCACTCCTGAAAGAGTTAGCGTGAGGACAAGCTGTCTCAACTGAAGCTTTCTCACCAATCCTTGTTTCCACAACAAGCCAAAATGTTTAAAATACAATTATCACAGGGACAGAAAGTGAGGTGAAATCTTCTGACCAGGGACACAGACAGCAAAACAAGCACTACAGGAGGGTTACCCTTCCCTGTGCTATCCAAAGCTTGTGTATATATGTATGTGTGTGTATACATACATACATGAATGTGTTATATACACTTAAAAATATACTTGTTCTGACTTACAAGCAAATTCAACCTAAGAACGATCCTACAGAACCTATCTTGTTCCTAACTTGGGGACTGCATAGGGGAGATTAATTTTAGGATGTGAACTACACATTGATTGAAATCTGAAATACCTGCCACATTGTGGTGCTGTAAAAAACACTCTTGTCAGCAGCATTAAAACTAAGAGCCATTCTCACTACCTTTTGTTCATTGAATGAGAAGGGCATGCCAACTTCATTGTTTGCATAGGCAGCTTCGTCTGGTTATTTCCTGCAATGTCCAGGGTGCATCTAGAATGAATGCAATTGGATACAACTTTAACTGTATCTCCCAGGAGTGAGAAAGTAGATATAGTACAGTCTTGCTTATCCAACCTTTGCTCATCCAACGCTCTGTATTATCCAATGCAGTCTGCCTCCCGCCTGGATCTACAGCTGTTTCAATACATTGCAATGTTTTGGTGCTGAATTCATAAATACAGTGATTCCTATATAACGTTACCATGCACTGAACTGCTTTGTCTGTCAATTTGTTGTAAAACATGAAGTTTGGTGCTTAATTTGTAAAATCATAACATAATTTGAGGTTTAATAGGTTTTTCCTTAATCCCTCCTTATTGCCCAACATTTTTGCTTATCCAACATTTTGCCTGCTCATTTATGTTGGATAAGTAAATATTGTATTTACTACTGTAAATAAAATAAACAAAATAAATAATAAACTGCCATGACTCCATGCTATTGAACCCTGGGATTTGTTTGATGAGATATCAACACTCTTTGGCAGAGATGCCCAAAGATCATGTAAACCGACAACTCCCATGATTCCAAAGCATTGCGCCCTGGCAGTTAAAGTAGTGCCAAGCTGCATTAATTCTTCAGTGAGGATGCACCCTAAGATAGAATCATAGAATCAAAGAGTTGGAAGAGACCTCACGGGCCATCCTGTCCAACCCCCGCCAAGAAGCAGGAATATTGCATTCAAATCACCCCTGACAGATGGCCATCCAGCCTCTGTTTAAAAGCTTCCAAAGAAGGAGCCTCCACCACACTCTGGGGCAGAGAGTTCCACTGCTGAACGGCTCTCACAGTCAGGAAGTTCTTCCTCATGTTCAGATGGAATCTCCTCTCTTGTAGTTTGAAGCCATTGTTCCGCATCCTAGTCTCCAGGGAAGCAGAAAACAAGCTTGCTCCCTCCTCCCTGTGGCTTCCTCTCACATATTTATACATGTGAGATAACACTGAGGAAAGAGACAGTGTGCGGCATGCTTAGGATGATGAAGATGGGATAAGGCACACATTTTCCTGCTGCTATTTGCACTCTGATAGCACCATCAAGCTGTCTATAATGGCAAATATAATAACATACTTGCTGGCTTATATTAACCAGTGAAGCGGCATTAGTCCCAACATGCATAGCATGTCAGCTCAGCCATTATTTCGTTCCTTTGCACAAAATGCAGAGCAGGTAACAATAAGCTGCCCTTGCTTTTCCCATCCAGGTTAATGAGGCAACTGTCAAGAGGTTCCACTAACATCAAAATGGCCTCGAGTTGACCTGATTTTCTTTTTCATTGTTACCACAGAGAATGCCTGTTGTAAGTTAATACCAGTGCCCCCCTTCCCTCCTTGTTATTAAGACAGGAAACCGCTCTGCTCTTTCTATGTTGTCAGTGCTAGCCAGCAGTTCTTCCCTCCTTTTGATGTGTGTTTCCAAAGGCTTTGCTTCTGGATGGTTCACATTCTCATTAAGTGTGGTGATAGTATCACATGGGACACCAAGCAGGTTCCAAAATAGAAATGCACCTTCTCTGAGCGCAAGGTACATAACAGGTGGCTTCCTGGGAATTTGTAAACTGTAGCCTTCTGGGAATTTGCTAGATATAGTACTAAGCTATCCCTTGTACAAAGTGATGCTCCGGTCTCTTTTTCAAAGGTACGTTAAGTTTCAAGGAAAGGGTCAAATGGCAAGCTTGGTCTCAATAAAACATGTAAACTGCAGTTGAGGTAAAGTACAATCCTGAGAAACTGTTTTCTCCTTTCCACCAATTCCAAATAGCAGGATTAAGCTAGCCTCAAAGGAAGAAGGTGTGAAAATAGTTGGAAGAAACATGCAGTCAATAATTTAAAATATGCAGGGGACACCATTCCACTAGCAGAAAATCGCAAAGATGTACCACTTCATCACATTTACTAAATTCCACTTAGTGCTACACTTAAAATCCAGGAAGACACTCTCCTCACTCATCACATTAGTTCAGACAGTTTTTTCGCCCTCATCTAGACTGTCCTCATCCAGACCGTCATAGCTGCCAAGCATTGGTTCAGGACCTCAACAGTTTCCTTAGCAGCAGGTGGAACGGAGTAATGGAGTTGAACATCATCTGTGTACAGATGATATCGAACTCCAAAACTCCAAAAGTGCATTGACAGCCTGAGCATCTTTTCCTATCATCCATAGTACTCTGTACATATATGTATGTGAGTGTATGTATATGTATGTGTATATATATGTGTGTGTGTATAATACAATCAATGACCAGCACCAAAAATATACAAATGTCAGAATAGGAACATGTACATTTAGTGCCATCCCAGAGCATTGAAGATGCATGGAGCATAACTACCACTGAAAAAGAGAAAGGAGAGAATGGAGAATAATGAGAGTCAATTCTTCAAAGTGGCAGCTATTTCTGGGAGGGAGAAGATGCAAGTGGGAGGAAAAAAGAAAGCATGTGAGAACTGTTCCTTTTTCTTTAAAAAAAAGTTTTACAAGAAAATTCACAGCTCAGCTCCAAATCCAACTGCTTTTGATAACTCCTAAATTGTTTCCTGGAAGGCTATAATTAATTCTGAACACATCAGCACAGATCAGTAGTTTTGCAGTATGTACTGTTTGGCTGCTTTCCCCCCCTTTGAGCTTTTGGCTTTTCATCGTATCACTCCATCAATGTGTTCGGAATATTAAAAAAAAAAAAACCCTGAAGAACACTTGCTCCAAGCTCTTCAGTACCTTGTTTTCTTTCTCTATCCTCTAGAAATCTCAACTAAGACAAGATAACATTCAAATAGCTTGAAATGGGGAAATGAAAAAACAGTTAAATATTAAAGTCATGAAATCTACTTGTTGAGAGAGATTAACCATTTAACCAAGTAAACAAAATGTTTTTGAGTATTGTGATGAAATTGTCCCTCGTGGGCAATCATCAGTTGAGAAGTTCCTAGCTCCTTCAGTGTTTGGAAAGACAAGTTTATAAGAGTAATAGAATCTCAGTCAGGTCATCAATCAACCTATACAGCGATATTTGTGCCTGTAATAAAAAAAAATAGGATGTTAAAAGGATAGTAAAAGAATCGTTTGAAGTCTGTTTTATTAGAGGCCAAAGGGGTGAAAACAGCAAGCAGGCATATTCCAAGGATGTTATCCAGTAGAACAGGAAAGATTTGTAGTGTACCTCATAGTCAGCATCACCACGGACATAAATATTTTACATTTTTGTTTGCCAAGTCCTCTCTCAAGATCTGAAAGCTAAATTGCAACCATGAAGTTGTCTATACCAGCAAAATAATTCAGCTGCAATGCGCAGTATTCTTCCCTGGATTCACCCCAGATTCACCCTGTTGGACTGACTCCAAATAAACCAGACTCCAAATGCTTAGACACACGTGTTCCATTCACATTGTTATAAAAGTGAGGCACCTTTTTTCTTCCCAAGGTATCATATAATATAGTGTTTATTGTTTACCTGTGAGTTTTCTCACCCTCCTTGCTTGCCCCGCCTAATCCCCATTCCCCCCTTCACAGCTGCACTGAGGGAGGGAAATTAAATACCTCCCAACACATACACACTTTTATATTTAAGTGAAATGTAACACACATATCCCAATGAGCAGATAACAATAACAACAACAACAACAAGCAGCAATTAGAACAAATGTCATCTAAGCAAGAAGTGAAAAGTTGACAATAGATTCCAAGTGTAGACTCTATAAGGAAGCAGACAAAACTATGAATCACATACTCAGCTGTTGCAGGAAGAAAGCGCAGACAGACTATAAGCAGAGACATAATACTGTTGCGCAGATGATCCACTGGAACGTGTGCCACAAATACTATCTGCCTGCGACAAAAAAATGGTGGGATCACAAGCCTAAAAAAAGTTACACAAAAAGGTGATCCCAGTGGTGATAGGCACACTGGACACAGTGCCTAAAGACCTTGGTCTGCACTTAAAAACAATAAGCGCTGACAAAATTACCATCTGTCAGCTGCACACATTATTTGTCAATACATCACACAGTCCTAGACACTTGGGAAGTGTCCGACGTCTGATCAAATACAAAAGCCAGCATAGTGATCTTGTTTGCTATGTACTAATCTTGTTGTATATAATAATAATAATAATCATCATCATCATCATCATCATTGTATTACTCGCATCCTCCTGTGGCTCAAGGTGGGGTAGAACATAATTAAAACAAGAGCAAAAATAGTATTAAAACAGATACAACAAGACAGAGTTAAAACACAAGTTAAAATTCACTAATGAAAGGCACAAGGAAGGCTTGCCAGAAGAGATGGRTCTTCAGTTGCTTCATAAAATCATAGAATCATAGCGTTGGACGAGACCTCATGGGCCATCCAGTCCAACCCCCTGCCAAGAAGCAGGAAAATTGCATTCAAAGCACCTCCGACAGATGGCCACCCAGCCTCTGTTTAAAAGCTTCCAAAGAAGGAGCCTCCACCCAGAGGCGGTCCTAGGTAATTTTCAAYGGTAAGCAAACAGTATTTTGGCGCTCCCCCCKCCCCCAACCAATCACTGATATATATTTTCTGTTCGTTGTGGGAGTTCTGTGTGCCATATTTGGTTCAATTCCATCATTGTTGGAGTTCAGAATGTTCTTTGATTGTAGGTGAACTAGACATCCCAGTAACTACAACTCRCATATTTCAAGGTCTATTTTCCCCAAGAGTGCCTCAAGAGTGCCCCTGGGCAAAATCAACTATACTGCAAATACTTACTTTGCGTAATGGGTTGAGCCGCCCGTGCCTCCACCACACTCAGCTGTCGAATCTAGTCGAATCCAATAGCCAATTTAGCTGTCGAATCTATTATGGCAGGTCATTCCACAGTCTTAGACCTTAGGAAATGGAAGGTGGGTGAAGTTCATGGTCAGGAGGGACTGAAATTATTTGGTGGTTTATTTTTACTTCCATGAATGTATATGTAGAGATCTTTACCCAAAGGAGCATGAGAATTATGCACATCCATGTGAAAGAATTCACATGAGTGCCAACCATGAAAGGCAGGAGCCCTGACTACATACACAGTGCCTGTTCATAAACAATATTTAAATTGTATATTTTGTGTGTAACTGGGTGTCCAAAGGCACTTTATTGCCTGAGGCAAGGGCAAGTGTGCATCCTCCTGACTCTACATAAAGAAGTAAACTAGATGGGTAGTTCAATTTATCTTCAGCTTCCCATCACATAAAGATTTCCAGCTAGTTCATGAGTTCAGTACAAGCAGCTCTGCCCTTCAATGCAAAGGGAAAGCCACACTCAGGAAAATGTTCAGGTGGCCACTGTCTCTCCCCAACATATGCCATTTCGCAGTTGCTTCACTTGGTCCAAAGAGAGGGCTGGCTGTTTTTCAGATGTTATGTAAACACATGTAAGCATGGAGTAAGGACAGAAGACAAGTACTTGCTTTCCCCCCCTATAGAAATGTACTAAGTGTCTGTATAGTTCTTATGTGGACATGCATTTTAACAAAAGCTAGAAGATCAGGGTTCGAATCCCCATCCATACATGGAAATCCACAGGTGGGAAAAACATGAATGTGATCATACCAAACTTCCTCTAACCAAATTTTGCCAAGAAAATCCGATGGGATGATCACTATAAGTCAGAGTTAAATTGAAGGCAAATCCAATATTAGATGCAGACAAGGCAAAACCTTTCCAAAATGAATAAATCATAATTTAGGGTGCTCTACAGAGTTGGGCTAATGTAGTTTGACACCACTTTAACTTCCATGGCTTAATGCTATGGACTCATGGAAGTTGTAGTTTTCTGAGACACCAGCCCTTTTGGGCAGAGAAAGCTAAAGACCTTGTAAAACTACAGCCATCATTCCATTGCACTGAGAAAGGGCAATCAAGGAGGTACCAAACTGCATTAATTCTACAGTATATATGCACCCCTATTTCTCAAAAACTATAGTATCAGAGTCCTTCCTAAATTTCAGGAGCATATATTTGGTCTACTTTTTTGTTATCACAATTATGTACACTTCCAAGTGTTAAACTTTTGCCTCCCATTTTTTTTTTACTTAACTCTATTTATGCCTCCAAAAGGCTTAGTTCATAGTACCTCTTGCTTCTTGTCACACAATGTTGCTTATGCTAAGTACTAGCTCCTCTGCTCATCGCAGTGTTACCTATATTAGGGAAATAGTCCATGTGATGTTTCCATGGTTCTTGAATAAGAAATAGACAGCTTCCCTGTCCTTTCTAGCTTCTAATTCAACCATGAAGTTAAAATTGCTTTCTGTGTACCTCTATCAGATTGGTAGGTCAGAAAACTGTTGTAACATTTCAGAATATATTACATTGAGATCAAACATGGTGCTTTAAATCTTATTACAGGCTCTGCACGGTCACTTACCACCTATTTCTTTAAACCATGTAAACAAGATTTGCTGCAGCATTCTGCATGTCACATATCAAGTGCAAAAACATTTCCATTTGGAAAGGCATCCCAAAAACACATCCTCTGAAACACCCTTTAAGCCACACATGTTAAACGCAAGGTCTGCGGACCAAGCACACATAATTTTATTGAGGCCGTGAGGTTTTCAGTGCCAGGACAACATAATTATGTTAGACAGAAATGACAAAGTATTTCTAATCATGAAAGAAAATACTATTTGATGAACATGTGGTTGATTGAGAGGTTGATTGGGAGGAGCAGCCAGGGGCTGGTGCGGTTCATCCAATGAGAGCCCAAGCCCCACTTCGGCCGCTCAACCAATGGTGTTAAAGGAGGCATGGCAACAGTAAAAACAAAGTAAAATAGTGGCTTGTTGATAGGATTATGAGTGGCCCATCCCGGACCCTATTGACAGGCGATTGAAGCAATTGCTGTAAGCCCTCAAGCCTGACCTAGCTATTGATACAGAGTTTTGAAATAACATTTCTGTCTGGCCCCTCAGAGCCAGTCCATTGTTCAAAAGTACAGCAATACTGGTTTCTTGGTGGGATCTTGTGGATCCATTTTTCTGGGAAGGGGAACGTCATTGTTGGAGAAATGGCAACATCACCTACTCCTCACGGTTGGGGACATGTCCTTTGTAAAAAATGATTAGCAAGTCCATAGGTTCCCGATACTCAGGTAGCCTAGTCAATGACCCTCCGAGGCCCAAGAAAGGGGGGTCATTTGTCTATTGTCCATGCTTGCGAGTTTTTGAAAAGTTCATTAATTAGGGATGAAGACCCAGGATGTCTTGCAATTCCTGGGTCCTGAGGTGCTGGTCACAGTTCACAAAAAGATCACCTTACTCAACATTTTATATAGACATATAATAATTGGGGATATGGGGCATATACAAGGTTCATAAAGGGAAAGGGGAACATGCAGGATTTCTTCTCCTCTTGGAGAAATTCCATGAAATTGCCCTATTGCCATATTTCTAAGAGTCTATTTGTCTAGCATTCATGCTTTTTGGCAAAAAAGAAGATTTGACTACTTAGGGTAATTTTGATTTCATTTTGGTTATTTAGTGCAGGGGTCCTCAAACTTTTTAGGTTTGAGGGGCGGATGATAGTTTGAAAAAAGAAACCTATGAATAAATTCCTATGTGCACTGAGCATATCTTATTTGTAGTGCAAAAAAACCATGAAAGAACAAAGCATTATTCAAAATGAACAATTGTAACCAACATAAATTTACTAGTATTTCAATGGGAAGAGTGAGCCTGTTTTTGGTTTATGAGAGAGTCAAGTTAATTAGAATTGTTGTTGTTGTTTGCCTTCAAGTCATTTCAGACTTAGGACAACCTTAAGTCTAAAGTTTAGGGCAGGGGCTGGGTTAATGACATTGAAGGGCCACATCTGCCCCATGGGCATTAGGTTGGGGACCCCTGATTTAATGAATACACATATAATACACCCTAGGAAATCTATTACAGGTATATCTAACTCTGCTTCACTTTAGAGTTCATCTCTCACACAGCACTTTTCAATTATACAGTCCAGTGACTGAAGGGCAACAAGCATGATAAGAAATATGGAGAACAAAACACCTGAGGGATGCTGGAAGAAGAGGACACGTTGAACTTGGTGATAAGCAGAATGAAGGGTGATATTATTTTATTTTTAAATACCTCAAGGGCTGCCACAGAGAGAAGGAGGCAGGTCTGTTTTCTGCTGCCTCAGGAGATAGGACTGAGTCTAATGATTTGAAATACCAGGAGACTAGGCTTTGATTGAATCTTAGAAGGAATGTCTTGATAGTAAGACTATTTCAGCCATGGAACCAGTTGCCTAGAAGACATGCAACAAAGAAAACATTGCAAGCTCACTAACATCTGTTCTCATAATATCATAAAGGTTGATCTCTAGATCTCAGGTTTTGTCCCTGAAATACCAGGGCCAGACACAGTAGTAGCACGGCTATCTCAACAGTGGCACAGGTTTAGTTTGGGAGAAATGGGGAAAAATGAAGTTACTTTAGGCCATAGTTTTTTGCTTCCAAAGAACAGTGCATTAAACTCTGCTTACCCTATGTGGATAATGGAGAAGGAGACAGTAAAAGCCAATTATACACTGGAAGGGGAGAATTAGGATTAGATGATAATCGTACTTGGCCATGAGTGATTGCCTATAGAAGTGATAGTAGAAAGGGGATTGCAAACAAACAGGCAATAGATCACAGCAAATGAATCTTTCTTTACTGTTCTAAAGCTTCCTGATGGTTGAACCCTGAGTTAGTAAAGGTAAAGGTTTCTCCTTGACATTAAGTTTAGTCGAATCCGACTGTGATAGGTGGTGCTCATCTCCATGTCTAAGCCAAAGAGCAGGCGTTGTCTGTAGACGCCTCCAAGGTCATGTGGCCGGCATGACTGCAGAGAGCGCCGTTAACTTTCCACTGAAGCAGTACCTATTGATCTACTCAGATTTGCATGTTTTCAAACTGCTAGGTTGGCAGAAGCTGGGGCTAACAATGGGAGCTCACCCTGTCTTGTGGATTGGTTACATCCAGTTTGGACGATTGCAATGCGCTCTATGTGGGGCTGCCCTTGAAGATGGCCCAGAAGCTCCAACTGGTACAACAGGTGGAAGCCAGGCTTCTTACTGGAGCAAACTATAGGGAGTATACAACGATCCTTTTAAAACAGCTTCACTGGCTGCCGATAAGCTGCTGAGCCAGATTCAAGATGCAGGTTATGACCTATAAAGCCCTTAATGGTTTGGGCCCCGCCTATCTTTGCAACTGTATCTCCATCTATGAACTGGTGTGAACTTTAAGATCTTCCGGGGAGGCCCTCCTTTCGCTTCCACCACTGTCACAAGCATAGTTGGTGGGGACGAGAGAGGGGGCCTTCTCGGTGGTGGCCCCTCACCTCTGGAATGCTTTTTCTAGAGAAATAAGACAGGCCCCATCCCTCCTCTCCTTTTGTAAGAGCCCGAAAACCTGGTGATTTAAACAAGCCTTTGAGAACGAGCAGTTCTAGTTCAGCCCCAGATACTGTTGAAGATGGCCATATCTTTTTCTACCAATTATCCAGATTACTTCCTCCTATTAGGCCCCGGAACTGAACAGCCATAGACTCTACCTAATTTCCCAGGCCCTCTACAAATTGCACTAGCCTCGGCCCGGCCTTTTAAATTGCCTTGAACAAAGAAAAGGCAGGATTATTTTAAATATATATGTGCTATTGTGATTTTGTATGCTTATATTGTCTTGTTAATTTTATGTTTTATGCTGTTTTCTTTGTATGTATTGATAATTTTACTTGGAAACTGCTCTGAGTCCCCTCGGGGAGATAGAGTGGTATATAAATAAAGTTTTGTTGTTGTTGATTGGAACCAATGACCTTCCAGTTAGCAAGTTCTGCAGCTTAGCAGTTTAACCTGCTGTGCCACCAGGGTCTATCGCTGAAAACATGGTTCTAACAATGGGATCTTTCCCATTTTTATCCCTTCACAGAACCACTTGGAGGATAACACCTAAATAGTGCTTTAGAGACTGGTAGATACATAAACTACTTAATGTTGTTTCTCTTTCTTTTTTTCTCTCTGAGCGCATAGCATTAAGACTGGGGAACATTTGACTCTCTAGCTGTTGGTAGATGAGCACAACCTATATTCATCGGAATGGCAGTCCAATAATATTAAAAGAACTACAGATTCTCTAGTCCCAACACAGCAGCTTCTTGCGATGATCTGCAGGATCTCACAGAGCAAAATGCAGGTCAATAGGTGACCACTGAACCTGCCACATCTACACTAACTAAAACTTGAAACGCTAAGACTACAACCCTGTGTCTACTTTCCTGGAAAAAAGCTATAAAATTTAATAGAATTTGCACCTGAACAGAAATGTTTGGAATTTCTCTGTAAGATATCTTATGATGTCAAGCTCATGTACTGTACATTCTCAGTTGAAGATGCCTGCCATAGATGTGGGTGAAATGTCAGGAGAGAATGATTCTGGAACATGGCCATACAGCCTGGAAAGCTCACAGCAACCCAGTGATTCCGGTCATGAAAGCCTTCGACATCACATTTTCTGTTCATTTCAGCTCCGTTAATGACTCAGACTTTGTTTTTTCCCTTCTAAATTTTATCTAATTAAAAAGGAAAAGGAAGAGAAGAAGAAGATGATGATGATGACGATGATGACGACGATGATAGTGTTGGAGAATTCAGATTGTACTACTGCTCCCTGAAAACATGACACCATTCCATTATGTCCTGCTTGGACCTTTTTGAACACAATAGGAAGGAAATACATAAAAAGACACATGAACAGCCCTAGTCTGAAGCTTAGAAACTGAAACAGAATTCCAAATTAGGTATTTTTATTTATCTGTCGGTGGAAAATTCAAACAATGGCAGGAATATTGTCAAAGTAACATACGGTTCAGCCATATTACAAAATCAGATAATATATTCTAATAAATTATTCATAATTCACTCACGCCTTCATTGCTCAAGTGCTTTGTGGGCAATTAAAATGAAATCATCACAATAAAGAAATAAATAACCTTAATTAAAACAGTGCATTGGAACGCTGAACCAAGAAGTCGCTGTGTAGTCAACCGGGACCTGCCTGTTAACATGCAATTTTACATAATTGTCAGCTATATCTAATACAGATCTAAAAATAAAAGCTTAAGAGACCCAAATGTAGATTTTATGAATTCCCGCAGGAGCTGTAGATCTATACACAGATGAAATCCTCCATATGCACATTCAAAAATCTCCTTGCAAATTATGGATAATAATTAATATAACAATTTGCTCTGTAGTTATTCTACTGCACTAATGGAATGGATACCCTGTTCAAATTTCCTTAATTATCCAAATCACCCACTATCGTTTTCTCTAGATCTTTATCGGATTATGTTTATCCAGTGATAAAAAAGCTATATTAATTAGTATAGTAAATTGATTTAAGAAATATGGGAAAGCATCTGTTGTCTAATCCTTTCTATTTCTGAAACACATGTATGCAATGCAAATAAAGGGAGTGACTTTGGTTCTGTATATTAGCTCTGCACACCCAGATTAGCATGACTATAAACAATCCTTCCTCTTTTATCTGATGCTGTTATGGCAACAATATTAATTTTTAAAATATGACACTTCATTATTGACACATTGAGTGGCATCAGGAAAAGTGCTAGAGATCACTTTAAGGCCTCTAAGGGCGGATCTAGACAGCCCTTGATTGTGGAAACTTCCACGATAAAAAGGGGGCTGTCCAGACAACGTTCTGGGCAACCCAGAATTAATTTGCCACAAACCAGGAAAAGCTTTGTCTTAGAAGGTGCGGGAATACTGCAGTCCAGGGGGGAGAGGAAAATCACACATCATTTGTACGTGCCAGGAGAACAGTTTATTGTAAAACAAATTAAAAGCATATAAAAAGCAGGAAAAAGATGGAAGATACATAATCCAAAAAAGTTTAGCAACAGGTGATAACCAAACAATAATCCAAATGTCTCATAAAGTTCCAGAAATGACAAACTCCGAGAAAAGCTAGATATCACAGGTACAGCATAAGTCCACAAGCAAGAAGGTAAAAGTAATAAAAACTTGAACAGGAGAACAGGAACAGGAACATAGAAAATTTCCAGGATATTAAAATCCAAAATTAAGGCTTTACTTGAACTTATTTATTTATTATTTATTGTGTCAGTGCAACCAGTCGATTATATTACATTTCTAACAGAACAAAGCAAAAAACAAACAAACAAAAAAACCCAGACAAAATACAAAATTTGTGAGTTTGGTAGTTGATTAAATGTCCTTTGACCAGTATCTGGCCACTTGGAGTGCTTCTAGTGTTGCTGCAAGAAGGTCCTCCATTGTGCTTGAACTTGAACTACTTGAACTAAGAACAAGAGAATTCAGGCTTAGCTTCTCACTCTAATGTAGTGTTACCTAAACTGCCCTTAAGGCAAACAACTTGTTTAATAGACACAATTGAAAGCGTTACATCTCCTGTTAATTTCCCCCCCCCCCCAACTTTCCCATGTAATCTTTCAGACCAGCGTAATCTAATTTCAGTTCTAATTTGTAAATAAAGACTTCTATTGATCTCTGTAGCTACAGGTGGTTTCTCCTGAGAACCCTCCTTATCACTCAACTCTTCACTCAATTCCTTATCTGCTGTTGCTATTCCTGGCTCCTCGGACTGGCCTTGAGGCCCTGCATTTTCCGAGCCAGTTTTCTCACAGAAAAGGTAATATTTCCCTCTATTTTCATACCATTCATAACTTAAGACTTTAATTTCCCAGACTTGAGAGCACATCACTTTATGCCACAGGAAAGCCCACAATCCTCTCTAAATCATCACTTAAACCATGTGTTAAAATAATTTGCAATAGTTATTTTGACACATGGCACGACAATGGCTATTTGGATCCATTTGGATAGAAGAAATTTCCAGTTCTCTTTTTGTTTAGTTACATTATTTTTGAATTTTACACTCATAATCATGATTGAATTTAAAAGCTTCTCTGTAGTTAACATGTTGGTTTGGTTAGAATAGGAGGTGATGCCTTGATTTTTCAGAAATAACAGATGCTCTAGTTTTTGTGCATAGTTCTGGGGCCATTGGTTGGAATGAGGGGCATTGTCCTCATTCTTTCAGATATATTCCTTTTGCCTTGTGGATGTAGCATTCATCTGGATTTCTTTGGGGAAATTTGTAGAGCTGGGAAAATAATGGTATCATGAGTTTCTTTTCATAGATCAATAGAAGACCCAAAGATTTCCCATTTCAATGGACAAAAATACAGGTGGGCCACCTTTGCACTCTTTCTATATAGTCAGAATGTTTTTTGTTGGAGGGTTTCCTTCTTTATGTTTTAAACAGCTGTGGGCTAATAATTTGATATTCACAATCAGCCATAGAAGTAATGCCAGTAAGTACCACTGGACTCCTTTTGTTCTACATAGAAATGCATTCTGCTACTTATTTGTACGGGATTTCTGTTTGGGGCTGGAGACAGATTTGTGCATTTTGAGATTATTTTTCACAGATCAAGACAAGAAACTCTCAAACTGATGAATTTGCGCTTCGTTGAAGAAAATATACTATTTCCCTCTGTTTTCATACCCAGGGCCGGTTTATCAATTACTTGAAGTAAGCGGCTGCTGTACACTTTTTTTTGGCCAGGGGCGCCGCGCAGAGTCGCCTCTGTAAATGCCCCTCTCTCTGCCTCCCTCTCCTTCTTGAAGGCGACACGGAGACGGGGCACTCCGCCGCCTCCCTTCTGGTTCCGCGCATGTGGAGGAAAGCAGCCCACCCGGGCCGTCTCAGTGGGTTAGTCACTCGCCGCTCGTGGGGGAGGGGGGGGCCCTCATCAGCCCAAGAGGGATGCGCCACCTCCAAAGGTTTCCATTGTGGACCCCAGAGAGGAGACAGCAGGCAGGTGCCCCGGGGAAGGAGGGAAAGAGGGGCGCTCTGTTCATGCTTTGCCTTTGAGTGCTTCTACACCAGGCATGGGCCAACTTCAGGCCCCACTTCCATATAAAACCCCCGGAGGGCCCAAGTTGGCCCATGCCTGAACTACACTATGGAATGAATGCAGTGCCACACTTTCAACTGCCCTGACTCAGTGCTGTGCTATCCTGGGAGCTGTAGTTTGCTGGGCTTTGGCAGAGAAGGCATTGTGGGGGTCCTTCCACACAGCTGAATAAAATCCCCACATTTTCCGCTTTGAACTGGAATATATGGCAGTGTGGACTCAGATAACCCAGTTCAAAGCAGACATTGTGGGATTTTCTGCCTTGATATTCTGGGTTATATGGCTGTGTGGAAGGGCCCTAAAACAACAACCCCCAGAATTCCCTAGCATTGAGCCCTGGTAGTTAAAGGGATGTTAAACTACAGTGCAAACTGTGAAGACATCCACATTATCTGAAGAAATCCAGATTATCCTCTTTGGCCTGGATTATATGGCAGTGTAGAAGGAGGTTTGGGGCTCTTCTGCACAACTGTATAATCCATAATATCAAGGCACATAATCCATATTATCTGCTTTGAACTGGATTATCACAGGGCCCTTCCAGGCAGACCTTATATCCCAGGATCTGATCCCAGGTTTTCAGTTTATCCCAGATGATCTGGCAGTGCAGACTCATATAATCCAGTTTAAAGCAGAAAATCTGGGATCAGATATAGGGCAGTGTAGGGGCTGTTCCACACAGCCATATAAACCAGAATATCAAGGCAGAAAATCCCACAATATCTGCTTTGAACTGGGTTATCTGAGTCCACAATCAGATAATGTGGGTTTTTCTGCATTCATATTCTGAGATATAGGGCTATGTGGAAGGGCCCTGAGTCTACAGTGCCATATAATTCAGTTCAAAGCAGAGAATCTGGATACAGCTGTGTAGAAGAGGTTTTGGATCGACACTGCCCTATAACCCAGGATCTGAACCCAGATTATTTTCTTATCCCAGATTAATAAATAAAGATTATTATTATTATCTGGCAGTGTTTAACCCAGTTTAAAGCAAATAATCTCAGTTCAGATCCTGGGATATAAGGCAGTGAAGAAAGGGTTTTCAGCCCCATCTACGCTGCCATATAAAATACAGATTCTCTGCTTTGAACTGGATTATATGGCAGTGTGAACTCAGATAACCCAGTTCAAAGAAGATAATGTGGATTATCTGCCTTGTTATTCTGGGTTGCATGGCAATGTGGAAGGGCCCTTTGATACCTGATGAATTGCACTTTGTTATTTGTGCCTTAGGGTACCCATAAATCGGAAATGACTTAAGGGCACACAACAACAACAACAGTTTAAAATACTTTAATCTGATCGGAGGATAACCTTGTTAGTCAGATAATGTAACAGAACTGCTTATTTGTGGTCTGGCTGCATTTACTTAGATTATTGTTAGCTAGGAAATTCTGCCTCAAAGGGGGATTGATGGACTGCATGGCCATCCAAGAAATCATAATCAAAGCCCTCCTGACAAAGAGCCATCCAGCCATAGATAGAGATAGATCTATATGATTCACACACACACACACACACACACACACACATATGGAAGACATAATATCATAGATTTGAAAGGGATCCCTAAAGAAGGACAATTCTATGTTGCATGTTCCAGAGTAGGCAAACCAGACAATCTCCACATCAACACTGACAAAGAAACAACAAGAAGTACTGTTTACCCACAAGCATAAAGAAATTGCATAGATTAGAAACCAACACTTTCTCATTACTTTCTTTTCAAGATCACCAGACTGGATCACAGCAACGCATGGCAGGGGATGGCTAGTGTGTGTGTGTGTGTGTGTGTGTGTATATATATATATGTATATTGTGTGTGTGTATATACACATACACACACACACACACACACAGCCAGTAGGAAGTCCAAAATACCTGGAGGGCCAAAATTTGTCCATGCCCATATATATATATGTGTGTGTGTGTGTGTGTGTGTGTGTGTGTGTGTGTGTGATTGGTTTGGGGTTGAAAATTACCTAGGGCCGCCTCTGTTCATACCATTCATAACTTAAGACTTTAAGAAACAACAGCCTTCTATAATACATTAAACAGAAGAATCGTTCGCTGTGATTTGCCATAGGGGTAGAAACACTAAAATCCTGGTTTATAAAATAAATATCTGTGACAGCTCACTTTTATATCACTTTCAATGCCGGATCTAATAGATTTTGGCTCTAATTTCTAACTTTTAATCAGAAAACAGGAAGCGTTGACTGAATGTTGAGATTAAACCATGCTCTTCTCAAGGATGCCGCTTTTTAAACTAAATGAGCAGTCAGCTTCTTTTGCCCATAACTTCTAACTTGGAAGGAATATTATTAGCCTTGCTTTGAATTCTTATAGATGACTAATTATTTTGGTTGGGAGGAAAGACACGTGATTATTAATAAGCAATATCTAAATGTCATATCTTCAAATAGTTAGAATAAACTGTCTATGCATTCTGAAACTGGGACTCTTCAGCTCCTATCTAAATTGTTTTTAAAAGCTTTTTTATTTACTTATTTTAATTGTGTTTGAACTGCTTTGTTTTAGTACTTATACAACTTGAATTCCATTTCAGTATTGACCTTTTGAACATTTTAATGTTATTGCTTTTTAAGCACAAGCCATATTGAGTCTCAATACTGAGAAATAATAATAATGATAATAACTGGCTAGGCAGGAAGTTCTCTGTTGTGTCATGTTTTGGAGAGGTAGTTTGCTACGTCTTTTCCAAGTCACAAGAAGCAAATTGCTCAGAAATGGAAGCAGATTTTGTCATTCTAACTGGCAGGGTTTTTTAAACAGTTTTAATGGTTTTTAACTGGAAAATTTAAAATACTGTTTATATTTAATCCTGTTTCAGTGTTTGCATATCTTAAATAGTATAATTGTGCTTTTATGTTTTATCTCAGGTTGCCAGAAAATAAGCAAAAAACCACTGATGGTTGGCACCCCTGGCTCCCAGGATGGGGTTCAAGTCCCTGTGGTGTTCCTGCTGACCTCCAGTGCGACTGGGACTTTTGTTTCTCAGGGATCCAATGTCAAAGGAGTGGTTAGTTTCCTCCAGCATTTAGTCCAAACTTTGAAAGAGCTCTCCTAAAGGCTGGGGGTAATTTTAGGATAGGCTTCCTCACCTTGCATCTCACAGGTTGTTTGAATGATTGTAAAACTATTGGGGAGGTTCCACTGCTGAGATTTGCGACCTTGTCACACGGCCTCCAAAGATGTCCCATGTCGCTCCCTTTGCTGCGGGGCGTGGGGAAGCCCCTGCCCCACACTCCGCATTGGCCAGCTCCACTGGCAGCTGATCCCATGGGGAGAAGTGTGGTGCACATGTGGAGCATACAGCTTCCCCCCATTAAAGTCTACAGCAACATGGGAAGCCTCACATGTTGCTGTGGAGGCGGCACATGACAGCTCCACTGTCCTTCACCAATGGAGCCAGCGTGCTGGCATCTGATGGGAGCCAGCTGGCTCCATGGGTGTCCATGGCTCAACTCTGGTGCAACAGTGCCTTTACTATGGAAATTAGTCTCGCCTCATCCTATGGACCATCAATACAGTACTTTACCTTCAGAGTTTGAAATTGCTGTTTTGAGAGTTTTAAAACTGGACTCCTTTATTCTTTGGAATCATATTCACTGCAAAATTAATGACATTTGACATATTAACTATCATGGCTCCATGCTATATAATCCTTGAGGTTGTAGTTTGGTGAGGCCCTAGCACTTTTTGACAGATAAAACCTAAAGACTGGGTTGCTATGAGTTTTCCAGGCTGTATGGCCATTTTCCAGAAGCATTCTCTCCTACATCTCGCCCACATCTATGGCAGCCATCCTCAGAGGTTGCGAGGTCTGTTGGAAACTATACAAGTGGGGTTTATTTATCTCTGGAATGTCCAGGGTGGGAGAAAGAACTCTTGTCTGTTGGAGGCAAGTGTGAATGCTGCAGTTGGCCAGCAACCTCTGCCTGCCATAGATGTGGGCGAACTGTCAGGAGAGAATGCTTCTGGAACATGGCCATACAGCCCGGAAAACTCACAGCAATCCAATGATTCTGGCCATGAAAGCCTTTCAACAACACAACTTGGCTATTGCATAAAGGATCTCAAGAGATTTTGAACAGTATTTATTTATTTATTAATGCGCTTGTATACCGCTAATATCTCAGCCTAAGTCGGCGACTCATTGCGGTTTACAACACTTAAAAAAACAATATTCAGTTTAAAAGCATAAAACACATATACAATACAAATTATTGGGCCACCAATAACAATCCCATGCATCTCGTAACTGGAATCGCAATCCAAAATTCATCGTCCATGGTTACCAATCCTTTAGTCATCAAAATTCGTTGCAACGGATTAACCGAATGCTTGTTTAAACATCCATGTCTTCAATCTTTTCCGAAACACCATCAGCGAAGGGGCTGATCGTACCTCTATGGGGAGGGTGTTCCAAAGCCGAGGGGCCACCACAGAAAAGGCCCTGTCTCTCGTTCCCGCCAGCCGCACTTGTGAAGCCGGCGGGATAGAGAGCAGGGACTCTCCAGAAGATCTTAGGGTCCTGGTGGGCTGATAGGCTGAGATACGTTCGGATAGATACGTTGGGCCAGAACCGTTTAGGGCTTTAAAGGCCAATGCCAGCACTTTGAATTGAGCCCGGTAGCATATCGGCAGCCAGTGGAGCTGGTGCAGCAGAGGAGTTGTGTGCTCCCTGTGCCCCGCTCCTGTTAGTATCATGGCTGCCGCCCGTTGGACTAATTGGAGCTTCCGGGACGTCTTCAGAGGCAACCCCACGTAGAGAGCGTTGCAGTAATCTAAGCGGGATGTAACCAGAGCGTGGACTACCGTGGCCAAGTCAGACTTCCCAAGGTACGGTCGCAGTTGGCGCACGAGTTTTAACTGTGCGAATGCTCCCCTGGTCACCGCCGAAACCTGGGGGTCCAGGCTCAGCGATGAATCCAAGATCACACCCAAACTGCGAACCTGTGTCTTCAGGGGGAGTGCGACCCCGTCTAACACAGGCCGTAACCCTATACCCTGTTCGGCCTTGCGACTGACCAGGAGTACCTCTGTCTTGTCTGGATTCAATTTCAATTTGTTCGCCCCCATCCAGACCGTCACAGCGGCCAAGCACCGGTTCAGGACCTCGACAGCCTCCTTAGTAGCAGGTGGAAAGGAGTGACAGAGTTGGACATCATCTGCGTACAGATGACATCCCACTCCGAAACTCCGGATGATCTCGCCCAGCGGCTTCATGTAGATGTTAAACAACATGGGGGACAGTATTGAACCCTGAGGAACCCCACAAGACAAAGGTTGTGGGGTTGAACAGGAGTCTCCCAGTAACACCTTCTGAGACCGACCCTCGAGGAATGAGCGGAGCCACTGCAAAACAGTACCTCCAAGACCCATCCCCGCGAGGCGTCCCAGAAGGATACCGTGGTCGACGGTATCGAAGGCCGCTGAGAGGTCGAGCAGCACCAACAGGGACACACTCCCCCTGTCGAGCTCCCGACGCAGATCATCCACTAAGGCGACCAAGCTGTCTCGGTACCATGCCCCGGCCTAAAGCCAGACTGTGCCGGATCCAGATAATCCGTGTCTACCAAGAATGCCTGGAGTTGTGAGACCACCACACGTTCCATGACTTTGCCCAAAAAGGGGAGATTGGAAACAGGCCGATAGTTGACGAATTGAGTGGGGTCCAGTGATGGTTTCTTCAACAGCGGTTTTATCACAGCTTGCTTTAAGCTGGCTGGAATCTTGCCCTCCCGAAGGGAGGCATTAACCACCACCTTCACCCACTCGGCCAATCCCCCTCTGGCCTCCTTCAGAAGCCAGGATGGGCAGGGGTCTAGGATGCATGTGGTAGCTCTCATTCCTCCAAGCACCTTGCCCACATCCTCGGATTGAACCAATTGAAATGAATCCATCAAAACCGGACAAGCAGATGCTCGTGTTACATCCTCAGATACTGCCGTTAATATGGTATCCAGTCCAGAGCGGATCAAAGCGACTTTGTCTGCGAAGAACCGAGCAAAGGCTTCACAGCGAGCTGCCGAGTCATCAGGGCACCCATCCTGAGTGGCGGGTTTTAATAGGCCTCTGACAACTCGGAACAGTTCAGCCGGACGGTTCTTTGCAGACGCAATAGTGGCCGCAAAGAAAGTCTTCTTTGCGGCTTTTATTGCCGCGGCATATGCCCTTAAAAAGGACACAAACCGTGTTCGATTTGGCTTGCTCGGATCCGAACGCCACACGCTCTCTAGTTCCCTCTTCTTTCGCTTCAACGCTGCCAGCTCCTCGGTAAACCAAGGAGCTGGTTTAGCTCGGCTACTTGAGAGGGGACGTTCTGGAGCGATCGTGTCTATTGCCCTAGTCATCTCCCCATTCCAGAGAGCGACCAGGGCATCAACAGGATCACCAACCGAGGTGGCGGGAAATTCCCCAAGAGCCGTCAGGAATCCATCCGGATCCATAAGCCTCCTGGGGCGGACCAACTTAATGGGTCCCCCACCTCTGCGGAGGTTGGGAGGTGCAGTAAGTCTAAATCTGACCAGGTAGTGGTCGGTCCATGGCAACGGAGAGATGGTCAACTCCTCAACACCGCCACCATGCTCCCATCCCTGACAGAAAACCAAGTCCAATGTATGTCCAGCACTGTGGGTGGGGCCAGATACTGTTGGGACAGCCCCATGGTTGCCATGGTAGACATGAAGTCCTGAGCCGCTCCCGATAAGGTAGTCTCGGCATGGACATTGAAGTCCCCCAGCACAAGCAGCCGTTGGGACTCCAATGCCAGGTCCGAGACCACCCCCGCTAGCTCAGGCAGGGAGACTGTAGTGCAGCGAGGTGGACGGTACACTAACAGAATCCCTAATCTGTCCCGGTTCACCCTCAGGTGGACGCATTCAAAATTTGTTGACTGCGGGATGGGGGCCCTGGTCAGAAGAATGGAATCTCTATAGACCACTGCAACTCCGCCTCCCCGCCCTCCGGATCTCGGTTGGTGCTGCACAGAGAAGCCTGGTGGGCAAAGCTGGGTTAAATTTACACCTCCCGCTTCGTCCAACCAGGTCTCTGTGATGCACGCCAGATCTGCCCGTTCATCCAGGATTAAATCCTGGATGAAAGTTGTTTTACCGTTGACAGATCTGGCGTTCAACAGCACCACTTTCAATTCGGAGGGACCGCCATCCTGGTTACACCGACTTACCATATCAGGAGACCGGTTTGGGATTACTAATGTTGATCCACATTCCCTAGGCCGAATTAAAGGTCTCCTTTTCCCGTATCTCCCCCTCCCCACCACGACTTCTATGGGGGCTCCCCGGTTAACGGAACCCTCTCCCTCCTCCATGACGCATTCGGCAGCCAAAATATCCACCCGTAATTCATTGTTGACTGTATGGTATGCTATAGTTCCAGGATGCCATAGTCCTGCATATTAGTTAAAATGATATTAGACTATTAATTCTACAGCATAGATGCTATACTTGTTCTTAGCCAAAAGGCCGAGAAGCGAAAGGAATATTCATTTAGAACACTATCTGATTATTCCACTTCCACTACCCTTAAGAAGAATATATACTAGGGCTAGGTTTGAACAACTCGGTATTATGATGCAAACTGGGTGTTAACTGTAACATCCCAAGAAGTGAGAGATTCTGCGCATGGGGAGAACAAACAGTGGAAGAGATCAAACATTTCTTAATTGACTGTCCAGCATATACTGAACTGCGATACAGATATTTACGTCCAATATTATCCAACTACTGGTCCCCCAACAGAAATTATCTTCTGACATTCCTCTTGCAAGGTCAGGAAAGATCCACCATAATCAGAGTAAGCCTTTTTATTCTGAAAGCTATCAAGAAAATAACACATTTCCTGAAAGAAGAACCAGGAAAATAAGATTCTGACTGTAAATAGAAGGCCAGCTGCTGTCCTCTCCTTTTTGCCTTGTCTTTTATTCGTGTTGTATTTTGAAACGGTCATCTGACTGGTCAAATAAATAAATAAATAAAGATTATTACAGTATAGATGCATCTAGGAATTTAAAATGAGTATTTTAATGTGTTTTGCATTTTTTTTTCCTTTTGGTAAAGTTGAAGTTGGGTTTTGTTGGTTGTGGGCTGGGAGGCAATACTAGCTGGATCTACACTGCCATATAATCCAATATCTGAACCCAGATTATCTGCTTTGAACTGGATTGTATGAGTCTACGCTGCCATATTATCCAGTTCAAAGCAGACAATCTGGATTCAGAAACTGAATTATTGATGGGGCCACAGAAGAATTTTAAACAAAGAAAGAAGTGAATAAAATGAAGGTAAAATGAAAAGAGTGCAATCCTTACTCCAGGAAACAAAACCCCAAACCTATTTATGTACTGTCGGTTCTGTATAAAATTGCATCTATTCTAGTCGTTCTTCCAGCATTTGAAAACAATTTTAATGTGCTTCCTACTAAGTAACCAAGCCTTTATTACTCATTTAATTGGGAAGCAATTACTTGCTGTCTAGATTTATCTTGCACACTTTACAAATCTCAAAGCTCTTTTAACAGTTGATATTTAATGAACAAATGGCAGGTGTCCTCATGAATCCAAATGTAATGCTTTCCTTTCTTTAATGAAACGGGGGAATTGAAGCAATCTTTCTGAATCCCCAGTTCTTTCCTCTGCTTGAACCTCCAGAGACACTGGGACCAGACCAGAAGGCAAATGGGAATGGTTAAGCATGGAAATGAACGTGAAACCGAAACTGCAAGCTAGAAAAATAGTATTTTTAATTAGAGACAAGGAAAGTGGCCTTAAGCAAATATCACTTCAGAGACTAAATGTTTTCCCCATAGATTTGAGTTACTTCTTTTACTTAAAGCTCTTTATGTTTTCCACTTTTGCCATTATTATTATTATTGCCACAGCTGCTGCCGCTGCTGCCCTCTTCTTCGAATGATTATTATATTCCATCCTATGTCACAAAACCTCAGGACAGTGTACAAGTAAAATCAATATAAAAATAAGTGACAATATGTTAAGAACATACAAAGCACTATAAATAACTTAAAATAGGCTTAAAAGATTTAAAAGTTACAAACATGTGGAAGTCAATTGGTTAGACCCAAAGGCTTCAATCTGGATAATCACCAGACATCACTAGTTTGGAGAAAAACTGTTAAGCAACTGAACTTCAATGTGGTAATTATTTTGTTTAGGTGAGAAGAGGTAAAGGTAAAGGTTTTCCCTGACATTAAGTCTAGTTGTGTCTGACTCTGGAGGGTGGTGCTCATCTCCATTTCTGGCTTAGAACCTACAACAACCCAAAATATACTTATTCGTGAATTACCAGCATTATTTTGCCAATCTAATGCCCACATTTTGGACCATCCCTACCTTTTGGCCATGTTGGGTAGAGTGGATAGGAGTTCTAGTCCAGTGCATCTATGAGGCATCAAGCTGGGGGAGACAAAAGCAATGTAAAAGATAAAGCCCTTAGAAGAAACCTCATTTCTCATGGTTCCCTATGATACTTTCAGGGCCAGAGTGCACACAAATCATTCATTAAATTATTATTATTAAATGGGGACTGAATGGCCATTCTTTGATTGTGTATTTCTGCATGGCAGGGGGCTCGATTGGATAGCTCTTGAGGTTTCTTCCAACATTGTGGTCCTATCATTCTGCTCCCAATGGCAGCTGGTGACTTCCCTGTCAGTGGCACATTGTAAATGCCCTGAGTTTCAGTTCAAACTTTAAGCGAGTTGTCTGAGAAATTGAACCTTATCATCAAAACAAGTTCGGCACCTCCAACAGCCCCTAAAAGAATAAAAGTGGATTCACTGTTCTACTGACAACAGATGGTCCCAGCCACCACTGTCTGCTTTATACTCTATTTTAGAAAAATAAGATGATAAAACCACAAGTTGCTTTTGAAAGAAGCTTTGTGCACATCACTCCCCATAGGGAAAGTGTGGCAGGAGGAAGCCTAAGGGATTACTTTCTATCCCCAAATGATGACAGAGAACAGTAATACTTTCATGCAGCGTTAAATCTGATAATGGAAGAGAGGTCAGAGAAAATGAAGGACATGATGCTTTTTCCCCTCCTTGATAATTATGTTCATACACATTGAAAGGATCAAAATTCTTCTATTATATGTTGCTTTCAATTAGTAGCCAATGAAACAACAGTGTTTCAGGGAGCATGCCCTGTCCCACAACTAAACTTTCTGCTTAGAGTTTTGCACCGGGACTGTGGCGCAGCTGGCTGGGAGTCAGCTGCATTAAGATCACTACTGACTGAAAGGTCATGAGTTTGAAGCCTTGACCAGGTCGGAGTGATCTTCCAACCAATTTGTGTAGCTTGTTGTCGACATTCGCAACCCGAAAGACAGTTGCATCTGTCAAGTAGGAAATTTAGCAGGGAGGCTAATTTAACTAAATTTACAACACCATACAAATCTCCAGCAAGCATGCAAAGAACCAGGAAGTACTTCATCAGTGTCACAAATGGACGGTGAAGTGACAGCTCCCCTAGTGGCCCGAATCCCCTCATGAAAAAAAAAGATGGAATGTTAAATAGCGTCTGTGTGTCTGTCTATATTGTGTGCCTATGGCATTGAATGTCTGCCATATATATGTACATTGTAATCCGCCCTGAGTCCCCTGCGGGGTGAGAAGGGCAGAATATAAATACTGTAAATAAATAAATAATAAATAAATTTACATTATTTTGGATGTTCAGAACAAGCAGCTGGCATAACCAGTAGAAGATGGAAGATGCTATCCCATCAAATGCCAGTTTGATCATCTTCCATATATCAATCTTTTCTTTCAGATAATAAAATGTTTTGGGCCAATCCACAAATTAGACTTCATAATGATCACAAATTAATAACATTTAGAATATGTTTTATTACACATTAGAACATTTATTCATCATGGGTGGATGCTAATCATTTCATTTATTATTTGAATTATATAAAAATGTGACTGGTAGACCTTACAGTAGAGAGTGAGTATATTTAATATTTAATATTTCATAAAAGCATCAAAGGCCATAAACAAACAAAAAATGAATAAATATCTGAAACCCCCTTCTCCAAATAATGTCAATCACTGAAGAATGTGCATACTCCTAAGAAAGTGGGCAGCAGAGCCTACTAGATACAACAGAGAACTACACAATTAAACCACATCTTATAATGTATAAGTGATGACAGACTCACTCATTCTGTCCAAATTGAATACAATTTTCTATGGCAATACTCTGATGCCCACTATTATTTGTAATATCTCCTCCCTTCAAGACTGAATACATAAAGCACAAGCAGCTAACATTTTAAAAAGTTATATCCAGATTTCCCTGAAAGGGAAATAGAGTTGTGTTAACTTTTAATTATAATGGATGCATTAGGCTCATCATAGAGTGATGACATGAAAGTAATAGGGGCCTATTTTTATCACCATGAGGCTTCAGGCCGCTGCAGAGAATGTGATTTTACGAAGACAGAGGGAGAAAAGGGGAAAAAAATGTTCTTCTTCAATAGGGGTGTCAAACTCATTTTAATCAAAAGATACATCAGCCTCATAGTTGCCTTCAAAGGGCCATTGAATCCATGGACAGAGAATCCATGGATACAGAGGGCCAACTATATATTTTGTTCATAGTAGTTGGTGCTCTTTAGTTTTCCCCCAGATATTATTGAAACTAAAAATTCTATTACTTTTGATTATCCACCATTCAGACTGGGGATTATGGGAATGACAACCCAACAGCACTTGTGGCTCTGAGGTTGGTGAAAGATTTAAAGGTTTAAAGCCAGACATCATATCCACAAACCTTGCATCTAAATTCAAACTTTGCTATCCTGACTAAACTTTCTTCTCTGCATGCGTTTGGGATTCACATCCAGCTGAACTGTTCAGAGTGCTTAACTCAGGTACCCTCCCCTCTGAAACAATTGCTAGAACCTTCGGTAGCTCGCTGTGATGCCTTTAACAACAATTTTGTAGATATAATCTCTCAAATAAGAGCTGACTTTTATGGTGTTATTGAAGCAGAAACCAACAGCGAGGTGTCCAGCAACTCTATGAGTGGGATTACACTGGATCAGTTTCAATTGGTGAGTACTGTGGACAAGTTGCTAGGGCAAGTAAGACCACTTCCAAACAGGGCCCAAAATGCAGGCCCTGTTGGTCCTTTACCTGAGGCATCCCAACATCCAAAGAAAACCCTGCTTTGTCCTGAATTAATTTGATACCTCATAAGACCTGGGCCTTATTGAAAGGCCTGGGTCTAGTGGGGCCTGGGGCCTGATCCATGGGACTGCTTCTGCAGTCCCAGGAGCAGTCCCCACAGCCTATCTTGGTTATTCGGGCTTCCAAAAGAACCAAGGACAGTACCAAGCCCTTAAAAGAAGAAAAAACTTACCAGGTCACCATAACACCTCTCTGGGGGCCTCCTGGCACATAGGAATGATGCGCCAGGAGGCAGCGGGCCCCCCTCCTGCTACCAGAGAGGCATTATGGTGACCTGGTAAGTTTTTTCTTATTTTAAGGGCATGGGGGGGGGGGTTGGGGTGGCCCTATGCCATTGTGGTACTTATTATGATTGCATGTGGACAGCCACCTGGGAAAGCCTGGATTTTGGGAGGAGGTGTGGGGTCAGAAATGAGTGCCAAAGCGGGTTTTTAAAACCTGCTTTGGTACACAGATGTGTGACATCTAGAAGTGCCCTAAGTAAGACAAATTTCTTTCTTGATCCCTGTCCCTCTTGGCTGGTTTTCCAGGAAGGATATGCAATTTGATCTCAAATAAAAAATTATTAATGCCTTTCACAGGAAAAGGAATTTTCTCTTTTGTTGAAAGCAAACATTATTTAGATCACTGCTGAAAAAGGCTCTCCTGAATCCCCTGGATCTTAATAACTACAAACCACTGTCTAACCTTTCATTTTGGGGGCAAAGTGATTGAGAAGGCAGTTGCTCTCCAACTGCATGCAGTCTTGAATGGCACTCACTTCCTTGACCCATTTCAAGCTGGCTTCAGAGCAAGATAAGGAGTTGAAACTGCTGTGGTTGACTTAGTGGATGTATGTCCCTGTCTGTGCTTCTATTAGAAAATGACATTTATAACCCAGGAACAAAAATCATGTTTCATAGTGTTATGAAGCAGCTGTAGTCCAAAATGTAACTTCAAGTCCTGACAGGGTTTGATGTATCCATATGCCAGGTTCACCAAAATACCATCTGTTTGCCTATTCATCCCCTTTGCCAGATGCAAAAATTAGTATTAAATTAATTCTTTCTTGCAATATAATTACATTTATATCAGATCCCTCACTCATGATTAAATATAAAATTTCCCACTCATACTTGATTGGTTATTATTAAATTTATATGTATATATAAGTGAAATAGAACCAGTGTTAATGTACTTTAATTGATAATATGGTTTTGAGTATGCTATTGAGCGCTGATGCTGAGTTGGAAGAAACCAGATTGCCTAGGATATTAAGTATGATATTGATTATGCCATTGACGCTAGTACATCTAATTCTATTTCCATGTGGCTAGTACATTTAGCATAATATTGGGCAACAACTGGGGGGCCTCAAACACAACTGGAGGAGGACACACAATCAATACTCTGTACTATCCCTGTTTGTTTGTTTTTTGTCGTGTCAGGAGCGACTTGAGAAACTGCAAGTCGCTTCTGGTGTGAGAGAATTGGCCGTCTGCAGGAACTTTGCCTAGGGGACGCCCTGATGATTTGATGTTTTTATCATCCTTGTGGGAAGCTTCTCTTATGTCTCCGCATGAGGAGCTGGAGTTGATAGAGGGAGCTCATCCACCTCTCCCCGGATTCGAACCTGCAACCTTTCGGTCTTCAGTCCTGCCAGCACAGGGGTTTAACCCACTGCACCACCGAGGGCTCCTACTATCCCTGTACTAGCGTTTTTATAAATCATACAGGAAACATGGAGGTGCTGAAAAATGGATATAGGAGGTACAAAGGCTGCACTTTGCTTACCCTTGTTGTAGAGGGCTGGATGGTATTGATAGGTTAATTCGTATATTGCGGAACTTGTTACGAAGTCGGAAAAATTACCTTTCCGAAGGGACTCCCGACTCTTTGAAAGAAGCCAGAAGTCCCTTACAGTTTTGAACCACTTTGCTCTTTTTTTCCGACTCAGGAATTGAGTTGGAAATGATGAAGTGTTTTTTCTTCAATCTAGCCTGCTGGGAGGCGAAGCCTAAGCTGCTTGCCTCTCAGCTAATCAGGGGATAAGTTTTGGGGAGGGGTTTCTGTAGTCATTGCTCTATATAAAGGGAAGCACATGGCTGGAAGACTCATTGTGAGCTAGGCAAGGGAGAGGGGAGGTTGGGTCTTGTGGAGCTGTTGCCTTGGCACTGGTATGGGCCTGGGGTGGAAGAAGAATTTCAGGACAGGCAGAGAAGAAGGAAAGGTTATTGAAATTTATTTATTTATTTCCGTCACTTTTACCCCGCCCTTCTCACCCCCAAGGGGGGACTCAGGGCGGCTTACAGAGGAAGGCACAATTCGATGCCTTTGTCACATATACATACATATATAAAAGCAATTAAACAGTTACAAATTAAAAATTAAAATCATCAATACAAAACAATACAATAAACACAGTAGTAGGCTAATCCTGAGCTCAGCGTTCGGAGTTCCGTAAATCCATTCCGTCTCGTCAAATTCCAGCTCGTCGTCAAGTCTTTCTTTAGCTGCCAGAATGTCCAAATGCCTGGTCCCATATCCAGGTTTTCAACTTTTTCCTAAATGAAAGAAGGGACGTTGCCGATCTAATCTCCCCGGGGAGTGAATTCCACAGGTGGGGGGCCATCACCGAGAAGGCCCTGCTCCTCGTCTCCGCCAATCTCACTTGTGATAGAGGCGGGGTCGAGAGCAGGGCCTCCCCAGAGGATCTTAGGTTCCGAGGTGGGACGTAGAGGGAGATCCGTTCGGACAGATACACTGGGCCGGAACCGTATAGGGTTTTGTAGGTCAAAACCAGCACTTTGAATTGTGCTCGGAATTGGATCGGCAGCCAGTGGAGCTGACACAACAGGGGGGTGGTGTGCTCCCTGTATGTCGCTCCGGTGAGCAATCTGGCTGCCTCCCGCTGGACCAGTTGGAGTTTCCGAGCAGTCTTCAAAGGCAACCCCACGTAGAGTGCGTTGCAGTAATCCAATCAGGATGTAACAAGAGCGTGGACCACCGTGAAAGGGGCTGTTGCCTGCCTGCCTTGCCTCTTCTTGTGTGTTTTTGTTGGGGTTAGGGTGGGCTGGGCCACTTGGATCTTGGGGTGTGTGGGTGTATAGCGTGGGTGGAAGGAGCACGGAGAAGGGAAGGGAAGGGAAAAGGGGGTGTATTGTTGTTTGTTTGGAGTCACGAGCCAGGAGAGAGAAATATCAGAATTTGTGTGTGCGTTATTATTTTGCCACCAAATACTATATCTCCTATTCATTCCTTCAAGCCCAGCTTGGGCTATAAACACTCTTTATTTTCAAAGGTTTTTAAAAAACACAGGTCCACCACTACTGTGGGTTGCAGGTCTCTCTGGGCTCTGTGTTTGTTTGTTTGTTTGTCGTATATTGCCACAAAAGAACTGCATCTCCCATCAATTCAAGCCCTGCTTGGCCCACAAGCACTCCTTTACAAAGTTTTAAAAGCCCCAAGGCCACCACTGCTGTAGGTTACAGGTCTCTCTGTTCTCTGTGTTTGTTTGTTTGTTTGTTTGTCGTATATTGCCACAAAAGAACTACATCCCCCATCAATTCAAGCCCTGCTTGGGCCACAAACACTCCTTTACAAAGTTTTTAAAAGCCCCAAGGCCACCACTGCTGTAGGTTACAGGTCTCTCTGGGCTCTGTGTTTGTATGTTTGCTGTATATTGCCACAAAAGAACTACATTTCCCATCAATTCAAGTAATATAAATTACTACTATAATTATTTTAAAATTATTAAAAATTTGTGATCATCTAAACATTTGGTATGCTAACATAGGAGGATGTGTTCTAACACTGTAGCAATTTTCATCAGGATTGGTGTAAAAATGAGGGAGGGAGTAGGCCCTGGAGTTTCCCCAGTGCCAGTGTTATTTTCCGCAATCATGTCAGCCATTAACAAAGCAATTCAGAAGTTTTGGAGAGTTCTGACTTTTTTCAGAAAAAAATTGGAAATGACTTCCGAATCGAACCACCAGGGCCTATATCCGAAACGAGGTTTGAACTTTTTTTTGGGTCAACCAAGCCTACTGAATACAGATGCAATCATACTTGTGTTTGACCTATATTCCACAGCTATAATAGTGTGATATCATATTGACTGCTGCTATGGATCTATTCTATGAAAGCCTGTGATCAGTAACTTACGTTGTTGAGGTACTAAGAATTCTTTGCTAGAGAGCTCAAGGGCATTAGGGTTGTCTAGCAGACAATTCTCATTACTTCTTCCAAAGGATAATCCCAGGTTGAATGATCGAGTATAAGCTTAGTTTTTCTGCCTTTTTTTAGGCTGAAAAGTCCCCCTTGGCTTATACTTGGGTGAGGGTCCTAGCGAGAAGGTCTTTTTTCAGCCCCACGCTTTCCTGCCAGGATCCTCACCTCTCCACACAG
Organism: Anolis sagrei ordinatus; assembly: GCF_025583915.1. Lineage (NCBI taxonomy): Eukaryota > Metazoa > Chordata > Lepidosauria > Squamata > Anolidae > Anolis > Anolis sagrei. Next base: position 78,138,283 of record NW_026847660.1, read on the forward strand.
CAACCCGGCTCTCTTTCCTCTCCTCCTCTCTCGTGCAGCCCACACCTTCCTCTTCTCCTCTCTCATCACCTGTTTTCCCCACTTTTTCATACTCATATGCACACAGCATTTTATTTATTTATTTATTTATTTACTATATTTATATACCGCCCCTCTCAGCCCAGAGGTGACTTGGAGCGGTTCACAAATTGGCAACAATTTGATGCCTCAATAATTATAACAAGGAAAAACAATCAAGAAATTCTGTTAAAAACATTAGCATATGATATAAAAAATATAAAAACTGTATAAAACATTATTGTGAGTGTCTCCATGTCAAATCGTTATTTCATTGTCTTATCAAATAGTTCCATAATTCCGTTTAGCTGTGCCATATTTGGGAAGGCCTGCTCAAAAAGCCAGGTTTTCATCTTTTTTCAAAAAGTCAGGAGGGAGGGAACCGATCTTATATCTCTACTCAGGGCGTTCCACAGTTGAGGGGCCACCGCTGAGAAGGCCCTGTCTCTCGTCCCTGCCAGATGCATCTACGAAGAAGGGGGGAGCGAGAGCAGGGCCTCCCCAGAAGATCTTAATGTCCTTTATAGTTCATAAGGAGAGATACGTTCGGATACGTCAGTTGGACCGAAACCGTGTAGGGCTTTTATTTTCCCCAAAATATATAGTTAAAATAAACTATGGTTATTATTGGTAAGATATGTAAACATATTTACACTAAAGAAGGTTAGAAAAATGATTTAATCAGAGTTGGACAATCTTACCTTAAATCAGTTTTATGTAAATATTCAAAAGCATTTAACTTACTGATGCCTCAATTAATATAATTTTATTGGTATCTATTTTTATTTTGAATTTTACCAGTAGCTGCTGCATTTCCCACCCTCAGCTTATACTCGAGTTAATAAGTTTTCCCACTTTTTTGTGGTAAAATTAGGTGTCTCAGCTGATATTTGGGTTGGCTTGTGCTCAAGTATATATGGTATATCCTGCTACTCAATATCGCTGAAATCATTCCCTGAAAAGGGTTTAAATTGTATTGATTTCAATGAGTCTCTCAGTGTAACTAAATCTGGATGAAACTGACTGATGTGATGTGTATAAACTGGAGGGAGTGTGTGGTGGCTGCTTATAATTGAAGGATATTATCCAAGTCAAAAATGACACAGCAGGCAGTATGTCATCTCAGTTCTTTATAGCACTTTGGAATTGTCTATGAGCTAGGAATAAAAATGGTCCAGCTGTTCCTCCCCATCACCAAGATCCTCAAGCCATTGTTGCTAGGCAACTCATGCCTTTGACTCCACATCTGCTGCTGTGACACATTTGACTTGTTGTTGTGTGCCTTCAAGGTTGTTTCCAATGTGATGAACCTATCATGGTGTTTTCTGAGCTCGAGATTACATGACTTACCCAAGGGCACCCTATAGGTTTCCATGGCTGAGCAGGAAATCAAACCCTAGTCTCCAGAGTCACATTGTCCAAAACCAAACCACTACACAAGGCATGTCCAAAGTCTGGTCTGGGGTCCAATTTTGGCCCATGTTCAGATTTCCACTGGCCCTCTCTCTTCAGGTCTCCCTCGTTTCATCCCTCCCTTCCTCTCATCCTTTCCTTCCTTTTTGGGGACCAGGGTCCCGGAATAGGTGAGCCCCTTGGGAGGAGAGAAGGAGAGATGGCAGGCTCTTGCATCCCTTTACCTTGATTATGCATCGCCTCCTCCTCGGGTGGCTCCGGTCTTGGGTATCCCATCCCAGTGGTCCCTTGTCCCCCTTCTCTCTCTTCACCCACAACTTTTTCTTTATTTCTTTGCAAAGGAAGGCTGTCTCCGGCACTTGCTGCTGCTATGGCTGCTGCTGCGTGACCGGAAGGAAGGCCCTGGAGGGTGAGCACCTGATCGGCTTCCCTTCCTTCTCTGTCCCACCTTTGTTCCTGCACTGTTGCCACCTCATGTTTCCAAAAAGGATGCCCTTCACTGTGGCTTCTCCTTTGGAAAGAAAAGGGGAGAGCCAGGCGGCAACTATTGCCTCTCCCCCCCCCCAACCCAACTAAAATCAAAGCAATGCAACCTCTGCTGAAAAACCTCCAGAGAAGGAGACTCAACCAGACTCTGAGGCAGCAGAGACAGGTTATTTTCTGGAGAGTGGGGCTTGTCACTTCAGACAACAGCATTCAATGAGAATTAAAACTAATCAACAGCTGTCCATAATGAGATTTTCTGAGATAATCCCTCTGAACCAATGAAAGGATTCCAATCTTTGGTGCCTGTGGTGCCCATAATTATATGTTTATTAATGCATCAAGCTGATATTTTCCTCTCTTGAATTGTTTTGTGCCAGTTAAGTCAAGATAATTTTAATCAAGATAATTTTACAATTATCACTTGTGGTCATGAAGGAAAGCTTCTCGTGGCATTTATAGATATAGCTTATGCAAACTGCAAGTGTTTATATCGCTGTCCTGTCACTGCTGAGGAATGTCCAAAGGCCATGCTGTTTCTAGCAGAAATCTTATGACAGACCTGTAAGGTCAGTATAATGATGTGAGCACAAGGCTTCAAACCTACCAGCAGCACTCCTCACAAAGCAAAGAGATCCCTCCCCCCCTTTTTTTTTTTTTGGTGCTGCTGGATGGTAAGCATCTTCAGTCCCAGGATGCATCTGCACTGTAGAATTTGACACAACTTTCATAGAATCATAGAGCTGGAAGAGACTACAAGTGTCATCCAGTCCAACGCCTTGCCATGTAGGAAGAGACAACCAAAGCACTCCCAACAGATGGCCACCCACCATCTGTTTAAAAACCTCCAAACGAGGAGATACTACTATGCTCTGACACAGCACATTCTTCTGCCAAACAACTCTCACCATCAGGAAGTTCTTCCTAATGTTTAGGTGGAGTCTCTTTTCCTGCAATTTGAATCTATGCCTCAGTTCCTTTTGAGCTTGCCCCTTCCTCAATGAAAGGATAGCCTTTTAAATATTTAAGCATGGCTACATGTCCTGAAAGCAAGGAGGAGCTGAGGAGCCTTCTAATCAAGGTGAAAGAAGAAAGCGAAAAAGCTAGGTTGCAGTTAAACATAAAAAAACCAAGATTATGGCAACAAGAATGATTGATAACTGGCAAATAGAGGGAGAAACTGTGGAGGCTGTGACAGACTTTGTATTTCTAGGAGCAAAGATTACTGCAGAAGCAGACTGCAGCCAGGAAGTCAGAAGATGCTTACTTCTTGGGAGGAGAGCAATGTCCAATCTCGATAAAATAGTGAAAAGTAGAGACATCACACTGGCAACAAAGATCTGCATAGTCAAAGCAATGGTATTCCCCGTAGTAACCTACGGATGTGAGAGCTGGACCATAGGGAAGGCTGAGCGAAGGAAGATAGATGCTTTTGAACTGTGGTGTTGGAGGAAAGTTCTGAGAGTGCCTTGGACTGCCAGAAGATCCAACAAGTCCATACTTCAGGAAATAAAGCCTGACTGCTCATTGGAGGGAAGGATAGTAGAGGCAAAGATGAAGTACTTTGGCCACATCAGGAGAAGAAAGGAAAGAGAAGACAATGATGCTGGGGGGAAAGGAAGGAAAAAGGAAGAGGGGCCAACCAAGGGCAAGATGGATGGATGGCATCCTTGAAGTGACTGGCTTGACTCTGAAGGAGCTGGGGGAGGTGATGGCTGACAGGGAGCTCTGGCATGGGCTGGTCCATTAGGTCACGAAGTTGGAAGTGATTAAACTCATGAACAATAACACCATGTCCCTCTCAGCCCCGGTTTCTCCAAGCTAAACATCCTTTAACTGCTATGGTTCCATGATATAGAATCATGGGATTTGTAGTTTCTTGAGGCACCAGTACTCTTTGGCAGAGTCAAGGACTTTCTACAACTGCAACTGGGAAGAACTGTTCATTACTAACTGGAAGCTTATAGTTTTCTACCTCTGTTCTGTGTTGAAGAAAAGGCTAACATTATCCATGCCAACAATCTGTACTGTGGCAGTATCAGTAATTTCAACCCAAATTCAGTTGTACAGGTTGAATATCTCTTATGTAGAATTCTGAAATCCAGTCTACTCCAAAATCATAAACTTTGGTTTTTTTTGGGGGGGGGGGGGGGAGCTATTACAAACATTGTATAAACTTGCCTTTAAGCTATCTGTATAGGGCATATATGAAATATAAATAAAACTTGTGTTTAGACTTATTTTCAAAATATTGCATTGTGTACATATACTATATATACATATATACACGCTAGGCATGTGTATTGCAGCTGAATCTCAATCCATTTCTGCTGGCCGGATACCGGTAGATCCCTATATTCATTTTTGCGCCTCCAAAAAACGGGTGGATAGATGGATAGCTGTTTCTGATCCGTAGCTGATAAATGCGGCTAGATCCGGCCCATTGGCGGCAAAGGGGAACTTCCTTTTTTTCCTTCAAGGAAACCTGGGTTTCAGCAAGGGGGTTAAGGAAGCACCCCATCCAGCCTAATATGGGGGGGGGGGGCTTTCCACAGGCTCCTGTTCCATATCCTTCATTAAGACCTGGATTTTAAAAAGCATCCCAGTTAAGATACCACTCTTTCTGGATCCTTTCCATTCTGTTTGTAGAGGAGACCAGGTTTAATGCTTCTTAAAGCTGTTTCTACTCTAGAGGAGAAGCACTGCAGACGCTTTCTCTCCCAACACCAACAGCACGCCTTGCAGTTTTCCAAGGCATTTTAAGGAGGCCCAGGGAAGGAAGAGAGATGACCTGGAGCTATCCTCCATGGGCTACCTTAAAAACCTCCTCTCATTTCTCTACTGCTTGCAGTCTCCTTTCTGCTTCAGTTTAATTCTTAAAGCTGTTTCTATTTTCTACTCTAGAGTAGAAGTAGGCTTCTCTTTTTGTTTGCTGAGATTATTACTATCTTTTAGAAGTATTTTCTGAAGGAGAGGAAGGGAAGGAGAAAAAGAAGCTAAAAGGGTGAGTCTTCAAGGCTCCAAATGCGCGCACGCACTTTACCCACTGTCCCACATGTCCCCAACTCCCGGTCAGTCTCACTAAATAAAAAGAATCAGGAAAATAAAGGAGAATCAAAAATATCCAACTGTGATGCTCAATAGGGGAGGAGGAGCCATGATCGGCTGTCACATGATCCCGTCCGGGATGGGAATCTGTGATGGCTTGGCCCTTGGCTTTACTGACACCGGATCAAACTGAAGAAGCCAGATTAGCCAAAGGGAATGGCTAAAAATGGATCTGAGCCAAAGCCTAATATACACACACACTTATATGATGTACATACAAGTCTTCCAAAATCTGGTTGTGGGGTTGGAATCCGAAATAAAAGCATATCTGCTCCCAAACATTTAAGATACTCAACCTGTACATTTATTTACAGAATAATCTGCTGAATTTAGCTTAGTCTTAGCAAAATACTATTCATCCCATTGATGTATATTGTTTAAATCTAAATCCAACCTTGTATCTTGAAATCATCATCATCATCATCATCATTTTTCTGGTCATTTGAAATATTCATTACTCACTTCCAATCCTCCTTTTATTTTTATTTTTATGTGCTCATCTTTCAGAGGCACAGCTTTCAAATTGCATTTTTCTATTGCTGATTCAACGGTATTACATTTCTCTAGTGCGCTTTTCCTCAACTGACAGGTGAACTTAAATAGACAAAAGAATTTTAGTCTGTAGCAGTAAGAAATGCAGCCAGCAAGTAACTTCCAGATTGCTGCACAATTTGCATAAATATTACAGTTGGCATTTATAGCCTAGAATTTGAAACTGGGAGAAAAATAATAATAATACTCTTCAATTTTTTAGCTTTGTAAGTTGGTTATCAAGAAATCGGATTGTTGCATTGCAAAATGGTATGCCTCTCATCAATTACTTTGCCAGATGGGTTTTCTTCACTGAAGATTTTTGTAGCCTCATTACTCCAAAAGCTCCATATTGTAATTTAATGTAACATTGCAAGACAGTAAAGCAGATGGTAGTAGCTAGCTAAAGAACTATTTATGGCTCGAGTCACTTCGATTCTGCTTTTATCATTTACACCATGTAAGGAAGCAGAAGACAAACATGCCGTCCTATAACTTCCTGACCCTTGGTAGATTGTTTCACCTGGTCAGGAGAAGACAGGGACATGAGGGATGGCAGTAATGAAACTCTGAAATTGAAGGCTTTCTTGTGTGACCAAACTGTTCTAAGCTACTGGAATGGAAAAAAGAACAAAATAGGCATTGCATCCCTTTTCCAGTTCTGCATTTTATAGTATCTTTTCATAGATACCTTCTGTATATATATATATATATCTCGGTTTACAAATTCTCTTTTTATTTTCCATGTCTCACCATAGTTTGTTATTCTTTTTTTTAAGTTTTGCTTGGTCGGAAGAACTATTATTTCTGTGTTTTATATTCTAACCAATGTTTCTCCTGTGGAACATGCTAGACCCAAATAGGAAAAAAGAAAAAGAAATATTTCAGGAAGAAAAGTTAAAGTATATAAGGGTATTTGCCAGTTTAGATAATTGAACATCCATGTGGGGTCCTGGAACAAAAGGAGTTCTGGGTCTGTTTATTCTCACCCTGATTGTTATTTGATAGCTCATTAATTCTTAAACTGTGGGTCCCAACTCAAATGGGATCCCCTTAGTTCAATGTTGGTGTTCCCAAAAATTTCTAAACCTCACCTAGTGGTTGTATTAGACATTTACACAAACCTGTTGTGTGGTGTTTACAGTGCTTTAGCTGTACTTCATAAATGCTTCAGCTGTACTTCATAAAAAGGAAAAGCAGCCTGTTTAGCAAGCCTTGCAAATGCTGATTTGTTATCAGTTAATATTTGATTTTTATACCTATTTTATATATCTAATCTATATGCCAAGGTCACTTAAAAATTCCTCAGGTGAAAAGGAATCCCAAGTAGGGGCTGCAGTTAGCACAGCAGTTTAAACCACCAGCTGCAGAAAATCTTGCTGACTGGAAGGTTGGCAGTTCAAGCCACAGTTGGGGTGAGCTCCCACCTTCAGCTCTTGCTTCTGCTTACCTGGTAGTTTGAAAACAGTAGATCAATAGGTACCGTGTTGGCGGGAAGGTTAAAAGGCAGCCATGAAGACATGCTGGCAATTTGATCAGGAAGGCGTTCATGGATAACAAGCTTCTCAGCATGAAAAATAAAACATTCCTCTGGCAATGGAACAACCCATGATGCGTCGAGCACAGCCTCCAGATGCCAGAGATGGAAAAAGATGGGAAGCCTTGACCCCTGTTTATGTACTGTGTCTTTGTTAACTATATAATGGCATTGAATGTTTGCTATATATGTTGTGTAATCTGCTCTGAGTCCCCTTGGGGAGATAAAATGGAATAAAAATAAAGATGATTATTATTATTACTAGCTATCCTCTGCCAGGCATTGCTGTGGCCCAGTCTGGTGATCTGGAAAATAAAGTTATGAGAAAGTGTTGGTTTCTAATATATGTAATGTCTTTCTGCTTGTGGGTAAACAGTATTTTTTGCTGTTTCTTTGTCAGTGTTGATGTGGAGATTGTCTGGTTTGCCTACTCTGGAACATGCAACATATATTTGTCCTTCTTTAGGGGTTCCTTTCTTTGGCTGGATGGCTGTTTGCCAGGAGGGCTTTGATTATGTTTTCTTGCCCTGATGAAGGGAGTTGGACTGGATGGCCTTAAGTATTTTCTGTTGGTCATGGGGGTTCTGTGTGGGAAGTTTGCCCCAATTCTGTCATTGGTGAGGTTCAGAATGCTCTTTGATTGTAGGTGAACTATAAATCCCAGTAACTACAACTCCCAAATGTCAAGGTCTATTTCCCCCAAACTCCATCTGTGTTCATATTTGGGCATATGGAATATTTGTGCCAAGTTTGGTCCAGATCCATCATTGTTCGAGTCCACAGTGCTCTCTGGGTGTAGGTGAACTACAACTCCCAAACTCAAGATCAATGCCCGCCAAGCCCTTCCAGTATTTTCTGTTGGTCATGGGAGTTCTGTGTGCCACGTTTGGTTCAATTCCATCATTGGTGAAGTTCAGAATGCTCTTTGATTGTAGGTGAACTATAAATCCCAGCACTACAACTGCCAAATGACAAAATCAATTTAGGCATATCGGGTCCAGTGGGTTGTTAGGTGTATGCTGTCCAATTTGGTGTCAATTCGCCCAGTGGGTTTTGAGTTATGTTAATCCCACAAACAAACATTACATTTTTATTTATTTAGATTAAGTAGAAAAGTTTAAGATGATCTGTGATGGCTCTTTGTAAGGCCACACATCAACCTCTTCTTCCTCCCACTTCTTGCTTAAAGGGATTTGAAGGTATTCTTGGAAGAAAGAAAACATATATTAGCAATTAATGAGAGGAGGGAGTGACTCTATCAGAACACAATGAAGTAGAAAACACCGTGGTGCCAACCATCATCTCTGTTGATATGTACTAAACTGACCTGGTATATGTCACTCCAGAGCTTTATGAAAGCTGTGGACTAAACTGCTGTTCTCATTGTTCTGGATTAATGGCTTGAAGCACCTTTTCTGTTGCGGATCTGCCTGTACTTCATATTAACTGTTCACAGCAGTAGAAAGGTGGGTGCATTTTATCTGGCCCAGGTAGACACAGCCTTAGTTGTTAGAGTTCTCTTGACTATGGATGCATAAGATGTTTTCTTTGTCAATATTTTAAAAAAACAGTATTACTAGATTCGATGTATGATGGACAACCAAAGAACTAGATACAATTTATGTCTGGGAAGTCTCTGTGTTTCAATCCTTGCAGTTCATTCCTTAAACAAAAGTATTCATTGACATATGCATTACATAAGTGAGCAAAAAACAAACACATAAAAAACTCTTAAAAGGGAGACACATTTTAGTGGTGGCTTCCAAACTTTGGAATTCCCTCCCTTCAGCAGGCTAGGGTCCCTTCTACACAGCTGTATAAAATCCACATTGAACTGGATTATATGGCAATGTGGACTATTCCAGTTCAAAGCAGATATTGTGGATTATATGCCTTAATATTCTGGGTTATATGGCTGTGTGGAAGGGCCCTAGGATAGCTCCCTCCTTGCCCTTCTATCAATAACTGCATCTTTAGAAATTAATCAAAACACTTTAAGGAATTTGTGGCAGAACGAATATCATGCGTAGTTCATGTCCTTACCAATCCACACACTGTCTTGCTAGAGAAAAGATATGCCATGCAGATGATCGGTAAAGAATTAGGTGTTTACCCTTTGTTATGCAGAGCAACATATATACAGTCATATGAACAGTTGCATTGACTCACACAATGTCCTTTGAGAGAGCTTCAAATGTTCCTTGGGTGTCCATGTGAGTGATCTTCCAGCAGCTCAGAAGCAGAAAATATACTAACTTCTCTTGGCAAGCTCCTGCACAGAAAGCCTAAACATGTAACTGTTGCCAAAACTCCCAGGCTCAGCTAGCATCCAGGGCGTAGCTCAACCAGCTTTGTGCTTTGCATTTTTCAGTTAACACACTCACCAACTGATTTTTACATTCCCCAACAGAATTGACTGCAACTGGCTTTTGATAATGTCCTATTTTTTGTTTTTATTCATTTGATTTGACTATAAATCATTTTGATTCTATAGACGGTTTACCTGTGTTTTTGTTTTAAAATAATTTCTATATGTATTGTCGAAGGCTTTCATGGCCGGAATCACTGGGTTGTTGTAGGTTTTTTCGGGCTATATGGCCATGTTCTAGAGGCATTCTCTCCTGACGTTTCGCCTGCATCTATGGCAAGCATCCTCAGAGGTAGTGAGGTCTATATTTCTATATGTTTTCCATGATGCCCATGTATGTATTTCAACAGATATTTTGTTCTAATTTTTGTAAGTTTCCTTGACAGCCAGTATTTGGTGTGTGTGTGTGTGTATGAAATAAATAAATAATTTATTAAATAACTAAATGAATATTATATAATAATAAAATGCATACAGGCACTTCGATCCATGGCACATATCCACTTTAAACTAAACCATGCAAAGAATGTCATGCTTTCTTTTCCAGAGAGGAAATATTCAACAGAACAGTTTTGTGAATGGAAAAGGAGGAAGCTGGCAGAAATATCCTTGGCGTATCTTTCCAACCTTGCTACTCAGTATTATGTCAGCGGGAACCCTCTCACTCCATCTCTGTTGGCACTCATCATCCACATTTCCTAATAGAGGGAGTATTATAAATGTTATCACTCCAAATTATTTAATTTTTTAAAGAAATTGCTGCAAAATTCCAACCCTGGTAGCTTCCAGATCATGTGAAGTATAACACTCCAGAGTTTTAGTACGAATTGAAGCCTTTCATTTAAAAAGAGAAAACAGACATTCGCATCTTTCAGGAAGGCAGCCCTAGACTCAAATTGAGAAAGGCTTGCTTTCAAAATATGCCAAGACACTAACGAATTAATGAATGCTGTAAAGTGCATTACACTTGATGGCTAAGGACATATTGTTGAGAAACTTAAAGTTATTTCAAAATGACCCAGAAGAAATGGCCCCAAATATAGCTGTCCTGTGCTGGTTTGGTTCCACAACGAATCAGTATAAGAAGAAGCCGAGATTTTGAAGCTACTAATCAATAGATAGTACTTGCACTGTAGCAGATTGCAACTTGAATTATATTGGCAGTCTCACCTAAAACAGACCTACTGAATGGATTATTGAATGGTGTGTCAACTCTTATGTAAACCTCATTGATTCGCTGTCTCTGCTGTAGGCATCTGGGTCATCCTGTCACAGTCTTCACTGTACTGAAATGAGTCATATTTCTTTTTAAATAATAATTATTAATAATTAATTATTATTATTTCTAAATCTGTATCCCATTAAGAGATATCAAAATGTTCAATTTTTTTCTCATCCTCACTGAGAAAGACAATCTTGATGCAATGAGTTGTCACACTGAAAATAATAATCATAGAATCATAGAGTTGGAAGAGACCTCATGGGCCATCCAGTCCAACCCCCTGCCAAGAAGCAGGAATATTGAATTCAAATCACCCCTGACAGATGGCCATCCAGCCTCTGTTTAAAAGCTTCCAAAGAAGGAGCCTCCACCACACTCCGGGCAGAGAGTTCCACTACTGAACGGCTCTCACAGTCAGGAAGTCCTTCCTATGTTTATTTATTTATTACATACATTTCTATCCCGCCCTTCTCCCCACAAGGGGACTCAGGGCGGCCTTACATAAGCATCCGATGATGCTATCAACATATACACCAATATTACAATTAAAACAATACAATCAATTTAAAACATTATACAGATTCAACAAATAAATTCATTAACAATAAATTAATGTGCCAATAAACCAAAGCCAAACTGGGAGATGTTCAGATGGAATCTCCTTTCTTGTAGTTTGAAGCCATTGTTCTGTGTCCTGGTCTCCAGGGCAAAAAACAAGCTTGCTCCCTCCTCCCTATGACTTCCTCTCACGTATTTATACACGGCTATCATGTCTCCTCTCAGCCTTCTCTTCTTCAGGCTAAACATGCCCAGCTCCTTAAGCCGCTCCTCATAGGGCTTGTTCTCCATACCCTTGATCATTTTAGTTGCCCTCCTCTGGACATATTCCAGCTTGTCAATATCTCTCTTCAATTTTGGTGCCCAAAATTGGACACAGTATTCCAGGTGTGGTCTAACCAAGGCAGAACAGAGGGGTAGCATGACTTCCCTGAATCTAGACATTATACTCCTTTTGATGCAGGACAAAATCCCATTGGCTTCTATGATTTTTTCATGAAGTGCTTTTACCATTGGCAGCAGCAATGGCAAAAAAAGTGGTGGCATGCTTTTTTTTTTACCCAAAGTATATTTTACATAAAATATCTTTGATTTTTTTCACAAAAAGCTTTCATGAAATTTTCAGCAAAGTCTAAATGTGTGAAAACCCATTTTAAAAAGCGCTAACTTTTATCATCCCTGCAAAAAGGAAGAAAATTTGTCAATTGCCCATTTTTATGCGTAAGAACGAGAGAGCCCCTTGTTTTAGCAAATTGATTAACATATGCAGATTTCATAAAAATCAGCATTCTACTTTATCGAAGGTTGATGTATTTGCTTTTCTTTGACATGGTTATCTTTATAGCATTTTTGTGAGCTCCATGAACTAGACATGAATCTTAAAGGGAAAGGAGGAGCTCTAAGAATGTGTAATGACCAACACAAACTAAACAATGGACCTCATCAGATAAAGGTTGCCCTCCGTTTTTACACACTTATGATGGAATCTCACAGATCACATAAAAAAACACACCATCTGTTCCATGGGTTGTCCATGGGACTCCGTCTCTGTAGCATGTAGAAATGGATGAATTTTAAAGACGGCACAAAATTGACTCTGGTCATCTCCCTGCACTTAGAAATGCTTAGAAAAAGGTTTTTTTCTGTGGGATGGGAAATGATCAATTTGCCTACTATAGTTTAAAGCAGGGGTCCTCAAACTATGGCCCGGGGGCCGAATACGGCCCTTTAAGGTCATTTACCTGGCCCTCGCTCAGAGTCAACCTAAGTCTGAAATGACTTGAAAGCACACAACCACAACAACAATCCTATCTCATCAGCCAAAAGCAGGCCCATACTTCCCATTGAAATACTAATAAGTTTATATTTGCTAAAATTGTTCTTCATTTTAATTATTGTATTGTTTTTAAGTGTTTTTTAAGTACAAATAAGATATGTGCAGTGTGCATAGGAATTCATTCATGATTTTTTCAAATTATAATCCGGCCCTCCAACAGTTTGAGGAACTCTGACCTGGCCCTCTGCTTAAAAAGTTTGTGGATCCCTGGTTTAAAGCAATCCATATGACAATTTAAAGCCTAAAGAAAAACATTCCCTTGGGAGTAAGCATAATTTCAATTTTGTTTTGTAAAGGAAATAATATAAAGTAAAAATATAAAATGAAAATAATCACTATCTACATGCCTATTTAACCACCTCCTGAAACTCTGCCTTTTCTGACATTTTCAGGAAAAAAAATAGAAAAAATGGAAAAGAGACAATTTTGTGTCTTTCTATGAAGACAGCATTCTAAGGGCAAAGATCAAAACTGAAGCTCCCTCTACTAATAAAGAGGATACAGGTCATTCATTTCTTTTATTTTAGCTATATCTTAACCACTTGTCATGAAGCCTGCTTTTATCCATTAGGGCCTATTCCCTGTGTTTCTTTGTATTGTGAAATGCTGAGAAATTGCTTTTATTTGTACACATAAGGGACCATCTAGAGAACTTGGAAAGTTACTTAGCGCAGTTTGTCCCTAGCAGCCATTCAGGAAAAGGCAATTCACTGGTGTTGCTGACGGCAGTGCTTAAAAGCTACATTGTGATGTTCATAACTTTTTATTACACACACACACATATACACTCCTATCAAAATGACCCCCGAGACACCCCTTAAAAGTTAACTTTTAGAAGTGTTTAGAAAGCCTTGAGCTATTGCTTCAAATAAAGTAACTTCATTTGGACATGTTGGCTGGAGATTTCTGACATGTAGTTTTTTAAACAAGCAACATTTCCAAGGTTTGCTTACTTCCTGACCCATTTTCCTGGATGTCAGTGGATTTTTTGCCAGTATATTCAAAGGTTTCGCAATGTTTGACTAGGAACCAAAGAGAGACTAATTGCCTCAATTGTATGAATGGTTCACTGAATTTTCTTTTCATTTGGAATTCCCCTCTTGTAGAGTTGGTATTGCTTTTTGCATCACTGTGCTTCCTTCCTGAATGGAAAAGAAATGGTGCTAAAAGCAGTTTATTAAAAATGTCACATATAGTCCTAGTTATTGTACTGTGCATCCAAGGCTGTATCTACACTGCCCTATATCCCAGGATCTGATCCCAGATTATCTGCTTTAAACGAGTCTACACTGACAGATAATCTGGGATAAGCAGATAATCCAGAATCAGATCCTGGGATATAGGGCAGTGTAGAAAGGGGCCTAAGTCATTTCTAGCTTTTGGAGACCTTGAAGTGACCCTATCCTGGGATTTTCTTGGTAAAATATATTTGGAAAGGGGGTTGCCTTTGCCTTCCTGTGAAGCTGAGAGAATGCAACCTGTCCAAGGTAACCCAGTGAGTTTCCACAGCCAAATAGGTATTCAAACCCTGGATTCCCAGTGTCTTAGTCTAGCTACTACACCACTCTCAAGCTTATAAGACTGGAAAGAGAATGTGCGTAGTTCACATTGAGAATGAAATATTGGTTTCTCAAAACCAGTTAGGAAGAATATTATAGGCAAGAATTTGGTGCAATTTTTATCCAATATTCACACAACTTGATATGCTTCAGGAAATTATTCTGTACAGAAATAACTGGGGGTGGAGTAGTTTGAAAAAATTGTTTTTGCGTAACCACCCACTATTGCAAAATATTATATCATTTACTCGAGTCTAATGCTCACATTTTTTGACCAAATTACAATGCCAAAATTGAGGAGTGCATTACATTTTATCGTGCGTTAGACTTGACTAAATACAGGAACTTTTGTGAATTTTTATTTATTTATTTATTTATTTGCCGTATTTGTATACCACCCTTCTCAGCCCTCAGGTGACTCAAGGCGGTTTACAGAGGCAACAACTCAATGCCCAATAAAACCATAAAACATTTTAAAACATTAGCATATAATATTAAACCATAACAAGAGCAATAAAAACATACATCATTTGCATCTCCTAATTAAAAACATTTTATGTTTTATTCAAGACATATGTTCAGAGTAGGTTTGCTTCTGAAGCTGAGGGAGTACCCAAGGTCACCCAGTGGTTTCCATATCCAAGCAAGGTGTTGGAATCACAGACACCTTAAAGGGCCAGACTCAAAAGTGGCTACAAAGCAGAGTTTATTACAAACAAAGCGCTCTGAGGCAACACAAAGAGGCACAGTACACAACCAGTTAACAAAAAGGAGGGGCGGCAGGAAGAGAAGCATCGACAAACGAAGTCCAGGGTCGAAGTGAGAGAAATCTGAAAAAGCACTGCTCCGGTGTCCGTAGAAGTAGCATCTATAGCCAAACCGGTCCAGGTACAGGAAGGGAGAAGTCCACATTCACGAGAAGCCAATCCGGGTCAATAACACACAAGTGATCAAGAGATCCAACCTGCAGATTCCAAACCAAAGCTGAACACGAACCAGAAAGCAACAAGTCTACAAGAACACAGCACCCAACACACGAATGCTCACCAACACCTTGCCTTCTGCAAGGACCCATCACCCCTGAACCCACTTTTATTTACAAATCATCAGCAGAAGATGAACTGACCACTGCCCCATCATTATCCCCTGCAGCTGCTCCCAGCTCTTCACATGAATTCCCTTGTCCTTCCCTCCAATTCATCCCCAGAGAACCCCATAAAGGCATCACTAGTTGTTGGCTCCTCACAAATAGCTTGCACTTCTCTTATCTTAGTCCAATCCATGGTGTCTCCTTCTTCTCCTTCACTCATTGACCCATCATCCCCAAAGAATCCCTCAAACGACTCCTCATCTGTAGGTGCTGTAAATATGTCCCAGATCTTGTTTCTCTGCTGCTCATCATCGGATTCTTGCTCCTGAGTAATGCTTTTTACTCTTCTGGCACCCACACTGTTGTTTGTAACGTTACTCACAGGCTCTACTACAACACAAGGACTTGAACTCTGGACTTCAGAGTGATAGTAAAATTACACACTGGCCCTCATAGTCCTAGACCAGTGGTTCTCAACCTATGGGTCCCCAGATGTTTTGGCCTTCAACTCCCAGAATTCCTAACTGCTGGTAAACTGGGATTTCTGGAAGTTGTAAGCCAAAACATCTGGGGACCCACAGGTTGAGAATCATTGTCCTAGACCAAATGTTCTTAAACTGGGGTCCCGTAACTGAATCTGGAGATTTCAACTGGTATCTCCCTCCACAATTCTGCTTTTCTCTTTTTAAAATAGCACGTACACATTCATACACATATGCCAGTATTATTTTAAAGAAATAGTGCAAAAGTAATCTGAACTGATGCTCTTACGTCCTTTTCAAATTACGTTCAAGGACACATTGTAAAATAAGAGCCACTCTTAGTACAATTCATAGCTTTATTGGTTACAAACAAGCAAGAAATGGACAGTTATGTCAATGAAGTCAAATAAAGTGATGTCACATCCATTCGGTCTAATAGTTACATAGCCATATGTACAAGTGGTCCCCCAAAACAGGTGTCTTGCAAGTTCTATGAGGCCCCTGCAGTTCTCAAACAAGGGGCTTGAATTCTCCTTCCTGAGACTGGGAGATGGAAATACTTCCCTTGCAATAGATGGAGGTTATCCATTTAGTAGAAGTGTTTTAGAAGCTGTAGAGGTGCTCACAAGCTAAGAGGGGCTTTAATCTCTCTTCTCTTCTAAGCCAAGTTTAAGAATGGGAACATATTGGTATTTTCAGGAGGAAGCAACCTTATCAGTGCCAAAACCATTTTAGCTAAACACCAGTTGCACATCTGTTTACAGCTATGCTATCATCTCTGTGTCTTATCTTGGGGCCACCATATAGAGCAGGAGTCCCCAAACTAAGGCCCGTGGACCAAATGTGGCCTTCCAAGGTCATTTACATGGCCCATCCTAAACATTAGACCCAGGGCTGTTCCACACAGCTATATAACCCAGAATACCAAGGCATAAAATCTCACAACATCTGCTTTGAACTGGGTTATCTGAGTCCACACTGCCATATATTCCAGTTCAAAGCAAATAATGTGGGATTTTATTCAGTTGTGTGGAAGTGGCCCCAAGGTCGCATTAAGTCTGAAACTACTTGAAGCCATACAGCAACAACAACAATCCTAATTAACTTGACTATCTTATCAGCCAAAAGCAGGCTCACCCTTCTCGTTGAAATATTGGTATGTTTATGTTGGTTAAAATTTTTCTTCATCTTACAATTTACACAATAAACCAAGCAGATTAAAACAGGCCAGTGATACATATACATTGAGCCTTAAAACAAGATAATATGTGTGATACATACCATACAATAGTATATGATAGATAAGAAGCCCAATAACTATACTCATCATCAACGCAACCCATGACAGTCCCATCCCACAAAGAGCATAAGGTGCACATACAATTAAATCATCCAATAGTTTAAGAACTTCCAGAATCAGGAAAGAAAGAATGAGATTGAGGTCCCTTCTACACTGTCCCTATATCCCAGGATATGATCCCAGGGTATCTTCTTATCCCAGATTATCTCATATAATCCAATTTAAATCAGATAATCTAAAATCAGATCCTGGGATATAGAACTGTGTAGAAGGGGCCTGAGAAACAAAAGATATTTATTTGCATAGTGGAGGATTAAATGAAGGATGCCTTGCTAGGAATGTACTTTGTGAGGCTTTTGGGTTCACGGTCTAAGGTTCAAGTTCTGGAATCCTATATGGATTCTAGGTGATGGAAATAGCATGAAGTCAAAGCTAAGCAAATTCTGGGTGCTGCAACTTCTGGGAGAAGAAGAGGGTGAGAAAAATGATGATTTCAGGGAGAAGAGAAGAGTCTTCCAGCAATTTGTTGACCGGTACTGTGACAATAGGAGAGGAAGAATGTGACAACAGGAGAAGGAGGAATGATAGTGAATGCCTTTTCTCTTTACCTACCCACACTCAAGCTTAGGTGCTTTGTGCATTTTGCCTGAGTTTTTCTTGTCTTCCAACACTGAAGAAGCCAGGTGCCATCCTTTAAAGACAAGGGTGAATGTGAGAAGAAAAAAGGGGTTAATCAATTCCTGTGGCTGTGCTGCTTTCCACTGGGGCCCCTTCCACACAGCTGAATACAATCCCAAATTTTCTGCTTTGAACTGGAATATATGGCTGTGTGGACTCAGATAGCCCAGTTCAAAGCAGATATTGTAGGATTTTCTGCCTTGATATTCTGAGTTATATGGCTGTGCAGAAGGCCCACAGGCCCCTTTTGCACTGCCATACAAAATCTAGATTATCTGCTTTGAACTGGATTATATAGCAGTGTAGACACATATAATCCAGTTTAAATTGGATAATGTGTATTATCTGCTTTGATAATCTGGATTATATGGCTGTGTAGAAGATGCCCTGAACTCTTGCTTGACAAGCAAACATTTGTTTGGATTGTTCATGCTATTCATCATGCACTGAAAACCCTATTTTACTGATGGGTAAGCGAATTAATTCTAAATAGCTGTAGGGCTTTTCTCATCAACTGCATCACTGGAAACTCCTCCGGAATTCTGTAGGAAAGAAGAGAATTGAGAGTTTTTATACACAGCAATTGGTCCTCCAACAATATTTATCTGAAACTTTGCTAAAGCTTTCTATTTATGGAAAGATTACCTCAATGCAGCAGGAGCGTTCGCAGAGAGGGCTCCCTCAAGAAACTTGCTTAGTTTGATGACCTGCAGGAAATGAGATTTGAGGGTTTTGACACACAGCAACTGGTTTCCCACCCAATAATATTTATCTGAAATTTTGAAAAGCTTGGGGATCTCCAGTGAATATGTATTCCTACATACCTGGCCACTTTCAGGATGCCCGTAACGTAGGTCGGTAGCAAAATGTTCACAGTTCATTTTCAACAGATTGTAGTCTACCTTTTCTCCAACCATTTCAAGTGCAGCTATAACTATTTCCCACATGGGTTTGGGGTTATGTTTTTTGTCAAGCTTATTGTTGACTCGCCATTTATTTTGCCCGGAGGCTTCTGAAAGCAGCTGCCACTTCACTACGGCCTTTCGTGTTCCGACAGACAGAGAAAGAGGTGGATTTTCAAGAACCTCATCTAAGAACAAGGAAAACAAACACAGAAATTGTAGTTCTTAGTTCATAATATTCTGTGTTTCATTAATAATATAACTCAACTAGACACTTATTTTATATCCCACCTACCCCCAGCCCCCCATAAACATCTATACTGAAAAAATAAATAGTGTGAACATTATGGTGAGTGTCACAGAAACTAAAAGGAGATGCTTGGTAAGATCACCGACGGCCCATCAACATGGCCCGCAAAATCCATTGCTACTATGGACCAGTCCTAGGGCACTTCCAGACATACGTTAAACTTGCTTTGAAGCGGATTTAAATGCCCACATCCTGGCTTTGCCTGTTGACTGTTCCCGTGCCACCCTGAAAACTTTTGGGCCACCCAAAACAACCATCACCCTTATCTTGGCTGTTTGCCAATGACAGGAAAGGCACCTACACAACTTGGGGGGGGGGAGGGGGGAGGGGAATCCTCTTCTCCCTACAACCTTTTTTCATTCTTCCAGTCTTACCATCTGAAACCAGATGCACCACATATCCATCATCAACATAGACAGCCCAATGTTGGTAAAGATCTCGGTCAATCTCAATCAGGTCTCCTGGTTTTGGCTCCTGCAGAAAGAAAATGAGACAAGAAATAACCTTAGATGGGAAGCTGTAATTCTATAGCACATACATTCCAGGAGTTATTTCTTTAACACAGTTGTTTTGAGAATTGGCGGGTCATACTGTTTTGACCACATTGATGTGAGGGTTGGGAGAGAGGTGGGCAAAGTGGGAGGGAAAGCAGCCAACGAATGCCCCTTCACTCACTGGAGGATCGCACAGAGGAGCTCTTTCCTTGTCCTCTCTGCTGGATTTCTTTATAGCAGCGTTTCTCAACGTGGGGGTCAGAACCCCTGCGAGGGGATGTCAGAGGGGTTGCCAAAAACCATCAGAAAACACAGTATTTTCTGTTGGTCATGGGGGTTCTGTGTGAGAAGTTTGGCCCTATTCTATTGTTGGTGGGGTTCAGAATGCTCTTTGATTGTTGGTGAACTATAAATCCCAGCAACTACAACACCCAAATGTCAAGGACTATTTTCCCCAAACTCATATTCTGGCCTTTTGGCTATTTGTGCCAATTTTTGTCCAGTGAATGAAAATACATCCTGCATATCAGATATTTAGCAGTCATGCCAAGTTTGGTCCAGATCCATCATTGTTTAAGTCCACGGTGCTCTCTGGATGTAGGTGAACTACAACTCCAAAACTCAAGGTCAATGTCCATCAAACCCTTCCAGTATTTTCTGTTGGTCACGGGAGGTCTGTGGGCCAAGTTTGGTTCAATTCCATCATTGGTGGAGCCCAGAATGCTCTTTTATTGTAGGTGAACTATAAATCCCAGCAACTACAACTCCCAAATGACAAATCAGTTCCCCCAACCCCACCAGTATTCAAATTCTGGAATTTTGGGTATTTGTGCCAATATTTGGGTATATTGTGTTGTAGTTGCTGGGATTTATAGTTCACCAACAATCAAAGAGCGTTCTGAACCCCACCAACAATAGAATTTTGTCCAGTGAATGAAAATACATCCTGCATATTGGATATTTACATTACAATTCATAACAGTTGCAATATTACAATTATGAAGTAGCAACGAAAGTAATCTTTTGGTTGGGGGTCACCACAACATAAACTGTATTAAGGGGTAATGGCATGAGGAAGGTTGAAAAGTAATGCTTATAACACTTCAACTGGCTCCTGCCTCTCCTTCCTTGCATATGCTCAGGGCTTCCCCTTCCTACTCCCTCTTTTCCACACATTTACAGTGCTCTCCTGCTTTACCTCCTCTCTTTTGGCATTGCCCTCTTTCCTTTAAACAATTAGTATTTCCAAAAAAAATCTGTTTAATTTCTCCTCCCCCTGCTATGCACACAACTGCTCTCCCAGCAGCAAAAACCGCATCTGATGCCAGTAACAGCCCCTTGCAGTTCTTCCCTTTGTATGCTATGGCATGCTTTGATTTGTGAAGGCAAATATGGGTTAAATTTGCAGTTCTAACTGCTGAGACACACATTGCCTGCTGCTATGCTTTTTCACAGAGCAGCCACCCTTCTCTGCTACTTCTCCTTCTGCAGTCCCTAGGCAACATCAGGGGCAAGGAACAGTGTTGTGTACATGCCAAATTCACCAACACAAACATAAAACAAGAGTTATATTTATAAAGAACTTGCATAATTACCACATTTTCCTCAGCCATGTCCTTGCTCCTTGGGATCTTAGCTGCCTCTGAGTTACTTTCATTTTCCTTTTCCAAATATAAACCCCTGTGGACCTTCTAGGTATGGTGCTGTTTTTGTTTTTTTCAGTTTCAGGGGATGAGCTTCTGAAGAGGACAAAACTACATTTCCATTTTAGTTGAAGGATAATCGACAGACTTGGCAAAGGTATTACCCACTATGCTCAATAAATGTGACTTTCAAACTGTTGTTGTTGTTGTGTATAGTTTATTTATAACTGGTTGCATTTTCTTCTGTTTCCCATTTTTCTCTTGTATATTTGATCAAGGTTAATGTAATTTGTTTAGTCTTGTAAACTGTAAAGATAAAATAAAGGTAAAAGTTTCCCTTGACATTAAGTGTAGTTGTGTCTGACTCTGTGGGTTGGTGCTTATCTCCATTTCTAAGCTGAAGAGCTGGTGTTGTCCGTAGACACTTCCAGGGTCATGTAGCCGGTATGACTGTATGGAGCGCCGTTACCTTCCCATCAGAGCTGTACCTATTGATCTACTTACATTTGCATGTTTTTGAACTGCTAGGTTGGCACAAGCTGGGGCTAACAGTGGGAGCTTACCCTTGTTGGGAATCAGGAGCTGTTAGGCTCAAAAATAACCCTCTCTGGGGGTGATTCCACCAAAAATATAGCAGAGTGCAGGATGCACAGTTCATAAGCAGCAGAAACTTACATGTAGTGAGCAAGGATTGGCTTCCATTCAACAGGATGGAACAGAATTGCAGATCCACAACTCATAGGATCAAAAAATAATATGTTTATTAAAGATAAAAGAAATCCATTCTAGATAGGAAAGGTTCTTGGAGCTAACTAGCTTCACTGAGCTATCTTCTAAGGAAAAGGAAAAATAATAAAATATGTGCTACATCTTGCCTTAGACAATGGCAACATGCTTCCTCACTCTGGAGAAGACAAAAGAGGCCGGAAAATGGAGACAGGCCACATGGCCAGCCCAGGGCAATAAAAATACCTTTTAAAAGAGGAAGTTAAGTTTCCCTGAAGAGATCACATTCCTAAGTATTCAAAGGGGGAGGAGACAGTGCCATGCAAAGATGAGTAAGGCAACCCCATTCTTAACCCCTTCTTAAAATCAACTAGCTAGAGGAAATTGGGGAGGAATCCCTCAGTCTATGTAGGCTAACTACTCACTGAGAGCTGGAGACTTGTGCAGTCAGGGATGAAACCTAACAACCCTGCTCCCTAGATTTGAACTGCTGATCTTTGAGCAAGTTCAGCAGCTCAGCGGTTTAACCCACTGCGCCACCAGGGGCTCCTTAAGATACTCAAAACCAATCAGTCCTGTAGGGGAGAGAGAATATTCCTGCAAGGGATAGATAATATGGCAGTGTGGAAGAGGCCTGAAGTTACAATTTTTGTAGGTAAACTCAGTATTTGAAGTTACAATTTTTGTAGGTAAACTCAAAAGAAACCTAAGGAGGAAATAATATAAATGTTAGCTTGAGATGAACAACCTTTGGGACAAGCAAGACATTCAGGTTTTGAGAATTGGAAACCTGCCCCTCACCCCTCATCAAAACACGGCAGTTCAAATTGGGTCTTAATTCCGAGATACCATTGGGATGGCAACAACAACAACAGTAGGGTTTTCTGAGTGAAGTCACAATGGATTTTCTTGACCAAGGTCATCCAGTAGATTTTCATGGTTGAGCAGGGATTCAAACCATGTTGCTCAGAGTTGTAGTCCAAAATTCAAATCACACTATGTTGTCTTATCTGGTACATGCATGTAAAAGCATTGTTCAACAATACGGATCATGGATTGAAGGTGTCAATGGTTTAGAGCAGTGTTTCTCAACCTGGGGGTTGGGACACCTGGGGGAGGGGGTCATGAGGAGGTCTCAGAAGAGTTACCAAAGACCATAGGAAACAGTAATTTTTGTTGGTCATGGGGTTCTGTGTGGGAAGTTTGGCCCAATTCTCATTGGTGGAGATCAGAATGCTCTTTGATTGTAGGTGAACTATAAATCCCAGCAACTACAATTCCCAAATGTCAAGATCTATTTCCCCCAAACTCCACCAGTGTTCGTGTTTGGGCATATTGAGTATTTGTGCCAAGTTTGGTCCAGATCTATCATTGTTTGAGTCCATGGTGTTCTCTAGAAAACTCAAGGTCAATGCCCACCAAACCCTTCTAGTATTTTCTGTTGGTTGTGGGAGTTCTGTGTGCAAAGTTTGGTTCAATTCCATAGCTGGTGGAGTTCAGAATGCTCTTTGATTGGAGGTGAACTATAAATCCCAGCAACTACAACTCCCAAATGACAAAAAATCCCCCCCCCAACCCACCAGTATTCAATTTGGGCATATTGGATATTTGGAGCCAACTTTGGTCCAGTGAATGAAAATATATCCTGCATATCAGATAGTTACATTCTGATTCATAACAGTAAAATTACAGTTATGAAGTAGCAACGAAAATAATTTTAAGTTTTGGGGACGTCACAACACGAGGAACTGTATTAAGGGGTCATAGTTTAGAGTTCTTTCTCTCTCCCCCCACCTTCCATCGACGCAGCCTCAGGGACGCCGCAAGACCCCCATTGTTTTCAGAGTCGATGGAACACAACATGGCTTGATCACAGAGATCTATGAGGCTTGTTAAGATGGTGAGTGACATGACGCACTAGATTGCCATGATATAGGGTGAATTTACCCCTCTCCAGCTCACAGATATGATTAGCGCGAAGGAATCGTGTCCCAAGACCCTCACTTGGAACGTAATATGGAAAAGTGAAACTCTATGCACATAAGAAACAGGAACTATACCCCAATATCCACGCACTGGTTCCGAGGAGACTCCTGGCTTAGATTTGTTGAGTCTCGGTTGGAATATGATTATGCTTGCATGGATAGTTATGTTGTGTCTTTGACTTGTTATTTGTATATCTGTCGTTCACTGATGTTCTGTTTGGCATCGGTTTGTACAGGAGAACATATAATAGTAGCCATGCATAGAGGCTCCAACACACACCACCCCACGAGCCTGCGCATTGGGGGATCGGATGATGGCAAGATATAAGAATAAAGTTGTTGTTGTTATTATTATTATTATTATTATTATTATTATTATTATTATTATTTACTGTGCCATGAAGCACTTTCCCACTACTATGTAAGATATTTATTATTTATTTATTGACTTCATTTATACCCTGCCTTTCTTCCCCTCAGGGGACTCAAAGCGGTTTACAACTCCAGTACAATTAAATACCAGTAAAATCAACAGTAAACAATAACATACCCCCTCCATTAAAACAGTTAATAATTCAGCAATAAAGACATTAAAGCAGTAAACAGATTAAAACATATAAAGTGTATAGTTCCATTCTTCCAATATCTTTGTTCATAATTCATATTCAAACTGTGTTGAATTCGTCGTCACTTATTCTTCGAATGCTTGTGTGCAAAGCCATGTCTTTAACTCTTTTTTCTAAAAACTAGAAAGGATAAGGCCTGCCTGATGTCATTGGGGAGAGAGTTCCACAGCTGAGAGGGCACCACTGAGAAGGCTTATACACAGTTAGTACACAATTACTATAGTAACCATTCATTAGCGTCTCATCACTAAAATTTATTTATTTATTTATTGCAGTTACTTATACCCCGCCCTTCTCACCCCCGAGGGGGGACTCAGGGCGGCTTACAAACAAAGGCACAAATTCGATGCCTGTCAAAATATACAGCATATATAAAACAGTATAAACATTTAGCAGCATTAAAACACATCACTACATAATATAATAAAAACAGTTTCATGCACAGTGAAATTCAGAGTTCCGAAATGTCCATTCATTCCAACAATTCCTGCTCATCAATGGGTCCTTATTTTAGCTGCCAGAATGTCCAAAAGCTTGGTCCCAAATCCAGGTCTTCAGCTTTTTTCTGAACGACAGAAGGGAGGTCGCTGATCTGATCTCCCCGGGGAGTGAGTTCCATAGGTGAGGGGCCACCACCGAGAAGGCCCTGCTCCTCGTCCCCGCCAACCTCACTTGTGATAAAGGTGGGGTCGAGAGCAGGGCCTCCCAGGAAGATCTTAGACTCTGGGGTGGGACTTAAAGGGAGATCCGTTCGGACAGATACACTGGGCCAGACCGTATAGGGTTTTGTAGCTCAAAACCAGCACTTTGAATTGTGCTCAGAACTGAATCGGCAGCCAGTGGAGCTGACAACAGGGGGGTTGTATGCTCCCTGTACGTCGCTCCGGTGAGCAATCTGGCTGCTTCTCGCTAGACTAGTTGTAGTTTCCGAGCAGTCTTCAAAGGCAACCCCACGTAGAGTGCGTTGCAGTAATCCAGCCGGGATGTGACAAGAGCGTGGACCACCGTGGCCAGATCAGACTTCCCAAGGTACGGGCGCAGCTGGCGCACAAGTTTTAATCGTGCGAAAGCTCTCCCGGCCACCGCTGAGACCTGGGGTTCCAAGCTCAGCGATGAGTCCAGGATCACTCCCAAGCTGCGAACCTGCGTCTTCAGGGGGAGTGTAACCCCGTCCAACACAGGCTGTAACCCTATGCCCTGTTCGGCCTTACGACTGACCAGGAGTACCTCTGTCTTGCCTGGATTCAATTTCAATTTGTTCGCCCTCATCCAGACCATCACAGCGACCCTGAACCACAACATGGACAGCCTCCTTGGTGATAGGTGGAAAGGAGTGACAGATTTGGACATCATCTGCGTAGAGATAACATCTCATTCCGAAACTCCGAATGATCTCTCCCAGCGGCTTCATGTAGATGTTAAATAACATCGGGGACAGAATTGAACCCTGTGGGACTCCACACAACAACGGTTGTGGGGCCGAACAGGTGTCACCCAGTAACACCTTCTGGGACCGTCCCTCAAGGAAGGATCGGAGCCACTGCAATGCAGTGCCCCCGAGCCCCATGTCCATGAGGCGCCCCAGAAGGATACCGTGATCGACGGTATCGAAGGCCGCTGAGAGGTCCAGCAGAACTAACAGGGACACACTCCCCCTGTCTAGTTCCCTGCGTAGATCATCTACCAAGGCGACCAAGGCTGTCTCAGTTCCATGTCCCGGCCTAAAGCCAGACTGTGCCGGGTCTAGATAATCAGTGTCTACCAGAAACCCCTGGAGTTGTGTTGCCACCACACGTTCCATGACTTTGCCCAAATAGGGGAGATTGGAAACTGGCCGATAGTTGTCGAATTGAGTGGGATCCAGTGATGGTTTCTTCAACAGCGGTTTTATAATAGCTTCTTTTAAGCTCGCTGGAAACTCTCCTTCTTGTAAGGAGGCATTAACCATCACCTTCACCCACTCTGCCAAACCCCCTCTGGCTTCCTTGATCAGCCAGGAAGGGCAGGGGTCTAGGATGCATGTGGTGGGTCGCACCTCTCCAAGGATCCTGTCCACATCCTCAAGCTGAACCAATTGAAACGAATCCAACAAAACTGGACAAGCAGATGCTCTCGTTACATCCCCAGAGACTGCCGTTAACATGACGTCAAAACCTGACCGAATCCGCTCAATTTTATCCGCGAAGGATCGAGCAAATGCTATCCCATATGCATGGGGGTATTGGGGTAACGATACAAAAGGTTTGCTAGGGTAGACCCTCTTTCACTCGGACTCAGCCCCCCCCCAACCAAACTTAGGCCCCCCCCCAAAAAACAATCCTGGCTACGGGCCTGGGATGAGGCCTGCCTGATGTCACTGGGGAGGGAGTTCCACAGCCGAGGGGCCACCACTTAGAAGGTTCTGTTTCTTGTCCCCACCAATTATGCTTGTGAAGTGGGTGGAACCAAGAATAGTGACTCAAAGTTCTAGTAGGCTCATATGAAGAGATACGTTTGGACACGTAAGTTGGACCGGAACCTTTAGGGCTTTATAGGCCAAGACTAGCACATTAAATTGGGGTTGGTAGCAAATTGGCAGCCAGTAGACCTGATAGGGGAGTTGTATGCTCCCTGTACACCGCTCCCGTTAGAAATCTGGCTGTTGTCTGTTGGACTAATTGAAGCTTCCGGGCCATATTCAGAGGCAACCCCATATAGAGCATGTTACAGTAGTCTATGCAAGATGTAACGAGAGCATGGACCACCGTGGCCAAGTCTGACTTCCCAAGGGATGGGGGTAACTGTCGTGCAAGATATTACTTACCACTCCAGGGTTTTTTTTTAGACTTGTATTAAAAGATATGCATTTTCTTGCTCAATTAATCATTTGTAAGTTTAATATCTAAATGTTATTAATAAAACGTAGCAAGATTGATTGAATTCACTTAATAAATAAATAAAAATGCAGCAGTCCTATTTTTGATACTGTAGCCACAATGTGATAAAACAGCAGCCCGTAAATCAGAAAGGGAGAAAAGCAACACTGCAGCATTGAAATACTGTACAGTCACTCCCAGGTGATGTGCTAGCACACCTTCTGAGTTCAATTGATTAAAGTATGGAAGCCAAACATGTGCTAATTCCTTGTAACCTCTGCTGTGAGCAGAGAACGGCACATGTGAATTGCATGCCATTGCCTCAGGCAATATGTTATGGCTGTCACGTTCGGCTAGCAAATTGTGCATCCTATTAATTCAGGAAGCTTTAAAAATTATTATAGAATTTGTATTGTGAGTTGGAACTCTGTTGTATATGCCAAAATAACTTGGCAGACTTTGAGTGTGAGTGGGTGGACGCTATTTGCTGTTGAATCTTAGACTGTAAAATGTGTTGTGCTGTCATTCCTTTCTACATTTTTAGACCCATTTCAGCAATCCTTACAATAGCGCAAGGTAGTAGGGCATTCCCGTATTGCAAGTCAGGGACCAGGGCTTGGAGACAGTTGACCTGTACATATATCCTGAGTAGTTCTGTTGGTGCCACTGGCTTAGCTGGGGGGACCATTCTGGGAAATCGAGTTGTCCCCCTCAAATATTCTGCTCCTTTTCCACTCCTTCATTACGCATTCATGTTGAAATAGAGATTTCCACAAGCTGAGATTCTGACTCACTGTTTCATAGACAAAGTTTCTTGAAAGAATGACAGTGAGACAAAGCTGTTATAGAAAGACATCTGAGATGGGAACAGAGCCAGATTGCTGAATCATGAGACAGAGTGAAGATTTAAAGTTTTCTTTGACATTTGACAGCTGTCACAACGATCATCCCAGTTCTCATTATCAGTCTGAAGTTAGCAGATGCACTTCAGATCAAAACCTAATATTGTACTTGACATCAGGTATGATTAAAGGAGAAAGTAGGAAGCTCATGAATACTAGAGTTCAGTTCCCTACAGAATAAGGCATTGGGCTTCATTCACTGATATTTCCACACACCTCCATAGACGATATAGGTGAGAATTTCAGCTTAATTTATATATTACTAGCTGTTCCCCTGCCACACGTTGCTGTGGCCAAGTCTGAGTATATGTGTGTATATATGTGGATTTGCGCATGTGTTGTAATGTATTTTTTGTTTTTTGGCTTTTAAAGTGTCTTCTGCTGTGTTTTCAGTGTTTTTATGAGTGATGGTCACTCGTTGGCCTGATAGGTGTATTGTGTCCAAATTTGGTGTAAATTTGTCCAGTGGTTTTTGAGTTATGTTAATCCCATAAACGAACATTACATTTTTATTTATATAGAAGAAGCTAGCATTTCTTTATATTCTATGTGGAAAAAATGATTCATTTTGAAAATGTGATTCCTTGCAAAAAAAACCTGACAGATTTGTCTATCAAAATATGAATCCTAATGTGAGGGTTGCCACCTTTGAAGGATCTTATTTGTTGGCCTAGGACAGTGGTTCCCAACCTTTTTTTGACCAGGGGCCACTTGACCAAGGACTGCTTTGACTAGGGAACACTTTGACCAAGGACTGCTTTGACTAGGGAACACTTTGACCAGGGACTATTTCTCCAGGGACCACTTGACCAGGGAATGCTTTGACTAGGGACCACTTGACCAGGGACCACTTGACCAGGGAACACTTTGACCAGGGAACACTTTGACCAGGGACAACTTGACCAGGGACCATTTTGACTAGGGACCTCTCTCCAGCAATAATACCAAAAGGGTTATGAATCAGTTTTTGGTCAACTTTAGATTCAATTTTGTTATCTGGCATGGAGATTCAGAAATTTGCATTTGATAGACCACATCAGCTCAAGTTTCTGATACAGAACATATGTCATCTGGTAGTCGCCATCTTTTCACCCACAGAAAACCATAGTTAATAATCTAGTGCTGATGTTGTCTATCCAGTGCAATTTTCTGAATCAGCAGCCCAAATAACCCCAGGAACAGGCCTTAAAAAAAGACACCAAGGTGCCCCCGCTTCCAGGCATCACATCAAATGGCTCCGCTCAGGGGGAGCGAGCAGGAGGAGAAGCAGCAGTCAGGAGGCTTGTTGTCGTCACACCTTTCGTAGTTAGTCAGCCTCTCTCCTCCCGACATCCCCGTTACCTCAGTACTATAAGAGGCTTTCGCGAAAGAAGTCTCTCTCGTTGCAACGGTGTAGAAACAGTGAGGTCACAAACCATATTTTAGTTCTCGGGGACCACTGACAGTCCACGGACCACAGGTTGGGAACCACTGGTCTAGAGCAAGTGTGAAGCTCTGTCTGTTGTTCCCACTGTGTCTACCTGCAATTGAAATACTACTAAAATCAAAATGTGTCCACCCAAAATCAGTGCACAAAAAAGCTGTTTCTTAATCAGTTTCTCAAGTCGCTCCTGACACGACAAAAAAAATCATGTTGAGAAGTTAGTAAACACAGGCTCATATAGACTGGGATAGGCTCATCCTGGAGGGCTGCACTATACCATTTTGAGCTGCAGCAGAGCTCCAAGGGTCACACTGCTACAACTGTCATTTTGGGTGACACCATGTCAGGAAAGGTCATTTGGAGCATTTATTGGGATGGGGCTGTGGGAGGCATTGTTCGGTGAAATCTTCCCTCCCTGTGGATTTTTGATCAATAAATGTGCTTGCTGCTTAAACATTTAGGGGATGCTGGCAAGGCACTATAGAAGATCACACCCCCTAGGAGTGAGAAAAGCAGCATATAAATACTGTAAATAAATAAAAAATAATCCCTTCTTTAGATTTATACCATCCCAGAATTTCATAGGATGGAACCATGGAAGTCAAAGCACTGCCCTATGATAACAAAGGATTTTTGTTTGGTCTAAGTTCCAAAGGGATTGGATGATGAAATAATAATAATAATAATAATAATAATAATAATAATAATAATAATTTATAACCTGCTTTTTCTCTCCAAGAGGAGACTCAGAGTGGCTTACATTAAAAGCATTTCAATACAATTTAAAATCTACAAATATACAAACATTAATAGAGAATTAAACATCAATGGTATTTTTAAAAACCACAGTTAAAATGCATATAGATAATAGTTATCTTCCCTGATAACAGTATTCCTTCGTTGACCCTTCTAAATATCAGGTTTTATGTAGCTGGACTTCTCAGACTTTAAGCAAATGTACATTTGCTCAGACTTTAAGCAAATGGTGCAGCGGGTTAAACTGCTAAGCAGCAGAATTTGCTGGCCGAAAGGTTGGTGGTTCAAATCCGGAGAGTGGGGTGAGCTTCCATAGTTAGCCCCAGATTCTGCCAACCTAGCAGTTCAAAAGCATGCAAATGTGAGTCGATCAATAGGTACTGCTTCGGTGGGAAGGTAAAGCCGCTTCATGCAGTCACATGACCTTGGAGATGTTTACGGACAACACCGGCTCTTCGGCTTAAACATGGAGATGAGCACCACCACCCCACCACCCCGAATCGGATATAACTAAACTTAATGTCAAGGGGAAACCTTTACCTTTTTACAACATAACTTTGTTGATCTAAAGGTACTTCCCTATTTTTTATCTATTAAAGTTCATTTTTACAGTGTCCATGTTCATGATAAACGCAGGGATTTTAGATTTACTAGCACGTGCTCGGATGACATATAGCTGTATGGTCTTAAGTTATGCAGTTCACCTAAGAAGATGTAATGGGTACAAATAACTGTAATGCTACCTTCCTACAAGTGTGAGATAAGCAATAATATATTTCATTTCTTTCACTGTTCTTTAAATGAAATGAATGAAAATGTAGTGCAGAGTCAATAAAATAGATAACTCATTGATGTTCCACCTGTACCACACAGGGTCCCCATAAATGGGGGCAGACAGGAAAGCTGCACATTACCACTTCCTGAGGGTTCAGAGGAGCTTGGAAATTTAAGCAAAACATTGCTTGGAGCAAAAAGAAAAAATATCTCTGAATCTAAAGTGTAGTTAACGTCAGAGGATATATATAGAAACCTATTTCCTTGTATCCATTTATCTATTGGTCAGATCTTGTGAGATTTGCCAGAGCCAATCAGAAGCAGAGTTGGAAGAATTTTCTGCAGCTTTCTGAATTGCTGAGCCTTTAGCCTAATGCCCTTCTGCAAAATAGAGAAAATATGTTTATGCTGTTAAGCTTGGATATTACATGATAATAGCCAAAAGGCTGAGAAGTGAGGGTAGTCTGGCTGCAACATCTGTCACCTCATTGATAGTCAGGGTCGAATTGGCTGATCTGGCTGGCTAGCTGTCAACTCCCTCCCTCATCATACCATGTGCGTATTTTTCGAAGAGGACAACTATCCCAGATGGAAGAAGTGTACTGTGTATAATCAGTCCTATACATTCTCTAGAGCTAGAGGCACAGGACCCCCATGAAAGTGAAAAACCGCGAATAAAGAAAATAGTTGTTAACTGAGAGAATACCTAGCAATTTCTAAGGTCTTCCAGCATGATTTCTGTGATAGAAACTGAGCATAGAATTGCATCAGAGAATCAAGAGTTTCCTGGAAAGGCGTTCTTTCTAGAAGTCCTTAGGTCCTCCAGTTGACCATACAGTCACACTAGTGGAACTAGAGATTGCCAGAAAGAACATTTTAAATCAAATCTGTGAATCAAATCTATAAAAGTGGAGGGAAGATTATACTGTTCTTCAGCCAAAGGCATATTAATCACTGCATTCACATTTATTGCATGAACACATAGAAGACACAGAAGTCCTTGCACATAAGCAGAAAAAGAGATGTCACTGTTAGAAATAGCAACCTTCTCAAGCCTACACTAGATAGTTGTTATGTATATAATTCAGATTGCTTACTGTATTGTATATATGTTCTGTTGGTATGCAATTTTACTTTAACTCTCATGTGGGAGGGGCTGCAGACCATGTGATCAAAACTGGGCTTGTTCAGGACTCAGACTCCCTTTTTTAGAACAGTATGCCTTTAGAAGGCTGTAGGAACAGATGTTTGTTTTGGACTTCAGTAAGAACAGTATGCTTAGAGACTTCATTGGATTTTCAGACTAGACAGAGACTCTATTAGATTATCAGAACAGAGAAATGTTTTGAACTTTGGACTATTGATTCTAAGAAAGATGCCCTGTGTTACCTACACAAAGAAACTATTTCAAATCCTATTTGTAACTGGATTGATAAGCAAAGTATCTGTATGCTGAATACATTGAAGTTTGTGAGTAAACCAACTCTGTCACTTTTAAAGAAGTCTGCTTATTTTTGTCTCTTGACAGCATGATTTAAAGGCAACACTTCTGAAACTCTGCTGTATATATTATGTGTGTTTTTGTGCATTGGCATATCTTTGTCCCTAACAGTTCAAAGGTATACCTATACCTGAGAAACCTAGTTGCCTTTCATTGAAAGGGTCTTTGAGTGAAATTTGCAAATGCTAAGCAAGGGGCTTTGAATGAAATTAGCAGCACAGAAGAAAATATTTTTAAAAAACAAGAGGTGACAAGTAGAGGTCATACAAAGTTTGAGCTGACATAGGAAGTTGGGTTATGGTTAAGTGCAAAGATTGTGATTAAGCGCAAAGTCTGCAGGTTCAAGAAGGTACTTTCCACCAAGAGGTTGATGGGACAGGAAGAATAAAGGTCAAAGTACTTTCAATGACAAAAATATTCTTGTTTACTTGAGGGTATATAAAGGTTTACAAAAGCTGAGGGGGGCAGGAACAGTCTGTGGAAGCACATACAGAAGTCCTGTCCGTGAACCTATTGGACTCTGGATTTCTTCGAAAAGGGACCCCGCACCCTAAACCCATGATCCCTTACATCATGAATGCTGGTGAATGCCATTTTCCCAAAAAGATTATGGCATATTTTCAAAAAGGTTAGACTTCTACCAAGGTCATCCCTTTCCAAAGATGATAAAATCCCCAAAAGGTTCTGGAGATTTCCAAAAGTCACTGACCTCAATACCAGAAAACTATGCCGTGATCAGCATGGGTTTGTCAAGAACAAATCCTGTCAAACTAATCTTATATCTTTTTACAATCAGATCAATAACTTGGTAGATGCTTAGAATGTCATTCATCTGGATTTCAGCAAAGCATTAGATAAGATCCTCCATAATATTTTGATTAGCAAATTGATTATATATAGAAAAGATGGGGAAATTGTCAGGTTGATCTATTCCTGGTTGGAAGGCTGTACTCAAAGAGTACATCAATGGCTATGCTGGAAGGCCCCATAGAGACGGCAATAATCCCCTTTTCCTTGCAGACAGGGAGATGTCCTTTGTGTTGAGTACGTAGTATGTCCAGAGACTCCATTGTCCTGGATGGCCTGGCTACCAAGGTCCAGAAAAAAGAGCCAAAAAAAGAGTCCAGAAAAAAAAAGAGCCCATGCAAATGAGTTTTGGTCGAGTCCTTTCTGAGGGGAATATTGGCTCAGGAAGTTTGGAAATCCCTAAAGCTATGAGTTACTGGTTCATGAAAAGGTCACTTTGCTTCACATTTTCTCATAGAGGCATACATACATATAAAGAATGGGGCATGGGAGCATACACAGAGTTCATTGGGAAAGGGGGGGATCATGCAGGGTTGAAGGGGAACTCATGCCACCCCCTCAAAGTCCATCAAAGTTCATAAAGGTTGCAAAATGTCTGTAAAAGTTCCTATAAAGTTTGTGGGAGTTCATAAAAGTTATAGGGAATTATGGGATCATTCCTGCCTGGTGTCCTTGGCAAAACTATGAATTCCCTGATTCTGAACTATCTTTTACAGAGCCCTAGGGGTGGGGGTTGTAGGGAAGTGTTCATTATACTGTGTTTCAAACTGTGTTTAGGCTTTACATTGTGGCCAGGGCCTAGCTGAGAGAGAGATAGGTTGCCATGGTGACAAGCCAGAGGAGGTGGGCGGAGCTTAGGTAAAAAAGGTTTGAAAGCGACAGTTTATTTTCAGTCAGGCGGATGAGACCCTGAGGAGAGTAGCAGAGTCAAGGAGGCTCTGTGGAGTAGTGTAAATTCAGTTAGTTCTTAGGTTTTGTGAATATTATTCCAGCTAGGAAACTGAAGGTGGAAACTCGTTAGATTG